>CM038225.1:102243017-102622695 GCA_021442155.1 Cymbidium sinense
TAGATCCTAGAAATGAAACTTTTTGCTGTAATTACTACTACCACAAATTTATGATGTTCACATTGTGAATGAGAAGAAGAACCTTGTAAAACAAAACTTTTTTGAGCTATACTCTTATTACTGTTGATATGCTACGGGCAAAGAAACTCAAGCATCCACCTCTCAATGAAAGAAACACAATTGAAGGTGGTAATGCTTCACATGATGATTTGGCGGGTTTGTATGACTTCATAGATTCTCTTGGCCTCTTAGTACCAGTCGATCGGAGATATACCTTGATGAAGCATGTGTGAAATGCCCAGATTCAGAATTTGACATTTTGGAATGGTGGAAAATGTCTGCTATGAAATATAAAACTCTCTCAAAGATGGCCAAAGATATTTTTACCATCCCAGTAACCACCGTTGCTTCTGAATCAGCTTTTAGTGCTGGTGGTCGTGTACTAAGCGATTATAGAAGTTCAATTTCACCAAGAACATTAGATGCTTTAGTGTGTGTGGATTATTTTATATAAATCATCAAAAGATCCATTGGTAATATTATCTTACTTTTTTATTTTATAGTACAATTCTCTCTAGTCTCTTCTATTCATATATGAGTTTCTTTTTTAATCTATTGCAATTTCAGTTCGATGCTCTTGTGGAAGAGAACTTGGTTATAAATGTACCTGAAAGCTTATCCACGGAATCAGATATATGAAAATCAGGTGATATCATTTCAGTTATGCTCTCTTTATTTTTGGAGACTTTTCTACCAACAGACTATTTGATCATTTTTTTGTACATTGTTTGTATATATTTTGGAGACTATTTTCTTTTGAATGTAGCATGTAACATCACATTATATTGTTTCGCTTGCTTTAATATTTTTTGATAGTGGCAGATGGCGATATGATGCCCAATGATAAAATTGAACTGAGATTGATTAATGGAGGCTTTCGTGATTAATTTTTATACTAATAGTGAAATGATTTGGTCGATGATCTAACTTTGAGGCCATTTCATGGTTTGGGGTGACATAATAGTATATTACTTGATAGTTGATATTGTATGTAAGTTTCACCTAGATTTGAAATTTTTGTGACATTATAAACATATTGTTTCATCTTACATTCTTACTATATTTTATCTACTGATGCATGCAATAATATAAAAATTTTGGTTTGCAATTTTATTTTGACTTTACAAACCTATTTGCTTCATCTTGTCATCTTCCATAGTTACAAACTTACAATCTTACTATATTTTATGTACTAATGCATTCTACATTCTTACATGATTTGCATTCTACATTTTGCTTGCTTAGTTAGTCACCCTAAAAATAAAGAACTCAACTCAGTTTTGAGGGCACAAGTCATAGGTTACCATTTATAAGATTTCTTGAGGAGAGACTATTGTAGCAAATGATTTAGCCAAGTTTCATTCAAGATTATGTTGAGCTTCCCATGCAGGTATACTATCTTGTGATCATATATTCATATCATCATATGTGGTTGTCTAATTGTCTTATTTTGGTGGCCTTATAGTGATAGTCTTGGCTTGGAGATTTCTACATTCTTACATGGTTGTGTGTTGTCTTTGCATTTTCCCTTGTAGTGTATGTCTGGCGATGCTTTCTAGCCTCTTTCACTCTTTGGGAATTTGGAGTTTTTTGTTTGCCTCTACCAACCTTGACAACCTTGTTGTTGTTGTTCCTTTTGGGCCTTTAGTGCCTAGTTACTCGTTGCTTATTAGGCTGTGTTGGATTTATTGTGTGTAATGTAACGTGTTGGATTTTTTGTGTTGGACTGGTTATTTTGTTTGTGTTGGTTGATTGGTTCACTTGGTTGGCTATTTGAATTTGGATCACTTGGATGTGGGTGTGTTGGTGGGTGTGTTCGTAACTTGTGTTGAACTCTTAGCTTTGGCTTGATGGCTTCTTCTTCATTCTGCACGCTCTCTACTCATCTGTTGCATTCTTATTGGGTGTTATTTGCATGGTTGTTGGCACGGGTGCTTTTTTGTTATTTTGTTGCTAGCCTCTTTACAGCTTAACCTTGTTGGATTTATTTGGTATGTTGGACTTGGACTGTTGGTTATTTTGCTGTGTTGGTTGATTGGTTCACTTGGTTGCTGGAATTAGGATCACTTGTTGGATGGGTGGATGTGTAACATGTGTTGTTTGGCATGGTGGTGTGTTATTGTTTAACATATGCTTGTGTTAGGTTAGGCCCAATACAGGGTTGATTTACGATTCGATGTGCTCTTTGGTGTTGTTGTTTGTTAGTGCTGGTTATTTTATTCTTTGTTGCTGTTATTTGGCGCATGTTTTGGTGTTGGGAGCTTTTTTGTTATTTTGTTGCCTTGCCTTGGTGGTGTGGAGTGGATATGAGATCTAGTGGGCTTATCATGAAGAATTTTTGCTTTTTTTAATTTTATGATGATGAAGAGAATATATTTGTAATTTGGGTAAATTCATTTGTTTTGCTTCATTATTTGTGGCTACCAAGCCTCTCATTGGATGGCAACCGAGCCTGATACCTTTTACTCACTATATTAATGCATGATATTTTTTGATTTGTGAGGTTTTGTCACTTTTGCAAGGGATTTATTTTTCTATCTTTAAGGCTCTAATGGATGGCTTTGGCAACCTAGAGGTTGGAGCATTCAATTATTGAAGTAAAATATAAAATTACAAATTTTTAGCTAATTGCGAATGCTTGAAGATGGATATTATTTTCTCGACTCACAGTCCCCAAACAAATTTATATCGGTTTGAAAAAAGATTTTAAAATGCAATATTATTTTGTCATTTGTCAATTGTCAATCCTTCTTTTATGACAATTCATCAATGAATGTCGTTACGTTTTGGCGAAGCAGATGGAGGCAAACTTAATTACATTGTGTTATGTGAAACAACCAGTTTTAATTTGTACAAAAAAAAAGCATCATGTATTCATGTAAATGCCTTTATGCTTGAAACACACTCTAAGAATTATAGAATCAAGTTCAATGCCAGTAATTTTCTTTTGTTGTATGTTGTTATATTAATAAATTATAAAATGGCTAAGTAATTTTCGTTTTGTACATTGTTTTTGTGGTAATAAATTATAGAATCAAGTTTGATAACTCCATTTGTGAGCTCAATTGTATAGTTAATGCTTTTACAAAAGAATATAGTGAAGAATATAGTGAATGAAATGCTTAGTTGTTGATTTTATAATTAACTTTATTATTATTTGTGATTTGTCAAGAAAAGATTTGTAAAATTTAAAATTAACTTGCTATTAATAAGAAAAGTTTTATTTATTCTTTTGTTTGGCTATTTTAATAATAATGTATATTGTCTGATTGGTGAAATTATCAAAGTAATTAAGTTTATTATTATATTGTTATTTTATTTTCTTTTTAAAATTATTTGTTAAAATGTTAATGATTTACGAATAATATTTGTTTGTTCTTGTCTTCTTGATCAAACTAATTTGAATATAGTGTATATCAATTTTTTCCTTTTATAAATCTAAAAGAATGAAAAATGTAATTCATCTTAAGTAAAAAAAATGTGCGGTTAAATGGATTTATTTTGAGCCAAGCGAGGCTCGTTTGTATTTGCCAAACTCGATTGGATTTCGGCAAAGTTGGTCGATTAGCGGCGAAATCACATTAGCGGATCGAGCTAACCGATCCGATCTATTTTAGACATGACTCGAGCAATTTCCAATTTTGAGCGATTTAGTATGAAATGATCTATTATATATATATATATATATATATATATATATATATATATATATATATTTTCTATATATATATATATATATATATATATATATTGTTGTGTCTTTAGAAAACCGATTCTGATGAAAGTTTATCTTTTGTTGTGAAATTGTAACACACGTATTTAAAGAGTACAAACTAGAATTTTATGTAATCGAAAGATGGAAAAAAACCAATTTCTAGTAAAGCTTTTATATTTATTTTGAGTATAAGTTTTGATGAGATTACAAAATTGCATTGAGAGTGCAATAGAATTCTATATAGTCAGTTGATTTGTAACTCTATGGTAAGATAATATTAATGAACAACACATGGTAATGAAGCAGAACAGAGATTTGGCATCTGATGGTTGAAGAAACAGATTTGCGATCGTCATGCACGATTATGCCAAGATTTTAGCTTTAGAGCTCTCTCTTCTCTTTGCCTCCCTTAATGAAAATGAGCTATTTATAAAGGAATGTTCATAAATACATGCAAAAGACATTCCTATGGATAACAAAATGATTCCTTTGATCATTTGATGTATTTTGTGTATGAATGCTCAAATGAAGTTGGAATTATGAGATCTTTGCTTATTTAGATGCTGAATTGATAAGCACTCCATATCGTTGATAAGATTGATCTTTATGCTGATTCATGTCACATTTCTTTAACATCAGATTATTTTTACTAATGGAATTTTATCATATTATTGCTATTTTTGGATGATATTATGTCAATCATCCAAAAATATATATATCTTGAAAATAGCAATTCTTCAATAAAATTTGCGAGTCCATTAACCATATATTTTTGAAAGAAACATCTTCATAAGTACAAGATTATGATTAAAGCGTGCCTTGATGTATAATGAATACACATGAAGTAAGATTTGAGTTATGGACCCATTATGCTATATTAAAATACCAAAAAACGAATACCATGAAAATTCTTCCTTTTTTTGTATTAAATAAACATATAAATATAATCATTTAAATTGTCAAGCAATTACCATCTTGACATCTCTTTAATTTAAATGATGAGGTTAATTGACAAGAGAAAATGTCTATAATTCTGTTGACATTATGTCAACTATTATTAATGAGGATTTGATATGTCTTTTGAACATTTTTTTATTATTGCCTCTTTGAAATTGATTTTATGATTTCATAAACATAAAATAACTAAGAAAATTATTAGTGTCCTCTTCTTAGAAGAGGTCATTGATCAAAATTTCATTACCGATAATTTTAAAAAATGTCAGATGTGGGAAAATTTGAGATTTCTGACATCATTTAATAAAGCAGCATAAATGATAATGAGATATGAACGATGGTTCAGACAAAATAGCAAGAAATTACGGATAGTAATAGACATAATTAGAGGATAAAAAATCATCAGTGAGCATCTATGGTGTCTTCAAATAATTGAGCAAAATCAAATGTAGTCATAATAGCGGATGCAAAAGATGTGATCCAAAATAAGTAATATTAGAAGATGAATATGATTCACGAGATAATTCACATGGTGCGAGCAAAAAACAAAATGATTGCATAATAGAATTTGTTGAGATCTTTAGAATCACACAATCGCATAATACTTTTAATCAGGATCATTATAAATTTATTAAATTAATTATAACTTCATATATCATCTCCTATGATTTTACTATAATTAATTTGACTCAATCATAACTTTATAAGATTATTAAATGTGAATATTGTTTTCAATTTTAATCATTAACATATTATTTAAAATCAAGATTTTTACCCATTGATTTTTATTTATAACATTAAAATATAAATTGATAAATGAATTTTGTATCATTGTTTTGTCATTTAATCTTTATAAAAGGTTGAATAATACTAAAGATTTTTTGTATCATTGTTTGCCATTTTCTTTTAATCTAGTATTAATTTGATATAATTTTATAAATTGATTAACAAAATAAAATGCTTTTGACAATGATTGTTTTAGTATTTATGATTAACCTTAATTCAAATAAATATTTGTTATCTAAATTTGCTATTTGTCTTTTATTTGTAATGAGCTTCAACGATAATCAATTGGTTAATATTGATTTGGATAATCTTTTGAGATTAAAGTTGTCATTTCGACAAAATAAGTTTGGTGATCTCCATTCTTAAGTATCTTAAATATTTGTTTTGATCTTGTTAAATTGGTCATACAAGATGAAATAATAAAATTAATTTATGTCAAGATTTGTGCTAAAAATTTATTGGTAGAGTGAAATCGCCTTTTGTGAAATGTCAGTATTAAAGGAACAAAATACAGTCTACGTGAAAAAAATCAAAGAGGAAAAAATCCAGCGATAAAAATTATATATTTATTTTTTACAATTTTATAAATTACAAAATTGTCATAAAACATATGAGAATCGATCGACAACACAATATATAGTTAAGTTCATTTTTTTTGACATAATATGGTGACAGAACAATGACGATGAAAGTCATCATTGATCTATGATTGGCCAGTAATCGGCTCTAATTTGGTAATACAATTATGATTAGAATTGTCATGATTATCTAGAATTTTCATTTTATCTCTTGATATATATATGAGAATGATTATTTATTATTATTAATTTTATATCATTTTACAATCACTCATATTGACAAAATGATTAATTGATTTGATGTATTTTGTGTTGAATTTTAATGAATAATTATGAGATGTTCTTGTTAGATAAAACAAGCATTCTTGATATAAATTTATGTTTAAAATGATTGATAATAAGCCATCTTGCTTATTAAATCGCTTACTTGGCATCAATTGCTTTAATAATTAATTTTGAGTCATATATATATATATATATAATTTTTAATTTTTTTAATCTTTGATAGCATGACAATGATAATAGAGATTACATATTAAAAACAAAACAAGTTATTGTTTGAGGTTATGACGAGAAAAATGAGAGCCATGGTAACGCCATAATGTTTCATTTTAAATTTTGCTTCAAAAATATTATTTAAATAATACATTCTAAAAAATATAAATGAAAATTATTACAAATATTTCATTCAAGCATACCCTTTTTATTGATTATTTCTTCATCATAAAAAGTATGAATGTGAATCATATTTATCACATGCAAAAAGCATCACTTATATTATAAGTTAGGACTCTTTAAGAAGCACGCTACTTACATCTTGCATTCATTATATTCCTTAATTAAGTGAGCTGAAATTGAACAATTTCTGTAAGTTTATTTTTTTAACAAGCTGAACATAAATAAATCCTTAAGAGCTGTTTGGGATCACTTTTATTTTTTAGTTTTTATTTAATTTTATTTATATTTTATTTCAACGTAGAACAAATTTAATGGTTATTATTATTTAAAAAAAATAATAATAAAAACAGCTAAAAGTTATTTTAATATTTTTATCAAATTTAGCTCATTTATACCATCTATTTGAAGTTTTCTTATAAAAATATAATATTTAAAATTAAAATTATGACAAGGTTAGGGTCATAAAGAAAAGTATTTGATATTGAAGTCAATTTAAGAATTATGACGTCTAATATTAGGAGATAAATAATTAAACGGATTTAATTGACATTTAATAAATTTTTTTATTTTATTCATATTTTTTTTTATAAAATTACGACTAATTGGGCGATGAATTATTTTGTCAAGCTTTTAAACTTGTGACAAATTATTTATTTTTAGCTTAAAATACATTTAAATAAATAAACGTTTATCACAGTTCCAAGAATGCTTAAAATAGTTTAGAAATGATATGGCTCTCAAAATATAGTCAAAGCAATCTTGATGTTCGATATGATTTTGATAAACAAATTCAGACTTAAAAATAATTTGAATCTTGACATCAATTAAATCCCAAAAGCTCTCAAATGTGGAGTGTTTATAGTCAAATCAGTCTCGGAGCGGATCTAATGAGCCTAAGATCTCATAATTCGACTTCATTTGGGGCTCAAAAATACATCAAATGATCAAAGGTCATTAAGCTCGTCAGGAGTAGTACATGATTCTTAGAATACTATATAAATAGGCCTCCTCCACATGGGGGCCTAAGCTAAAGTAGTGAAGCGTGAAGAAGAAGGAAGCAAGTGAAGAAGAACAAGAACCAGCAAGGAAGAAGAAGAAGAGTCGCAAGTGAAGAAGGAAGCTAAAGCAGGAAGAAGCAAGAAGAAGAGTCCAAGGTGAAGAAGAAGGAAAGAGCAAGGAAGAGGCAAGGAAGAAGAGGAAGAGTCAGATCGGAAGAAGAGGAAAAGTGAAGTGAGGAGGAAGAAAGCTCTAAAGCTTGAAGATCCCGAAAGATCACTGATGCCATGGTTAATTATACGGCATTTCCACGAAGCTACCACATCTCAAGAACTATTATAAAGCGATCGTTGTTACAGTGTTGTCCCTTCAAATAAATTCGTAATCCCAATGTGGAAGATTTTGTACTCAGGATACATAGTGGAATCTTTTTTTGGGCCAGTGGTTTTCCCCTCTTTTGAGGTTTTCCACGTTAAAAGTAGTGTCTCATGTTTTCTTTAATTACGTGTGTCTTTGGACTAATCAACAAAAGGCATAAATTTTACTCTCTGTGGTTTTCCGCATAGCAGTTGGCGTCGTGGAAGTAAAACTCTTCAACCACAATTCCGTGAACATCCACGTTATGGCCAATAGGCACAACTCGTCAAGCTTCCGTTCCAACTCCCGTCATTCTCAAAACCCATCCACAGACCAAGGGCCATGTTGGGAGCAGGGAATCTCTTTGGAAGATCGTGTGTCGAATGGAGGAGTCTCAAAATAAGATGATCCTTTTGCAGGACTACCACTTCTGACAAACATATCTCCCCAAGATCGGTCATTGCGGAGGAGGTCAAAAGCTAATCCTCCCAACACGAGTTCCTCATGAGACCGTAGCGATCTCTGACCTTTCTAGTTCCACTCATCCGCGTGTACTCAGCTTACTAATCCACCGATGGTTGTTGATAGCTTCACACATGCTCATCTCATTAATCCATCATGACATTGCGAAATCAGCTTAATACAAGATGAATTTCACCTTCAAGATAGAAATCATCTTCACACCCACAGCGGTTATGAGAGTCCTCACCTTTAAAGCATTCTTGACATCCAATTCCGTAGGTTTCAAGCTTAGAGCATTGATTCCTATGATGGGGCAACGACACACACATCATCTACAGACTATCATGCATATCCAGCGAGCTCGACACCTTGCTTTGTCAGTCTTTTACCCTCAAAGGGCAAGCTCGCACTTGGTTCTATTCTCTTCCAAGGGGATCCATCCATACCTTTAACGAACTTCGCCGGGTTCTTTGTGGAGCAGTTCATTGCAAATGAGAATCATTAAAGATTCCTCCCATCTTTATTCACGAGCGAGGTGAATCACTCAAAGAATACTTCCGGAGGTTCTCTTTAGAAGCTCGCCAAATACAGGTAGACCACGAACTATTAAGAGGAGTTTTCCTTGGAGGACTCCGTCAGGCATCATTGCGGGACGGTCGCTCATATGCCGACTTAGTTCATCGAAGCACAAATCTCTGAAGCTATTAATGCTCATCATAAACAATTTGAACAATATCGGAAAGCATAAAAACACCCAGAAATGTGGACCAGCATCAAAAGAAGCGACAAAACTAGTCTGACCCCATATCAACAACGTGAACCTCGAGGAAAAGACATACACCGTGAACACATCTCGTGTTAACCTCACGATGGCTATTATGATGAAGAACATATCAAGTGGCGCATCCATTGAAAATTCGAAATCGGGAGCAATATTGTCATTTTCATGGCCGTGGACATACTCATGTATACAACTCAAGGAAGAAATCGAGACTCATTCAACAAGGATATCTCTTTTGTGAAGAATCAACCACCTCAAACAAACACACCTCCGTTTGGGGCAACCGGGACAATCATCACAAAACAACCAAATAATCATCAAATAATTGGAGAAATGAAACAATGAGAGGATCGATACTACATAATCAAGTTCTCATTCGCCTCAAAGAACGAGTTGAAGAAGTCTTGATCATTCCATCACTTTCAATGACTTAGAAGGAGTCCATATCCCTCATCAAGATCCACTTGTCGCCGGTAGCGGGGATCGGTGATCCTTGTTATAACGTTAAAAGAATTTTGATCGATAATGGGAGTTACGATGTCTTATTTTACTCAACTTTTCTTAACATGGGCCTGGCCAGGCAAAAGCTCCAACCATTGGACTATATGGGTTTGATAATCACCCGATGCAGTAAGGACAATCACTCTTCTTACCCTCAGAATTCCCGACAAGTGACTCATTTAATACAATTCATGGTGGTGAAGTCGATTCGCATATAATGCAATCTTGAGGCCCCTCCAATCAATTTTTTTGTGCTATCACTTGATGCCTCATCGAAGATAAAATTTCCTACCCCGTGGAGTTGGGTGGTTTGTGGAAATCAACATACAATCATGTTATCTCGGACAAGCTCAAGCGCCCTTCCATCACCTTGAGAAGATCTTAACTTTCGAGATGAAAGAGTACCTCAAAAGCTTCCCAAGAAGATTTACTCTCAATAGCATTATCGGATGACCAACCATTACGAGCGCAAGTGGGATCTTTACTCGAGAAGAACAAAGGGAAAAGTATATAAATTTCTTAGAATCAAGACATATTTGGAGTCCGGATATGCCGGGTCGACCCAATGTAATCACTCCCTCAAAATTAATCCAACGTTCAAACCAATCATCCAAAAGAAGGAGTTTTGCGATCGTCTTGAGCTATTGAACAAGAAGTTAACAAGCTCATAGAAGCGGGATTCGAAGTGCATTACCCCACATGGCTAGCAAATGTTGTCATGGTTAAAAAAACAAATGGAACATGGAGGATGTGTGTTGATTATCGATCTTAATAAGGCTGCCCGAAAGGATAGTTTTCCTCTTCCTCGATCAATTGGTGGGCCGCCATGGGACATCAAATGCTGATTTTTTGGATGCTTATTGGTACAATCAAATAAAGATGAACCCAATAGATGAAGAGGCTACTGACGTTTCAAACATATAAAGGTTTATATTGTTACCAAGTCATGCCATTTGGATTAAAAATCACGGTGCTACCTATCAACGCTCATGAATAAGGTTTTAAAGACCTTCCACACAATGGAGTGTATGTGGATGACATGTTAGTGAAAAGCTTAGAAAAGTCACAACATATTTCAGACTTAGAAACATGCTTTGACCTCCTTCGACGCTATAACATACGACTTAACCCAACCAAGTGTGCTTTTGGGGTTACGTCGGGAAAATTTCTTGGATTTATGGTAACTCACCCGTGGGATAGAGGCTAACCACGAAAATCAAAGCTCTCCAAGATATGATTCCTCAGAAGAATATCAAAGGCGTTCAACGTTTGAATGGTCAATTGCATTATCCGTTTCCTAGCCCGTTACAAATACTTGCCATTCTTTAAAATATTGAAGGGAGCTAAAAATAATAATTTTCAATGGACCGATGAATGTCGTATGCTTTTGAGCAACTAAAGAATATCTAGCATCTCCTACACTATCCAAACCTATTCAAGGAGAAAGCGTTATACTTATATCTTGCGGTTTCTTCCCATAAGCTCGTTTAGTGCGAAGAAGATGGGCACACCAATTTATTACGTCAAAATTCTCTCGATATAGAAAGTTATCCATTTGGATAAAGTGGCTGGCGTTAATTTTCTCGGCGAAAATTGCGTCCATACTTTCAAGCTCACACCATCGGCGTTTACATTTACCATTAAGGGCCATCTTACGAAACCGAAGCATCACGGAAGATTGATCAAATGGTGCAGAACGGAGAATTTGATATAAATTTTCTACCCCATAAAGTCTCAAATGCAGACTTTATAGTGGAATGCACCAACCCAACTCTAGAAGAGCTATCACCTTCGTGTCTTTCATCTCCTCGATGGACTCTCTATGTTGATGGAGCTTGAATCTTGGGTCAGTGCGGAATCTACTTGTTTCCCCAGAAAATACCAGAGTATGGACTTAGCTTAAAATTCCTGCAACTAATAACATGGCATATGAGGCTCTCATGTGAGGTTGAGACTTCATTGCGAAGCCCAAAACTTAGTAATTCACGACTCCCGACTTGTAGCCTCCCAAGTTGGAGGAGATTTTAATACTCATAATCCTCAGTGGTGCAATATCTCCACTTGGTAAAATCTCTTCTCATTTCAAGACACATCAAATCATCCACATACTGAGAAGAATACCGGTGGCGCTCTTGCTAAGCTTGCTACCTCTGCTTGGAGATCTATTTAAGAAAGCATGTTGAAGAAATACATTTTCCTAGTATCCAAGGGCCATGGATAATTCAAACTATTGATGAGGAAAAGGAACGTTAGTGGATAAACCCGATCCTATCTTTTCTACAAGAAGGACCCTTCACGAAGATCCAACTTCCCGCTCGTCTCAGAAGACAAGCTTCAAACTTTGCTATTGGAGGTGAACTATACAAGCGAGCTTTCGTCCATATCTCAAATGCCTTCCACCTTGGCGATTACGCGTTAAAAGAGGTTCACTCGAGAATATGTGAACACCTTGGAGGAAGAGCATTGGCCCTTAAAATCATGAGGCAAGGGTTTTATTGGCCTACAATGAAACAAGGCGCCTTGGAATTCACAAAAAATGTCAGTTGTCAATTGCATTCTAACCTCCCTCACACATGCAGAACTCTCATCCATTCAAAGCCCATGGCCTTTGCTCGATGGGGATTGATATCATGGGACCTTTTCCAATAGCATCGGGCAAAAATTTATCATTCTAGCGTCGACTACTTCACAAAATGGGTGAGGCGAACCACTCGCTAAAATCACGGAGGCAAATACCAAACAATTTGTGGAAAAATATAATATGTCGATTAGGTCTTCTGCAAAGATCATCACGACAATGGAACTCAATTTCTTGGAAAAGTCTTTACGTTCTTTTGCAAAGATCTTCACATTCAGCTGTTGCATATGGCTGTAGCACATCCTCAAACTAATGGGCAAGCGAAGTTACCAATAGGACCATACTCAAAGGACTAAAAACCGTCTTGAGAAGGCGGGGCAATGGGTTGATGAGCTCCCCAATGTTCTTTGGGCCCGCACCATCCGCACCCCAACCGGTGAGACACCGTATAACTTGTGTTTTGGTACGAAGCTATCATACCGTGGATATCGGGTTCCAAGTCAAGAGTCCGGTTTTTTTGATCATGGAAGTAATGAAGAAAAACTCGGCACACCTACTCACGAAACTTCGGGATATGGCCCACTTGGTGCTTCCTATCCGGGTAGCTCGCCACTTCAACGAAGAGTGAAACCTCCCCTGCGGTGACTTGGTCTGCGAAGTCTCGAGGTGCGAGCAAAGGCCCTCATGATAAACTCTCACCTCTCGGATGGTCGTATGTGGTCATAGCTATGGTCAAGCCGGAGCGTTCAAGCTCAAGGACCCGAAGGAAAAAACTCTACCTCGAACTTGGAATACTAAGAATCTTGAAAATATTATGGTAACTCTTGCATAATTATTATGACTTTTATCTCGTGTCATTTCATCCTTGTATAAGCGACCCACCTACTGGGATTAAAGCTTGTTGTTGCAGTTGTTGTTGTCATTTTCTCTTAAAGCCGTACATGTCTTATGATTATATCATTGAACTAGTGAATTCGCTTTGTTAACAAGATTTGCTTTTTCTTTACTTTTCCTCCCACTTGAAATATACAACTCATGTTACATCTCAATTGGGACATGATCAATCCCAAGGGGACTTGATCGGACCTCTTCCATCTGAGGTTAACATCAGTCACACTCGGCAAACAACCTTGGATAGGTCAAAGATCTCGTGGCCCGTCGACTACCTCCCGGCCACACCCGTTCTCTTGTAGGCCGGCCGACTACGTCGCCGGTCCTCGCCGACCATTAGGCAATCTCGCCGGTCACCACCATCATCGTCGGTCATCGCCAACTTAGCCCGTCATCCTGGACTTCCTGCGATCTCTTCCATGCAGTTATGTCGCCGCAAAGCTCGACAAACAAGAAAGGTCAAACGTCCTTGTGGACTTCTGCGATCTCTTCCATGCGGGTTAATCGAGCAAAGCTCGACAAACAACCCGAAAGGTCAAACTTTGTACCACTGCGCAGGTTAATGTCCGATAACACTCGACAAACAACCTTGGATGGGTCAAAATCCTCGTCACCCGGTCACCATTGACTACCATCGGTCACTCTCCGAGAGCCAATCTTCCGGTCATCTTGTCATCGGTCATGCGATTAAAATGTCGGTCACCCGTCGCGACAATATTTTGCCGTCACCCAGCCGGTACCAACCCTTATTATCACCGCCTTCTACCTCGTCCGGATGCTTGCTCGCGGCAATCTTAGCGGTCATCACCATTATCGGTCATCCCGCGACTAATCCGGCGCCATCCTGCAGGTCACTACACCGGCGATTCCTCTTCCATACGGGTTCGTCATCGGAAACTCTTGAGGAAGGTCAAACGTCCTTGTATCCTCTCTTCCATACGGGTTGTGTCTCGCCAGCAAAAGCTCGACAAACAACCCGGAAGGTCAAACGTCCGGTGGACTTCTGCGATCTTTCCATGCAGGTTAATGTCGCCGAGCAAAAGCTCGACACAACCGGAAAGGTCAAAAGCGTCCTTGGTGGACTTCTGCGATCTCTTCCATGCTTGTCGCGAGCAAAAGCTTCGACAAACAACCAGGTCAAAAGGCGGTGACTTCCGGCCTCTTCCATCGAGTTAGCGTCGGCGAATATTAATATCCGGGAAAGGTCAAAAGGTCCGGTGGACTTCCCATCTTCCATACAGGTTGCGTCGGCAATAGCCACCATATCCTGGAAGGTCAAAACTTTGTACCCACTCCGAGTTAATGTCGCCGGATAACCCGACAAAATAACCTTGATTAAAAATCTCGGCGGATTGATTATATCCGCGTCAAGTGAATTCGCCGACCACCCCGGCGACCAACTCTGGCCATATCTCTCGTCGCGGTCGCCTCCCTTCGGGCCTCGTCCATGAGGAATCCCTAACCATCGTCGGCGGTTATCCTCGTCGGATATCATGAGCATCGCCATGAAATCTCTCGGTGATAGCCTCTCAACGGTCACGTGGCTAACGGAACCATACGTATGGGCGCGATCGCCTCTAACTTTGGGCCGATCACGTGGCGGTCCGGAACCACGGCGTATCTGATCGCCTCTAACTGACATGGCATTAAGACCGGTCTCGCCTTGATCGCCTCGGCCGTCTCGGTCAGAACCACTATCGCATAGTCGATAACCTCAACCGGTCAGGCGGTAACGGAACCACGACGTATCTGACATACTCGGGGCGATGAGCGTGGCCGGAACGAACCACGGCGTATCTGGTGCGATCGCCTCCCGACGGTCAGGATGGCGGTACGGGAAGCGTATCTGAATGGGCCTTGATCGCCCTCGCGGGGATGACGTGGCGTCGAACACGGCGTATAAACCGCCTACGGGGATGCGTGATGGCGAAGCGGCCCGTATCTGGTGGGCCTCGCTCTAACGCGACGTGGCGGAACATTTCGTGGGCATGACCGCCTCACCCATCGGCGTGGCTCGGAAACGGCGATCGAGGCGATCGCCCTCCCACGACGGTCACATGGCCGTGAACCACGGCGATATCTGGGGCCTTGATCGCCTCGGCCATCAGCGTGGCCGTCGCCGGCGATCACGATGAGCCTTAACCTCACGGGCCGATGACGGTACCTGCATCCACGGCATACGACCTTGATCGCCTCCCCGGTCGGCGTGGCGGTAACCGGAACCACGGCGTATCAAATGGGCCTTGATCGCCTAACCGGACTGCACGTGGCCTGAATCCAGTATCTCAGTGGCGCGGTCGCCTCTCCGGGGCCTCGCGTGGCTCCGGAATCGGCGCGGTTGATAACCTCTCAGGATGAGACGTGGCGGTAAAGAAGCAATTTCTGGCTGATCCCTCTTAAGGACGGTCGGTGACGTAGCGCCACGGCTGCTTTGGAGCCTTCAACGCCTCTTGGTCGCGCCTGATGCCTCCAAAGGACCCTCACTCAGAAAGGAGGGGAAGGTGCCTCTCCCTCTTACTCTGGGGGGTGTTATAGACAGGGGGGTAAAACTCAAAAACGGTTCAACGGCTCAAAACGCCCATTTCTGGCGCGGGTAAGCACCTTCCCATGGTAGCCCAGCCCATAACAGCCATCAAGCCTTGTATGCGCGAGGGTATGCGTGACCGCGCGTCAGACCTCGCCCCAGCCATACCACTCACGACATGATCCAGCTGAATGGCATGACCGCATTCGGAATCACATCCGAATGGCCATGACCAGAATCCTGTGAATGGCCCTTCTCATGGCGTAACCGCTCCGCCAGCTTGACCCACGCATGAAATCGCCATAATCCGGCCGCAGCGCCGTAACCTTACCGCCCATATGTGCCGTAAAGTCTTAAAACTTTAATTAGTTATTTTGATTTGACATATATTTTTGGATGATTAAATCATCCAAAATAGACTGCGATATACTCTCAAAATACCACCAGTCAAGCACAAATCTTGATGTTGGCGGTATGATTTTGAGTAACAATCGAGATCAAGCCTTAAAATATCATTAGAATCTTGGGACATCAATTAAATCCCAAAAGCTCTCAAATGTGTGTTTATAGTCAAATCGGCGTCTTGGCGGATCTAATGAGCCTAAGATCTCATAATTCGACTTTTGGGCATCCAAATGCTCAAAATCAAATGATCAAAGGTCATCAGGAGTCGATCAGGAGTGGTACGCCTTACATGAATTTACTAGAATACCCTCCTCCCATCTATAAATGGCCTCACTCCTCACATGGAGCTAAGTGAAGTGAAAAAGTGAAGAAGAAGGAGGCGAAAAGTGAAGAAGCAAGAAAAGAGAAGAAGAAGAGTCCAAACAAGTGAAGAAGAAGCTAAGTAAGGAAGAAGGCAAGGAAGAAGAAGAGTCCAAACAAGTGAAGAAGAGGAAGCAAGGAAGAGCAAGGAAGAAGAGGAAAAGTCCGATCGAGGAAGAAGAGGAAAAGTGAAGTGGAGGAGGAAGAAAGCTCTAAACTTGAAGATCCCGAAAGATCGCCCATACCCGTCATCATTAATTATACATTTCCAGAAGCTACATCTCCAACATCGAAATTATATCGTTGTTACCGCATTTGTCCCTTTCTCAAATGTAATCTGTTATGATTTTGTACTCGAAAGGATACATAGTGGAATCTTTTTTTCTTGTAGGCGTGGTTTTTTCTTTTGAGGTTTTTTAAAATGCAGGAGTCTCTTGTTACTCTTTAATTACTGTGTGTGTGTTTGGACTAATCCAAGGCTAGGTAAATTTTTCTTTCTAACATGGTTTTAGCACAAGAAATATGATTAAAAAATTTTAATCAAATTATTTCTAAAGTAAAAAAATATATATTTATAAAACTACAAAGATATGAGTTTTTTATTTCAATAAGTTGGTTGAGATCTTTTAATATTTAAAATCTATTATTTTTCTTATACTTAAAGATATATTTTACTTTAAAATTTTAGATGATGCTTTTTTAATCTCTTATTAAAAATTTAAATATTATTTATCTGAATATAA
This sequence comes from Cymbidium sinense, assembly GCA_021442155.1. Taxonomy (NCBI): domain Eukaryota; kingdom Viridiplantae; phylum Streptophyta; class Magnoliopsida; order Asparagales; family Orchidaceae; genus Cymbidium; species Cymbidium sinense. The sequence goes on from CM038225.1 coordinate 102,260,387, forward strand.
AATTTTAAGAATTAGATATATAAATATATATTAAAGACTGTGCGTAGATGCTCTTATAATTTTTTATTTTCTCATACATATCCACAATTACAGATTAATAAATCCATAGGAGTGTATGCATAAGAAAAACATAGATTCCAGCATTTGCTTGCTTCTTGTATCAACAAATCTGATTATGAAGTATAATAATTAATATATATATATATATATATATTAAAAGGCATAATTTATATAAATTAATAAATAGAGATATTTTTAATTTTCTTTAAAATCAAAATTATTTAATAGTTACCGAGTAATTCAAAATCTTACAATTTAAACATCGCTATTTTATTTAACTCATAATAATAATTTTTTATTATTTATTTTTAAATTTAATGTGCAGGTATATTTTATGAGATGCATTACAGATTAAAAATGTCGATCTTCATCACAATTATTGCTCTTAATTCATTTAGGTGTTGAAAAAAAAAACGTTTTATTTTGATTTTTGATGCAAATTTAACTTAGTATATATTTTTAAGTGATTTTATTTTTTATTTTAAAAAATAAATGATATTATTTTTCAAAGTATTCAAAACATCTAAAAAGATGTTTTAAATATTTTTTTAAAACAATAAGTATAATTAAATAAGTTTTATTTTTAAGTAAAATAAAAATAAAATAAAATAAAAACATAAAATAAAAAACATAAAATATAGTGAGCTCAAATGGCTCTTAATAAATGAATTGAACTCAAAAATAAAATAATTTAATAAAAATTAATGTAACTAAATTATTTAGTTGATGCACGTGACTATATCCATAATATGCTGTGAACAACCCGTCTCTTACAATTTGAACTTCACCAAATCATAATTGATTCTTCCATCTGTTCATAATGGTAAATTAAATATAAATAGTGATGAATGTGGACTGGATTAGTCATCGATATTCATATAAGATTAGTTATTTCTTCACTTTAGCTTCTCTAATATTTCTCATACTCTAGGACACATTTACACTAATCAAGAGCACAAAATATAATCCATCAAGAATGCTTAAAACTACTTGAAAGTTGATTCTATCACTTCATAGATTTGTGGCTGCAAAGATAGTGTTTGCCCCTATTTGCAAAACTCTATTTTTTGGTGCCAAGGTGATGCAAATGCAGCTATAAAATAATACTATATATTAAAAATAGAACTCGATCAGCGAAATTGAGGACAAAGTCGATAGTACTTTCTCATTGATTGATTAATCAGACTCCACAAAATAACATAAATATGATGTCTGATTGTAGCAGATACAATGATTAGTAGTGATCATCAATATCATATGTTAGAAATCCTTAAATTTTAAAGCACTTTTTAAACTCAAATCTAGGTTCCTTACATGTTAAGAATGAAACTCTACTATAACCTTTTAGAGTAATATCTTAGTTAGTTTGAAAAAATTTCAAAATATTTTATCAGATATTTCATATTAATTCATTTGATCAAATATCATTTACTTTGGAATTTAAATTTTTTCACTGATCTCAAAATTTAGTGATATTAGAATATTTAAATTACTCTCATTAAAATGTTCAATTGACTATCAATTGATAAGATTCGAGGATGATTTAACACTCCAATCAATTTTTTAAAATTTTTAATTATATTTATGTGCTTGAGTTAATCTTATTTTGATTTGAATTGCACCACTTATGATATTATTAAGTTTATCTCATTAAGACATTAATTTTGATTATAAATTTGCTAAAATAGAGATTGAATGATCCTTAATTTACTTCTTGAAGTTTTTAACTCAAAAGTAACATTTTATTAAGATACATATTTGATTATATAAATTTCTAAGTCATTCAAGTGATACAAATAACTCAAAAGTTAATCATTTTTTAAATATTTAAATAAATTTAATTATAAATTTATACCCATAATATATATATATATATATATATATATATATATATATATATATATATATATATAACTTAACTTTGAGAAAGGTGGCGAAAGGTTTATAATAGAGGCAAAGCAGTTTGTCCTCTGTTGGCTTCTCAATTAATGAGATATTGATTGAGCTAGCTTTTGATAAATCATTGAGCCGGGAATATAAAATAACTCTAATATTTAAATAAATAAATAAAAATTGATGAAGAGGTTGTTTAATTGAAACTATAATGAGACAGGAGAAATAATAAAGGCTCAACGACTTCGGAGTCTCCTGCCAAAAAAAATAAAACACAAATATCATTACTGCACAAAAAAAAAAAAAACAAATAAAATATGCAAGTAAAATTAATTTCTATTATTGATATGACACTGCAAATTTTGCTAATCGAAACTGAAATTTTGATGTCAAAACAATCGATTGAGTCGCGCATGCGTCTTGAAATTTTATTAGGTAGATCGAGATCTTGTCGTGGCAAAATTATCCAAACTGGCGAGGATGAACACGGGGTTATCGTGGAAAACCCGTTAAGGAAAAACCACGGGGCTGAGTAGAACTTTCACTATGTGTTCAAAGATCTGAGCTTCTTGTTCGGAGAAGAAGGTGTTCTGAGAAGCGATATTCAGAGTGTAAAAATACAATATCGGTGACTCCAAGGAGAAGTTTCCCAAAAGCGGCGACGATCTTAAGGGCAACCTCTTGATCTTGGAGAAATGGCGGCAAGCGGTCTTTCTAGTCCCCAGAGGCGATCTCTAAGGCGACTCACGATCTTGAGCCTTGGTGGTGGCGGTGGTGATAGATCGTCCGTCGAGGTCGGTGGTTCTCGAGCTCTCGTCTTCAAATCGATTTCTCTAAGGTGAGAATGAAGCTCATTTATAGATTTTGGGAGTGGCAGCCTTGTAAATTCGTGGAAAACTCCAACCACTCCCATGACGGCGGATCGATCCCCGATCGAGCGGTGTATTTTGATGATCGGTGCCTTAATGATGTAGGGGTGATCTTAGATTCGTTGGATTCGTCTTGGCCGCCTCGATCATTATAAATATGTCGATTTTGGTGACCATTTGGCGGATCGGGGATCCATTTTACGATAGCGATCTGATCGATTCGAGCTTGGATCGGTATGATATCTTATGTTCGTCTCATCGAGGCGGTGATTTATTTGTAAGTTTGTTGTGATTAGATGAAGCATTTACGAAAATGCCTTGAGATTCGTGCTTGATCAGATTAATTTTCTGAGGATGTATCAAAGCCTAACCGAGATCAAATGCTTAAAATATAATTGAAAATTTTGAGATATCAGTTGGCTCCTAAATATGGAGTGTTTACAGTCAAATCTAGCATTTGCGAGCGGACAAAAGATCTCCCCAATTCGACTTTGAGCATTCAAATACTTAAAATACATCAGATGATCGAAAGAATCATTTCGAGCCGTCCGATGGAGTGATTTGGATTTTGCATGTATTTGCGAATGCCTATCTCTGTCATAAATAGTCACTCATTTCACTGCATGAGGGGCGGCAAGAAGAGAGAGCTACATGGCGAAAATCCTCGAGCATGTCGTACCACCACTTTCGGCGGTCGTAGACCACCTCATTGGCTAACAGGTCGTATGCGACCCTCCTCTCGTCAATCTCCGCGTCGTTGTCCGCAGCTGCCGTACCACCCGCTGTGCTGCCGTAACCACCGTCGCCGGTCATTACCACTGGTCATCGTATCGCCATCATCGCGGTCATCGCCCTTACCGTATGGTCGCACCCGACCGTCCGCGGTTGGCGTATCGACTCGCCGGTACCATCGACCACCACCATCGATCATCATTGTCATCAACCATGTGGCTCACCATCGCCACCACCATCAAGCTGTTACAACCCATTGTCGCATATTTGTTGTTACGATTCAATTTGTCTTTCTTATATACTGATCGTAATCCAGATAGGGAAAACTATGTACTCTGAAATAGATATATAGTTGAAAATTTTTACTGGGCTAGGCCCCGTAATTTTTTCCCATTTTTTGAGATTTTTCCACGTAAAAGTTCTAGAGTTTTCTTATGAATTATTCAAACATCTGTGTGTGTGCTGGATTCCATAACAAAGCTAAAGCGTAAACTCATATTCTACTATAACTAGTTTTCTAGCACGTAACAATTATATATATAGATATATATAATATTAGTAGTAAACATTCAAATAATTTTTTTATAATTATCTGTCTGATTGCATCTCTCTTATTTTGATATCATTTCTATATTGAAAGAAACAAGATAACATCTCTATTGACTCGTACCTAAGTCGAATTTGGCTTGCCTATATTGGGGGGAGGTTTGAACTTGAGCTTAAGCTTGAGACTTGAGTTGAGCTTGTATATCAAGCTGAACCTCAAGTCATTAAATCTTTAGAAGGCTCGCGCTCAACTCATGGGCTCGAGTTCCTCCCCAAATTCTTAAAACCCTTGATGGCAAAGAAATGAGGAGTTTTTTTATAGAAGCTTATCAAAAAATGCAATACCATAACTAGAGCTCGATAAAGAAGGCAAAGTTGTGATTGGAGCATATAGAGGAAGGCAAAGTTGTGATTGGAGCTTGCTGTAAAAGGTGAAATTAAGACTGAAGTTCATTGGAGAAGACATTGATGATGAGAATGTCGCGATGGTAGCTCTTTTTGAGCTCATCAAATAAGACATTGATGTTTACGACAAGAGAGATGAAATAAGATCTTATTAGAGAAGACATCAATGAGTTCAACAATATTTGAAGAAGAAGTGAAGTTTGACATTTAGGATTTAACCTAAAAATGGACACAAAATAGAATTTAGGATTTATAGTTTATTTAAGCTAACTACATAGTTAATGATCCGAGTCTTATCAAGCTTAAAGTTGAGCTCTTATAATATATGAACTCTAATTTAAGCTTGTTGCATGCTAGAAAACCAGTTGCGGTAGAGTGAAAGTTTACGCCTTAGCCTTGTTGTGAAGTCTAGCACACACACAGGTAATTAAAGAGTGAACAAGAGACACTCCAGAATTTTTAACGTGAAAAACCTCGAAAAGGGGAAAACCACGGGGCTTTGATAAAAGCTTCCACTATGTATCCGTTTGAGTACAAAGTCTTCGATAACGGGATTACAAAATTGCATATGAGAGAGGAATAACAAGCGTGTAACAATGATCATCGGGTTGTAATTGTTCGATGGTGGAGATGCGGTAACCGGTGAGAATCAGTGCAATTAGTGACGGCGGTGGTAGGTGGCGATGGTCATGGATGCGGGGAGTGCGATCTTGCTTGGAGGATCTTGAGCTTGAGCTCTCTCTTCCTCCTCACTTGGGCTTTTCCTCTTCTTCCTTGCTCGAACTCTTCCTTTTCTTCCTTGCTTGGGTTCCTCCTCTTCTTCCTTGCTTGGACTCTTCCTCTTCTTCCTTGCTTGGACTCTTCCTCTTCTTCCTTGCTCAGACTCTTCCTCTTCTTCCTTGTTCGGGCACCTCTTCTTCTTTACTTGTTTCAGCTCCTCTTCTTCTTCTTCTTCACTTATTTCAGCTCCTCTTCTTCTTCACTTGGCCCTCCTTTGGTGTGAGGAATGAAGGCATATTTATAGATGGGAGGAGGGGCATTCTTGTAAATTCATGTAAGGCCCGTACCACTCCCCTCGATCAGACAGTTCAGGATGATTCCTTCGATCATTTGATGTATTTTGAGAATTTGGATGCCCAAATGAAGTCAGAATTATGAGATCTTAGGCTCATTAGATCCGGCTCGTCGAGACGCTCGATTTGACTATAAACATTCCATATTTGAGAGCTGTTTTGGGATTTAATTGATGTCCCAAAGATTCCAATGATATTTTAAGTGCTTGATCTCGATCGGTTTTGACTCAAAATCATATCGCTTTCGACATCAAGATTTGTGCTTTGACTAGTGGTATTTTGAGAGCCATATCAAAGCTCAATCATGACCTTGTTATGAGTTCGCTCATGAGTAAACTTTGATCACTCACATTCATAATTTTAAAAATTAGATTGGATCAACCGCTTTAAATGGTTCATTTGTGAACAGATCTTTTGATAGGTTTGATCTAATTCTTAAACTACTTGAGCACAAAATTGGTCATAATTGACTACAACTGATGGTTGTATTGTGAAACAAGTGAATCTGTCCAGTTTTTATGAATAATTAGATTCTAATGTTGATTAGTTTTTATCTTCTTGATTTTAATCTGATGATTACTAATAAAAGAGCTAGATTTCTGAAATCATTTAAGACAACATGCATTAATTTTAAGTTAATGCCATATAAGTATATGAAAAGAGATTAATAAAATATCTTATATGTTTGGTTATTGTTGCCATTTATCTAGTGGTAATATTTCAATTATTTTTGCAAGTATATCTATAAGTGTTTAATAAGATAAAAAAAATCAGAATATTATATCTCAAAATTATGATTTATAATTGTTGCGTGCTAGAAAACCAGTTGCAGTAGAGTAAAAGTTTACGCCTTAGCTTCTTTGGAAAGTCCAGCACACACACAGGTATTTAAAGAGAGAACAAGAAAACTCCAGAATTTTTCCGTGGAAAATCTCAAAAAGAGGAAAACCACTCAGTAAAAGCTTCAACTATGTGTTCATTTGAGTACAAGATCTTCCGATCACAAGATTGATTGTATGTGAGAAGAAAGGAATACGATTCTAGTAATAGACAATGACGAGCGATGTTGATCGATGTTGACTGAAGTTGGCAATAATGTGATGACCAACGATAGTGGTCGGTGGTGATGACCGCAACAATGGTCGGCGAGCGAAGATCAGAGCGTGGCGGCCGTGGCGTGGCCACCGTCAGTGGCGACGATTGTGCTTGGAGGATCTTTGAGCTCTCTCCTCTTTCTTGCTTGGCTCCTTCTCCTTCACTTGGCCGCCTTCATGAGGAATGATGGCTATTTATAGATTGGAGGAGTGGTGTAGCTGTAAATACATGCAAAACCCGTACCACTCCACTTCATCGGACGGCTCAAAATGATCCCCTTGATCATATGATATATTTTGTACATTTGAATGCTCAAATGAAGTCGGAATTGTAAGATCTTTGGCTTGTTGGGCAAACTTGTCGAGGCCGATTTGACTATAAACACTTCATATTTAAGAGCTATTTAGAGATTTAATTGACATCCCAAAGTTTCCAAGGATATTTTAAGAGCTTGATCTCGACCAGTTTCAACTTCGGATCAGCTTGCTTTTAACATCAAGATTCGTGCTTCGAATAATAGTATTTTAAGTGTCATATAAGTTGTCCCCCTATTTTTGGATGACATTATCTCAATTATCCAAAAATATATGTCAAATACTTGAAAATAGCAAATTTTTCAATGAAATTTGAGGGTCCACTGACTACACATTTTGAGAGAACAGATCTTCATGTAAGCACAAGATTATGACTACGGAAGCCGATGTAGGGCCGCAAAATGCGTGTAGGTATGTGTGAGTGCGAATTTGAGTTCGAACCCATCCAGTCTGAACGAAGCTGCCGACGCATGGCCGCTCAATGCGGGCGCCAGCCGCCAACATACGCCGCTGGCCCGGCGCTAAATCAGCCGTGTATAGCCGCGAACGCCGCGATGGGTCGGCAGAAATGAACAGCAGTGAAACGGGCGGATCGTAGTCGCAGTCGCGATCGCGCGGATTATCGGAAGATCAGCATGGAAAGAGCGGGTCGGCCGGGTTGTAGCGAAGTCGCCAAGCCTGGTCGATGTTAACGCGCACGTTGGGCAGTTGTCGCCGGGTGATTCGCACTGGACGTATGAGCGAGCCCGGGTCGAGCGGTTGCGACATGGGCGTGATTCTGACCAGCGCGTGGCGAGCCGAGCCGAGGCGAATAAACGATTTTGATGGTTTGGAGGTTTTACCCTTTTTTGTCCTAGAAGGGGTCTATAAAACCCCTGGCAGGAGAAGACACCTTCTCTTCTTCTTTAGAAGGTCATTTGGAAGCGATCAAGGCAGTTCATCTGGCGAGGCTCCGTTTTCTCTCGAAGCGTAACCCTTGTTGGACCGGCCGGGTTTGGGATCAAGGCGTAGTTCATCTGACGAAGCTCGGTTTTCCCTCGAAGAGCGTCGCTGTTGGACCAGGTTGGGCGATCAAGACCGTAGTTCATCTGGCGAGCTCGATTTTCCCTCGAAAGGCATCAACCCGCGGACCGACCGGGTTCGGAGGCAATCAAGACCCTTAATTCATACGGCGAGGCTCCGGTTTTCCCTCGAAAGAGGTGTTGACTGCCCTTTTCGGACCGACCGGGTTTGGAGGCGATCAAGGAGATGATAATCGGAGATGGGGATTGGCAGCGATACGCGGCGATGGTAAACCACGATGTGGTTAGCGGCGGTGACTGCGGCGGTGGTTGGCGAGATAGCAACCGATAGTGGTGGCGGCGGAGATCGGCGATGGTCAGCGTGGCCATAGCGATGTCAGCGGCAAATGTGGTGGTAAAATCCACGGCGGCGTGGTGGCGGCGTCAGAATTGGAGATAGCCGGCCGATGGTGGTGACCAGCCAAAATGCAGCGATAATTGCAGTAGTAACCGAAGCAGCAGTAGCCAGCAGCGGCGGCTACAATGGTTGGCAGCCGACGGTGTCGACATCAACAATGCGGTGCGGCCCAGTGTCGGTAATTGGCGATGATGAGCGATAATGTACCGGTAAAGGCGGCGATGGTCACAGCGGTAGCCGGCGATAATGGTCGTGGCGTGATACTTCTGAGGTTGCGGCGGGTGGTGCGGCAGCGGCAAATAATCGATAATTAGCAGCCAAGTCGGTAGATGCGAGATGGCGTAACATAGTGGTAATGGCGATGCCATGATGGTGCGGTAACCAGCGGTGGCAGGCGGCAGTCGGCGAGTGGCCGGCAGCGGTAGTTCGCGCCACGGATCTTTGACCTATCCGGTTGTTTGTCGAGTGTGACTTCGATAGCGTTAACCTTTGTGGAAGAGGTTGAATATGTTGAGATTTTGACCATTCGAGGTTGTTTGAGTGTTGCGATGATGTTAACACTGGAAGAGGTTGAATTGAATCGTGAAAAATTTTGACCCATCGAGGTTGTTTGAGTATTATGTCCGATGGCATTAACGATGGCGTTAATGGAAGAGGTTGAATTGAATCCCAGGATTTTGACCTATCCGGTTGTTTGTCATGTGTTTGCTCGATGGCGTTAACACTATGGAAGAGGTTGAATTGAATCCGGGATCTTTGACCCATCAGGTTGTTTGTCGAGTGTTATCCGATGGTTAACTCTGTGGAAGAGGTTGAATTGAATCCCGAGGATTTTGACCCATCCGGTTGTTTGTCAGTATGACTCGATGGCGTTCGCAAGAAGGTGGATGAATCGAATTTTGACTATCGAGGTTGTTTGTCGAGTGTTACCCGATAGCGTTAACTATGGAAGAGGTCGAATTGAATTCAGGATTTTGACCTATCAGGTTGTTTGTCGAGTGTTACCAATGACATTAACTGTATGGAAGAGGTCAATTGAATCACGAGGATTTTGACATATCGAGGTTGTTTGTCATGGTGTTTTCGATGGCATTAACTCTATGGAAGAGGTGTGGGAAGTCCACCAAGGACCTTTTGACTATCTGGGTTGTTTGTCGAGTCTTTGCTCGATGACATTAACTGTGGAAGAGGTTAGGAAGTCCACCGGACCTTTTGACCCATCTAGGTTGTTTGTCGTCTTTGCTCGATGGCGTTAACTTGTATGGAAGAGGTCGTGAAGTCCACGGACCCATATCTAGGTTGTTTGTCAGAGTCTTTGCTCGATGACGTTAACATGTATGGAAGAGGTCGATTAAAACATCCATTTGTGGTTGTAGCCAAAGTTGCTCCTTAACCTTGGTCTTGTTTTTCCATGAGTATGATTGGAAAATCATAAGTTGTAAAGCTATATCTTTTCTCAATATTGAAATATCCTCCAACTTTGACTTGTTTCTTGGGATGGTAATCGATTAGATGCTTAACATGGGTGATCTTCTGAGATTAAGAGTTGCCCCGTTTTTTTGAAAAGGAACTAAGTTTGATGAATCTTCATTCTTCGCTTGCTCTCCTTAAAAGCTTGAAATACTCCACCTCGATGGTGATTTTGATCTTGTTGGGAAACTTGGTTGTCATATAATATGATGGGAATTAGTTTCTCACAGACGGCGCCAAACTGTTGCGTGCTAGAAAACTAATTACGGTAGAGTAAAAGTTTAGCTTCTTTGGAGTCCGGCCACACAATTATTTAAAGAGAACAAGAAAACTCTAAAATTTTGTGAAAAATCTCAAAAGAGGGAAAACCAGGCTTAGCCGATAAAAGCTTCCACTATGTATCTGTTTGAGTACAAGATCTTCCGATCTGGGATTATAGATTGTATGTGAGAAAGGAACGATTCTTGTAGTACAATGGCGATCTGACGGCGATGTTGACGACGAAGTTGATGACAATATTGATGGCCGAGCGATAGTGGTGGTGGTGATGATCGGATTCGACGGCGGCGAGATCGGCGGTGGCGATGGCTGGCGGCGGCGGTGATTGAACCGTCAGTGGCGACATTGTGCTTGGAGGATCTTTAGAGCTCTCCTCTCTCTTGCTTGGGCTCTCCTTCACTTGGCCTCCTCCTCATAAGGAATGAGGCTATTTATAGATTGGAGGAGTGGCATCTAAATACATGCAAAACGTCACTCCACTTCATAATGAAATGATCCCCTTGATCATATGATGTATTTTGTGCATTTGAATGCTCAAATGAAGTGTAAGATCTTTGGCTTGTTGGAACCGAGGCGCTCGATTTATATAAACACTTTATATTTGAGAGCTATTTAGTGATTTAATTGATATCTCAAAGTTTCCAAGGATATTTAAGAGCTTGATCTCGACCAGTTTCAACTTCGGATCAGCTTGCTTTTAACATCAAGATTCATGCTTCGACTAATAATATTTTAAGTGTTATATCAATAATTATATTTAAATTATTTAATGGTTAAATATTTTGATTGTAAAAATTATATAATGAATTAATGAGACTATGTTGACCTCCATATGCGTGTCATAAATCAAGACAAGCCCACAAATCAAATTCGACAGACTTTAGAGGTGACATCGCAAATTAAAATGCCAATGTCACCAAAATGATCAAACGACCTCCGTCAACGAACTTCATCTCCCGCGTAACATCAAATTGATTGAAATATAAATATTGCAAAATCTAACGATCAATCGATTAAGCGCTGAAATATTAATGTGTCGGCGTATCGGAGTTAAGTTTACAGCGATGTCAACGATCGGTTATAAAATTTATCATGTCGTTAGCTTAAAAACATCGAAAATGATCAAATGAGACCATCTGCGCTCAATTCAAATGAGTCTGTGCAAATATCGAATGATTTGAAGTGATATCACGCAAATCGAGGCTAAAATGCACAGAATGTCAACAAAATCAACTCAAATGACCTCCGATCATTGAATAGACTTTGCCATCGCATTAAGAACGTCGAAATTAGTCAGGATATAATATTGCACAACTTAATGATCAACTGATCAAGCGCTCGAGTCGTCAACATACTTGTACACATATCAAAGTTAGGAGGCACCGACGCAAGCCAAACAACATCCGTTTGCAAAATTGATTATCCATTAACTTCAAAATATCGAAATCTATCAAATGAGATAATCCGCTCAATTGCAGTGCGTAAAATGTCGAATGATCTTAAGACGCAAATTGAGGTTGAAATGCACGTCACCAAAATCAACTCAAATGACCTCCGATGACAAACGGACTTCGGTAGTATTGACATTGAAATTGGTTGGATATAAATATCTCACAACTTGATCAACGATCGGCCAAGTCGTCCATATTTGCTATCGTCGAGAAGACGCGAAGCCAAATGACCTCCGTTCACAAAATTGATTGCGTCGTTAGCTTCAAAATATTAAAATCTATCAAATGAGATCATCATTAAACAGTATGTGCAAATGTCATGATTTGAAGTGACAAACAAAGCAGTAAATGCACGGCGTCACAAAATCAACTCAAATTACCGATGACGACGTCTTTGCCGTCGGCTCGAGCGTCAATTGGTCGAGATATAAATATTGCACAACTTAATAATCAATTGATCTGGTCATCATTGCATATTGAAGTCAGAACCCCAAAACCCGCGACCCGTTAGTGAAATTGTTATATGTTAAAATGTCAAAACATCAATTCGGATGAGCATTGCAAAATTGAGCTCGAGTGGCGACGCGCATTTTTGAGAAATTAACAATTTGATGCGACCAAAATGACTATCACCGAAGCGGTTACGTCATTTGTCGACAATGAAATTATCTTAGATTGATATATATATATATATATATATATATATATATATATATATATATATATATATATATATATATATATATATATATATATATATATATATATATATATATATTTAAATGCGATAATTTAAATTAAAACTATTTAAATCAATTTAAAATTTATTAAAAATCTAAATTATCATGCTTCGTTTTTTGGCGTCATTCTAAACTTTATTTATTGTCCCATTTTACTCGCTTCAGGAAAGAACATTATGACAAACAATTCTTTGATTTAGTTTCTTGCAGCCATCCCATTTTAAACCGCGAAAGAAAAACATCAAGGCGAATTTTTCTTTCGATTTTAGAGCGTTAAATCTCCCTTATTTTAGCTTTCGCCATCAAAAGAAAGTATCACGAGGCAATTCTTCTTCGATTTTGGCGTGTCTGCATTACATTCCAATTATACCTGCGGTTCCTTTCAGAGTATTGGGCGTTGAAAAATATATCGAAACGTGTGATCTCGAATGTGGATATATATATATATATATATATATATATATATATATATATATATATATATATATATATATATATATATATATATATATATATATATATATATATATATATAAGTTGACACATTTTGTGGGATAACCATAGTATTTAGATGGGACGATCATTCCCCAACCATTCGGTTTAGCTAAAATGATGAATTTATCTCAAATTCTAAAACTATACATGTCTTTCTTCTTATCTTGCGATGCGTTTAGCGATCAATAGCTTGTCGAAAATTCTCTCATTTTATTGGTAATAACTTATAGAGCTTTGTCATAACCTAGAGCGATCTAAAGTATCGAATGAAAATCTCAGGTAATTTATCTATTATTATTTGCTTTGAAAATTACATCGAAACTTTCAAATCACTATCTTCAATATCAAAAATTGTCGAGAGATCAGTGGCGTATTTTCGGAGCCCACATACTATTATTATTATTATACCATCTCTATTATATTAAAATAATTTTAATATTTATTACATTATTTAATTCAACATGTGATTCAACCTCAATTAAATCCTTAAATTTTGAATCTTTACTTTTTTATATAATATTTGATTTGATTTTTAAATCTTACAACCCTAATTTCAATTACTAAAAGTCTCTTTGAGAACAATTTTATGTTATATTAAATTATTTTAAAATAATTATTTTGAGCATCATTTTAATATTTTTATTTTTTATTTCTAAAAACAAATTACATTAAATTAAAAATACTAAAAATATTTATTGAATATTTGATTAATTTTTTTTAAAAATAATGATTAAATATATTCATTTTAAATCAAAATATAAATAAAATAAAATCAATTTTTTAAAATTCAAAATAATGTCAAATAGCCTCTAAATTTTTTTTTTTAAAAAAAAATTGATTTATTTCAAAACATTACCAAATTGAATAAAACAGCATTGACTCAACCAGGTTCTTCGACAGCGCTCAACAGCCTGAACACTACGGCGCACATGCGTAGGCCAAAACTCGCATCTTGAGAGTATAAATAAGAACCCGCCCAAAACTCTCCTCGTCGCACATCAAAAGCTCATCTTCCGTCGTTTCCGGCGACCGGGAAACCATCTTCATCGGGGTATGAGGAAGATCCACCCTAGTTCCTCCTCTCTCGACACCCCAAACCACTCCATCGCTGCCTGCGTCGGCCAACACCACCTCCATCCTCAACCACCTCTTCTGGCTGCAGCGCCGACGACCCTCACCGTTTGGCGTAAATCCCTCCTATTCAATTGTAACGGCTTCACCGTCTTTGACTCGAAGGGAAATCTAGTATATCGTGTCGACAACTACTCCAAATCCGGAAGCCATGGCGAGATTGTTCTCATGGACGCCGCCGGCAAGCCCTGTCTGACTATTCGCCGCAAGGTACAGAAAAATCGATTCGCTTTCTTGATCTACGAATTAATACTATATTGGAAGATAAATCTTGGAAAGAGAAGTGAATAGTTTGAAATAATGAGAGGAGGATTTTTTTTTTCCTCTCCCTCACTCTCCAAAACGGAGTTTAAACTTACTATAATAAGTAATCTGAGAATAGGAAATCGGAGCTGAATCTGTTTTGGATGTGCAGACAAAGCTGATTCTGGCCGAGCACTGGGGGATTTACGAAGGCGAGACTGCGGCGAACCCCAGGTTTTCAGTGCGAAAGCAGACGAGCTTCTTCCAATCGAAGGCGCTGGCTCGCGTGTCCCCTCGATGCAGCTGCGAAGTCGCCATCGCCGGCGGCGAGGGGTACGAAGTGGAGGGATCGTACAGGCAGCGGCGGTGCACAGTGTTCGACGAGAAGCGGCGGGCAATGGCCGAGATCCAGCTGAAGGAGGCGGTGGGTGGCGCTGCTTTTGGACTCGATGTTTTCCGTCTCGTGGTTCAGCCAAGCTTCGACTCTGCTGTCGCCATGGCCATCATCCTCCTCCTCGAGGAGATGATCGGATCCAAGACCTAGCTTATCATGGGCTACGGTTTCCTTTTTTTTCCTTTTGATTTTTGTCTTATATTTTGTTCATCTTGGCTTTGTGGTTTAGCTCGGAACCAGGATGTGGTTATATGAAATATTTCTGGTGCCAAGAAAAAAAAAAATATGATATGGCTTTTCTATGTTCTCAAAATGTATATTCACCAGTGGTTTCTTAGAAGAAATGGTGCATAATTCTAAATTTCTGAATCTCTCTATGTTAGGCGAGAAAAAAATTTGAGGAATTTATATATATATAATATAATTTTTATATATTTATATATCTAATATTTTAATTTTAATTTTACATATATATAATATTTCAATCTTAAATATCAAATCTAAAATATCATCATCACTTAATTTTTATAAATAAAATATTTCTTTTTAAGCATAAAAAAATGTTAAATAAATACATATTTAATGTTAGATGTTAGATATAAATGCATAAAAATTGTGTGATATGTAGGTAAATCTTCTATAAAAAAGTATGTGAATAATTATTTTATTGGGAAAAAATTATGTCAAATATTGATTTAAATTTAATTAGAATAAAATTATAGTGATGAATAGAAAAAAATCAGATCACAATATATAATTTAAATTATATGATTTTAATTTGAACATAAATTTTAAAATAATAGGACTATTTGTTATATATATATATATATATTGTTGCGTCTTTAACCAGTCAGCGTGTGAAAGTTCTGGCCTTGCGTTAAAGTCCAGCACACAGTAATTAAGAAGCGAACAAGAACTCAGGAATTTTACGTGGAAAACCTCGAAAGAGGGAAAAACCACTAGCCCGATAAAAAACTTCCACTATGTATCGTTTGAGTACAAAATCTTCACGATAACGGGATTACAATTATATGAGAGAGGAATAACTGCGTATAACAATGATCAGTTGTAATTATGCGATGGTGGAGATCTTGAGGGTAACTTCCGTAGGAATGGAATGTGGTAGCGGTGGTGGCGATGGTTGATGGCCGTAGCGAGTGCAATCTTGCTTGGTGATCTTGCTTGGAGGATCTTCAATTGAGCTCTCTCTTCCTCCTCACTTGGGCTTTTCCTCTTCTTCCTTGGACTCTTCCTTTTCTTGGACTCTTTCTTCTTCTTCTTCTTTTGGACTCTTCTCTTCTTGCTCGGACTCTTCCTCTTCTTCCTTGCTTGGACTCTTCCTCTTCTTCCTTGCTTGCTTTGGCGGTGGCGGCTGGTTTCGGCCGTCGGCGGTCTCTCCTCTTCTTCCTTGTTTGGACTCTTCCTCTTCTTCCTTTTTGGACTCTTCCTCTTCTTGGACTCTTCCTCTTCTTCCTTGGTGTGGCCTCAGCTGGTGGCCGGCGGTGTTTGGCGATCGTCGGCGGTGGCTCCTCTTCTTCACTTGCTTGGCTCCTCTTCATTTGTTCTTGGCCTCCCTCATGTGAGGAATGAAGGTCTATTTATAGATGGGATGAGGGCATTCTTGTAAATTCATGTAAAGCGTACCACTCCCCTGATCGGACGGCTCGGGATGATTCCTTGATCATTTGATGTATTTTGAGCATTTGGATGCTCAAATGAAGTCGAATTATGAGATCTTAGGCTCGTTAGATCCGGCTCGTCGAGGCAGCTTCGATTTGACTATAAACACTCCATATTTGAGAGCTGAGATTTAATTGATGTCCCAAAGATTCGATGATATTTTAAGTGCTTGATCTCGATCGGTTATTGACTCAAAATCATGGGTTTCGACATCAAGATTTGTGCTTTGGTAGTGATATTTTGAGAGCCATATCGGTTGCCCCTATTTTTGGATGACATTAGCTTAATCATCAAAATATATGTGTCAAATGCTTTCGAAAATAACGAGTTCTTCTCAAGCGTCGGGCCATGAATCATACATTTTGAGAGAATAAATTATCATAAAAATACAAATTATGATTGTAGAAGTAGATGTGTAGCTGGCATGAGATTTTGAGGTTACGGATCTATTTGGATACTTGCGGAAGTTTTGAGCATTAGGGACTGCGGGCGTGGCGCCCGTTGGCGTCAGGCGGCCAGCCGTCGGCGCCCGTGGCCGCCATGCCCGCGTCCGGCCCAGCGCTATCTTGCGTATGCAATTGCAGCGTCTGAATTCGGGTCGATCGTGTCGACGGTTGGTTGGTCGGGTCGTTGGTTGAGTTCGTCATGACCGGTCGGTCATGACGGTCCGGGTCGTAGCGACAGTCAGCCGTGCGACGGTCATTCAGCCTGACGGTCCGGTCATGCAGTCCGGTCATGCCTGACGTCAGCGTCGGGTCAGGCGGCCGGTCGGCAGCGTCAGCGCCAGCCGTGCTTGTGTCGCGTCTTGCCGCCACTGCAGGCGGCCTGTAGCGCGCAGCATGGCCATGAGCGCGTTTTGAGCCCGTTTTGAGGGATTTTATTTTGAGTTTGTCGTTTTGAGGTTTTGAGCATTTTGGCCAGCGTTTTGTGCCATTTTTGGTTTTGAGAATTTTTACCCTTTTGCCCGGTATATCTAGGGTAGGAGGAGAGCACCTTTCCCTCCTTTCTTCTTGAGTGAGGGTCCTTTGGAAGCGATGAAGAGAGCGTCGAAGCGTCGAGAGGCGATCAAGGCTGATGCGTCGTGGTTCCGGTTCTGCGCCTCCGTTTCTTGGCTCCGTCGGGCCGTCACGGGTTAGGAGGCGATCAAGGCCTGATGCGTCGTGGTTCCGGTTTCCGACCTCGTCGGTTCTTGGTCCGTCGGATCGTCGGGTTAGGAAGCGATCAAGGCCCGATGCGTCGTGGATTCCGGTTTCCGACCTCGTCGGTTCTTGGTCCGTCGGATCGTCAGGTTAGCGATCAAAGGCCGATGCGTCGTGGTTCCGGTTCCGACCTCGTCGGTTCTTGTCCGTCGGATCGTCGGGTTAGGAAGCGATCAAGGCCGCGATGCGTCGTGGTTCCGGTTTCCGACCTCGTCGTTCTTGGTCCGTCGGATCGTCGGGTTAGGAAGCGATCAAGGCCGATGCGTCGTGGTTCCGGTTTCCGACCTCGTCCGGTTCTTGGCCCGTCGGATCGTCACGGGTTAGGAAGCGATCAGGCCGATGCGTCGTGGTTCCGGTTTCCGACCTCGTCCGGTTCTTGGTCCGTCGGATCGTCACGGGTTAGAGCGATCAGGCCCCGCGATGCGTCGTGGTTCGGTTTCCTCGTCCGGTTCTGGCCCGTCGGATCGTCGGGTTAGCGTCAAGGCCGCGATGCGTCGTGGATTCCGGTTCCGACCTCGTCCGGTTCTTGGTCCCGTCGGATCGTCACGGGTTAGAAGCGATCAAGGCCGCGATGCGTCGTGGTTCCGGTTTCCGACCTCGTCGTTCTTGGTCCGTCGGATCGTCGGGTTAGAAGCGATCAAGGCCACGGTATACGTCGTGGTTCCGGTTTCACCGTCCGTCGGTCCGGGAGCGGCGTCAGGCCCGATGCATCGTCGTGGTTCCGGTTACCGTCCGCGTCGACCGTCGGTTAGTGATCCGCTACGTCGTGGTTCCGGTTCGACCGTCCGGGAGGTTAGGAAGGCGATCAAGGCCGCGGTGATCGTCGTGGTTCCGGTTCACCAAACCCGTCGGACCGTCGGGTGCGGCGATCAAACCCGATCGTTGATTCCGGTTTCCCCGTCGTCGGCGGGTTAGAGGTGATCAGCGGGTTGTCGTCGTGGTTCGGTTCGACCCCGTCGACGTCGGGTTAGGCGGCGATCAGGCCACGGTACATCGTCGTTAGTTCCGGTTCGACCCGTCGAACCGTCCGGGTTAGGAGGCGATTAAGGCCCGCGGTACACGTCGTGGTTCCGGTTTCCGACCGTCGAACCGTCCGGGTAAGGCGATCAAGGCCCGATTATCGTCGTGGTTCGGTTCGGTCGGTCAGACCGTCGGTTAGGAAGGTGATCGACCGACGTCGTGGTTCCAGTTACAGTCGGGCCGTCCGGGTTAAAGCGATCAAGGCCGCGGCGATCGTCGTGGTTCAGTTCGTCCGGGCCGTCGGTTAGCGGCGATCAGCCCGGTGATCGTCGTGGTTGGCGAGCGTGAGCCGGGTTAGGTGATCCGGCGGATATTGGTTCCGGTTCGCGTGAGTCCGGGTTAAGCGGCGATGGCCCGATGCATGCGGATTCGGACGTCGGCCGGTTAGATGATCGGCGACAGGTCGTGAGTTGGTCGGCAGTCGAAGCGGGTTAAAGGCGTCAGGCCCGCGGTATCGTCGTGGATTAGTTCTGCGTGGTCGGGCCGTCCGTTAGGTGATCCACCAGCGGAGCGGCAGATGCGATGGTGGCAGCGAGATAACCAGCGGCGATAGTGGTAGCCGGCGATGCGGCGATGGTGTGGCGAGCGGCGATGGTCGGCGGCGGGATAGTGGTTGGCGGCAGCGAGTGGTCAGCAGCGTGACGGCAGTAGTCGGCGGTGGCGGCGCGTCGATAATCGGTGATGGCAGCGGATGATGGTAGCGGCGCGATTATGGCGATAAGATGCGATGGCCGATAGTGGTTGGCGGGGATCTTTGACTATCGAGGTTGTTTGTCGAGTGTGATCGATGGCGTTAACATGGAAGAGGAAAATTTCATCCGAGGATTTTGACATCCAGGTTGTTTGTCGAGTGTGACTCGATGGCGTTAACTATGGAAGAGGTTGAATTGAATCTGAGATTTTGACCCATCGAGGTTGTTTGTCGAGTGTGACGATGGCGTTAACACTATGGAAGATGGTGAGTCCACAAGTTTTGACCTATCCAGGTTGTTTGTCGAGTTTGTTTCGATGACATGGCGTATGGAAGGTGGATACAAGAGTTTTGACCTTTCCTTTCTGGGTTGTTTGTCGAATATTTACTCGATAACCTTCGTATGGAAGAGCGTGGGATGTCCACGGGGCGTTTTGACTTCTGGGTTGTTTAGTGAGTTTTTACTTGATGCGATGCCGTATGGAAAAGGTTAGATGAATCTGGTAGTCGGCAGTGCTTGGCCAGCATCGGTCAGCAGCGGCGACAATGGTGATAACCGGTGAAGATGCCGTGATAATGGCAACGATAATGTCTACGCCGAATGGCCGGCGATAGTGATAGCCGGCGAAATTGATGCGGCGATAGTTAAGCAGCGATGGCCGGCGCTATAGTGGTTAGCGTACAATTAGTTAGCGTGGCAACGTAATGGTTAATCGGCAGTGCGGCCAGCGTAAATGTCAGCGGATACGCGATAATGGTGATAACCAGCGATGCCGGCGATAGTCATGGCAAACGATGTATTAACGGCGGTGGTGACCGGCAACGATGAGGATTTTATCAAGGTTGTTTATTGAGTGTTATCGATGACGCGCATTAATCTAGTAGAGTGGGTTTTCACAGGTTGTTTTTGAGCTTTGCTCGATGACGATGCTGCGTATGGAAGATCGCAGAGATCCAAGGGCGTTTGACCTTTCTTTGTTTGTCGAGCTTTTCGATAAGTGCTCTATGGAAGATCATGAGAAGTCCCTGGGGCGTTTTTTTGGCGGCGGCAGCGTGGTAGTTGGCGGATGACCGACGATGATGGTGGTGAGATTACGGCGGCAGCATGAGCCGGCGGTCAGTGTTGTAGCGTGACCATATGAGGTTGGCGGCCAGAGAGGTGGTGGCGATGGCTATAGCGGCGGTAGTCGGCGTATGGCGGCCAACGTCGATGGTACCGGATGGCCAGCGAAATGGTGATGACCGGCGAAGATGCGGCGATGGTCAGCGGCGGTGGCAAACGATAGTAGCGATGGTGACCGTGCGGGATGACCATCGAGGTTGTTTGTCGAGTGTTATCAGATGACATTAACACCGAGTGGGTTGACCTTTCACGGGTTGTTTGTCGAGCTTTGCTTGATGCTGCGTATGGAAAAGATCGGAAGTCCACCGGATGTTTTGACCTTTCTGGATTGTTTGTCAAAACTTTGCTTTCGATGACATTAACCGTCTGGAAGAGATCGCGGAAGTCCACCAAGGGCGTTTTGACCTTTCTGGGTTGTGTTTTTCGATGAGATTAACCGTGGAAGATGTGAAGTCCACCAAGGGCGTTTTGACCTTTCACAGGTTGTTAGTCGAGTGTTTACTCGATGGCGTTAAGTATGGAAGAAGGTGAAGGGCGTTTTGACTATCTGGGTTGTTAGTCGGTGTTTACTCGATGGCGTTAACGGAAGAAATAGTTTATGAGCTTAGCCGAGTTGACTATTGATCTTTGCCTTGGTGTTCTTGACTTGCTTATCTTTTGAGATTAAGAGTTGCCCCAATTCGACAAAATCGAAGGAACAAAGTTTGATGAATCTTCATTCTTAAACTAAAGCTTGAAATGATCCACCTCGATGGTGGTTTTGATCTTGTTAGGAAACTTGTCATACAAGATGAAATAAAGGAATCGTTCCTGAGCAATGCTGATGCGTGCTAGAAAACCGGTCCGGTAGAGTGAAAGTTCTGCTTCTTGTTGTGAAGTAGCACACACTGAGTAATTAAAAAAAGGCGAACAAGGGACACATTTTAACGTGGAAAACCTCGAAAGAGGGGAAAAATACAGGGCCTAGGTAAAAGCTTCCTATGTATACATTTTGAGTACAAAATCTTCGATAAGGCAGTACATATAGAGAGGAATAACAAGCTGTAACAATGATCGGTTATGTATTCGATGGTGGAATGCGGTAACTTGGGGAATCGGTACAATTAATAATTAGTGATTTGATGGCCGATGGCGGGGTGCAATCTTAGGGATCTTGCTTGGAGGATCTTGCTTGAGCCTCTCTTCCTCCTCATTTGGGCTCTCTTCTTTCAGCTCTTCCTTTTCTTCCTTGCTTGGACTCTTCCTCTTCTTTGGACTCTTCCTCTTCTTGCTTGGACTCTTCTTCTCTTGCTGGACTCTTCTTCTTGCTTGGACTCTTCCTTTCTTCCTTGCTTGGGGCGGCGTGGCCGGGGTGTGGTGGTGGGCCGGTGGCTCCTCCTCTTCTTCACTTGTTTGGACTCTTCCTCTTCTTCCTTGCTGGACTCTTCCTCTTCTTCCCTTGGGACTCTTCCTTAAGATTGTGGCGGCAGGATGGCTGACCGGTGGCAGTGGTGGCGATCGTCGGCGGTGGCCCTCCTTTCTTCCCCTTGCTTGACTCCTCTTCATTTGTTCTTTACTTGGCCTCCCTCTCATGTGAGGAATGAAGGTATTTATATAGATGGGATGAGGGGCATTCTTGTAAATTCATGTAAAAGCGTCTACTCACCGATCGGACGATTTGATGATTCCTTGATCATTTGATGTATTTGAGCATTTGGATGCTCAAATGAAGTCAAAATTATGAGATCTTAGGCTCAGATATCGACGAGATTTCGATTTATATAAACACTCCATATTTGAGAGAACTGTTTGAGATTTAATTGATATCCCAAAGATTCCTATATTTGAAGTGCTTGATCTCGAGCGGTATTGACTAATCATATCGGTTTCAACATCAAGATTTGTGCTTTTGTGATATTTTTGAAGCCATATCATATATATATATATATATATATATATATATATATATATATATATATATATATATATATATATATATATATATATACTCTATATATATGAAAATAGTATGTGTAATTAATAGAATAGTATGTGTAATTTTAATTCATATTTTTCTAACTTATTTTTTTTTTCTATTCGATACCCTTAAGAGAATTATTCATGATACGTCGTCCTCGGAAAATGTCGATCGGCCCGAATCTCAAGGCATTTTTTTTCGATCTAGCCGCGATTTTCGGCTTTGATCAACTGGCTCGATCTGATGAGGCGAACATAACAACATCAATAGTAGTGCGATCCGAAGCTTCGGATCAAGCGAATAAAATGGATCGATCCGCCAAATGGTCACAAAAGCGGACATATTTATAGTCGGTCGGCGGCTCGTCAATCCAACGAATCCAAGATCACCCAATTCAGGCATCATTAAGGCACCGATCATCAAAATACAAGTCCATCGAGGGATCGCTTCAGGGCCGTAGGGAGTGGTTGGAGTTTTCCACGAATTTACAAACGCCACTCCCAAAATCTATAAATAGAGCTTCATTCTTCACCTTAAAGGGACAAAATCCGATTTGCGAGGAGACTCGAGAACCACCGGTCGACCTTGAGCGATCATCATCATAGGTGCCACCAGGTAGTGCACGAGATCGGAGGAGATCGCCTCAGGGACTAGAAAAGAGATCAGCTCCTTTCTCACGAAGATCAAGAGGTTGCTCTCGAAGATCAGTTCTGCCGTGTTGGGAAACTTCTCCCTTGGGTTGGAGTTGGCCAGATATTGCTTCGGAATATTGTTTTACTTGTAGCAAACACCTTCTTCTAACGAGAAGCGGACACGTATCTTTTGAACACATAGTGAAAGTTCTGAGGCAAGGCCACGTGGTTTTCCTTAGGGTTTTCCGTATAACCCCTGTGTTCATATCCCTGCTTGTGTGTTGGATAATTTTTTGAGCTTCTGACGAAGATCTCTGCATCTACCGAATAAAATTCTAACACGCAGTTTAGCCGTCAGAACCTGTAGGTTCCCCAATTCTATATCTCCAATATGATTGGTAAGCGGTGAGGTTGGTCGGGGCCCTCTTTGGAAGATCGCGTTCAAGGATGGAGGATTCCGAGCGAAATTCTTGACTCTCGGAAGGGCCGAAAAGCGTTCCTGCTGGAAGAGCCACGGTTCGGCCGGCATAATCGATTTTCTTCACGAGAATGATTACGGGATCAAAGTAGAGAACCCGCGGCACCACCACATCCGGATCTTTGAACTTACGGATCTGATTCTCACCCACACGAATGGCTTCGACCGGTGAAACTCCACGTCATATGCGATGAATTACGGCGGCGGGAAGAGTTCGACAATGCGAATGATCCATTCTCCGCCGCCTCTTCCAGCTTCGTCCTTCGGCGAGATCATCTCACAATGCCCGATTAGATTCAAGCTTCCCGGCATGGACCACTACGATGGCCGATCCGTCGAGCATATCGATCACTTTGAGCGATCATGCACATTCGTGCAAATGACTCTGTGTGTCGGTATTCCGGCTCTCACGAAGGACGGCTGTTGCGGTTACATTGCTCCATTGGGGTCCGTCAGATCATTTGGAGAGCTTCGCCGGATTGTAGAACAATTCACGGCGAACAAGAGAATCATCGATTCATCACATCTCTCGGTCAGCGATGAGAGTCCCTCAAAGAATACTTCAGAGGTTCTCCTCACGAGCACGAATATCGGGAGTAGATCGAACTTTTGAGGGTGCTTCTCGGAGGACTCCGACGGGCCATTATTCATCACGCGATTCCATCTCTGACTGGTCCAGAATAGGCACAAATCTCCGGTGACTAGATCGATTGCTCGACGCAGTTTGAACCATGGCAGCGCGGAAGAAGGTTCCCAAAGGTGATGTTCAAACATCTCGAGAAAAGAAGGCCCTCCCCAAGACCTCCTCGGCGACCTCGGATGACTCAATCGGAGAAAATATCTGACTCTCAACCGTCATGCGCGCATCCTACTGCTATCAGGAAGAGGATAGCGTCAGTGGCGACTTTAAATCAGGTGGAAATCGAAGTGCCACTTTCGCGTAGAGACTGCGAAGAGTGCCACCAAGCGAAGGAGGAGATCGAAAGACTAATCGTCGAGGTATCTAGGCGTTTATACAAAACCAATTCAAACCAAATCTTTAGGGGAGCAAGCTGAAGGAACATGGCGGTTGGAGATAGAAACAATTGCGGGAGGGCCGTGTTATCAGCCAAATATTCATTGCCGCCGAGAGCGAGCGAAGAAGTCTCGGGTTGACCATTCTATCACCTTTGATGATTAGATCTAGAGGGCTTGCATCCCACATCAAGATCCCCATCGGTCGCGGTCGGTGATGCTTAAAGGATATTGATCGACAATGGGAGTTGGTTGATGTTCTTTTATTCCACTTTTTAGCATGGGTATATAGAGAGAAGCTTCAACCGGCGGTCCTGTATGGATTTGATAATGTCGGCCGTAGTGGAAGGGACAATCGATCTTCCGTAACTCTTGGAGAATTTCCCGACGCAACCCACTTGATTTATTGTAGTCAAGTGCGAGTCACGCATACAATGCAATATTTGGGAGACCTCTCCGATTATTGGCCTTGATCACATCGTACTCACCTCAAGATGAAATTCCCACCACCGGCATCGGCGTGGTAAGTGGAATCAACGGTCATGGCGTGCTATATCAAGCAAACGACCATTTCGCGTAACCCTCAACATCGAGGAGAACGAGATGAGGATACCTGGAAGGGCTTCTCCAGGTTGAAGATGTAATTTGTCTTCCTATCTCGAAGTTGATCCATCGAAGGTGAAGGTGGGATGGTTCTTTGTCTTGGCGAGCGAATCACGTGGATTTTACCGTAAAATCAGATATCTTTGCACGGGCGCTCGACATTACGGGCAATTGACAGAAGTCATTACGCATTCCCTCCTCAACCTATAAGCGGTGATAGAAGAAAAGAACCTTACGAGCGGCGGTCATAGAACAAGAAATCACTAAACGGAAGTCAAGTTCATTCGAAGTCTACCCCACGGTTGGCTAGCGTAGTGTTAGTCAAGAAGGCCAATGGTTCTGAGAATGTGCATGCCGTGCCTTAATGGTGCATGAAAGATAGCTTCCCCTTTCTCGACCAACTAGTTGATGCGACATGGCATCTTGAGCTTTGGGATGCCTATTCCTACAATCAAATCGGGATGAACAAAAGATGAGGAAGCAA
Source organism: Cymbidium sinense (assembly GCA_021442155.1). NCBI lineage: Eukaryota > Viridiplantae > Streptophyta > Magnoliopsida > Asparagales > Orchidaceae > Cymbidium > Cymbidium sinense. Next base: position 102,285,877 of record CM038225.1, read on the forward strand.
CATCCTTCCAAGCGATAAGGGATTATATCGGGTCATGCCATTGGACTAAAAAATCTTTGGAGCAACATATCAGCGCCTTATGAATAAGATCTTGGGATCTTATAGGGCACAATATGGAGGTGTATGTTGATGATATCTTTGGTGAAGAGCTTGGAAATATCCGACATATTTCGATCGGCGGTCTTTGATATTCTTGACGCTACAAGATGCGGCTCAAGCAAGTGCATTTTGGAGTTTCCTGGGAAATTCCTAGGCTTCATGGTCACTTTCGGGGATAGAGGCCAAGAAGATAAAAGCACTCAAGGACATGTCACCTCAAGAACGATCAAGGAAGTCCAGCGTTTGGTGGAAGGATTGCGGCTTTATCCGCGATTCTTGGCCGAGATAAGTATCTACCATTCTTCAAAATCTTAAGGGGTGCGAGAAATGGATTCGATTGACGGCGAATGTCAAAGCTTTTGAGCAACTTGAGTCTATTTAGCTTCCCCTATTATCAAAGCCTATCCAAGGAGAAGGCGTACATCTATCTTCTTGTTTCTTCTCATGCGTAAGCTCCGTGTCTGGCGAGGAGAATTCATTACAACGACCATTTCTTATGTCGGCAAAATCCTTTCGTCACCGAAGGGCGCTATCCACTAGCAGATAAGGCGGCGTTGGCCAGTGCATTACGCACGCATTGCGGCGTACTTTGGGCCCACACCATCAACGTCACACTCATCTTCCATTAAGAACTATTCAAAAGCGATGTATCACGGAAGGTTGATGAAGTGGTGGTCGAGCTTGGAGAGTTTGACATCCATTTTCTTCCATACGATATAAAGTCACAAGTGCTTCGCGTTGTAGAATGTACCATCCATCACCGAGCAGATCATTCATCACTCCATGACAAATCAATGGACATTATATGTTGATGGAGCTTGTACTTTTAGGTGCGGGAGGCGAGAATTTTGCTTATCTCCCAAGTAAAATAACTTTAGAGTGCAGACTTGACTAAAGTTCCGGCCACCAATAATGTCTGTCTGAGGCCCTCTAGCGGGACTAAGGCTTCGCCATTTGTGAGGTCGGTGGTCATCTACCGATTCACTTGTGGTTTACGGGTTGAAGGAGACTTACGTCATCCATGACTTGCGATGCAGATCTTTTGGCAAAGTCACTTCTTTGCAGAATCGAGACCCATCGGTAACTCATTCTAAGAAAGCGACAGCGGCGGATGCCCTCTCCAAGTTAGCCATAACAACGGCGGAGATCTTTTCAAGAGAAAATACATAGAGGACATCCACTTTCCCGGTATTCAGGCCACTTGGGTAATACAATCTCGGAGGACCAAAAGAATCTTCATGGATTGACGTCATGTCCCTTTTCACAAAGCGGGGCGCAACCCCTCATCTCGAGATGATGAAGAACTATCGAGTCATCCTCGTCATCGCTAGAAGGGTGGGAAGCTAGGCTGGGAGAAAGGACCTCAACACCGACTCCTAGCTTCGATAATGTCCCCTTGAGAAACCTCGATGAAGCCTTCATCAACACCTGCGCTCCAAAGCCTTCACCTCTACATCATTGGTCTCGGCCTCTGAGCGTGATCGTATGATGCTCTTGAAAGCCGAGTTCTTGAAGTCCTCCACGACTGTGATCCGGCTCACTTCTACGAGATAAAGCGCCTCTTTCTCGAAAGCGATCAGCGTAACTCTCGATTCTTTGCCTGAAACCTTCTCGAAGAGATCTTGGATCCTGCGGCAACTAACTGTTAGCCTCCACTAATTCATCCAGTCGCTCAACTTCACGGCGAAGAAGAGAAGTCGGCTTGAGTCGCCAACTCGGTCGCACTCATCAAGTTGATTCTCCAAACGGACATCTCTTTTACTTTCTCCACATACCGTTTATATTCACCTTGGAGAAACTTGACCTTCACGAACTCTCGTCATTCAACACAATCATGTTCATTTGAAGTCAAGTTCTTGCTTCTTCGATATGAAATAAGAAAAAATTACGTTAAGAAATGGAAATAAAAGGCGATGCAAGAAGGATTGTTACAGTTCTTGGCATCTCTTGACGCACGAGAATGATTCAACCGTCTGAATAAAGATCCTTGGGGCGACTACTCGAAGGAACTGACTCTTTATTCGATATCACCATCACCCTCTTAGCTCCTTTTCCTCTTCTCAGTGGAGGCGGGTCCCTTCGGGAAGAAGCGGAGGGCAGCTTGGGAGATCGGTGGAAACCTCTTTGTTGGGCTTTCTCAACCGGCGCATAAGGCACCGGGATGAATAAAAGATTCCTCATAAATCTGTTAATATATGAATCTCAAATCAAGATCTTCAATATTACGGAATTTGTCGCGATATCTTTCATCACCAACAGGGGAATGGGTAAATCTCTCGGCTTTCTCCATTTCTCGAGACCGATCATTCTTCACAAAAAAATCACTTGGGAGGATCGCCGTCAGAAGGTCAAGTAGCGACTCTGCAGATGCGACCATGTGCATCGCATGTAAACTTGTATAATCAATAGTCAAGGTCACACCGCCTCGAAGAAACTATAAGCGATCGTCATTGCCTTTCGAAAGCGGGAAATACAATCTTGACAAAATGGCGATCATCTCGGGATGGGGAAAGCAATCCAAACTCATCTCATAAGTGGTGAAATACCGGTGAGCCTCTCGACTTCTTGGACACTTAAGAACCAAATCATTGGAAAATAATATTTTTTCGGGCACGATCAATGTCTCCGTGTCGGCGACTCCCACGAACGATCCTCCCATTTTTAGAAGCTTCCTCGCCTCGTAGGATGACGTGTCCCTTTCAAAATATTATCACCCATCAAACAGGCAACTCCTGCATCGAGGAAAAAATATTCCAAGGAGGTGCAGCTCCCACCGTGAGGGATGCACTCTGGCTTGGTAGAGATGAGGAGGTGGAGGTTAATCCAAGAAGAGTGCCCAAAACTCCCACCAGGGGGAGGGCTATGCACTCTGGCTTGGTAGAGATGAGGAGGTGGAGGTTGATCCAAGAAGAGTGCCCAAACTGAGGATGCACTAAGAGGAGAGAGAGAGGAGAGAGGAGCTTGGGTTTCCTTTTCTTCTTACAGGGGGTTATAGACCCCTTGAGTTAAAATAAAAAAACCCTAAAAAAGCATTCAAAACCGCCAGGGCCAGCCTCCGGTCGGCATGTATGTATTAACGCCATACAGGTATGGCCGCAAGTGCCGTCTGCCCTTCACTCCGCTCGGCCAGCCATCGGCTTGCCATCTCGATTATTATCAGTGGCGTAATTGCTCATGGCCGTGACGATGCCCCCGTACGCGTCGATGTGGTGGCATTGCTGATCGTGGTTCAATGACGTTCAGCCTTCTTACGTGTTCAGCGTATCCATATGGCCCGTGATGAGTCAGCCTGGCCGATGATGACGTGACGTGTGACAGCGCTTCGTTGGTCCATGGCTCCGTGGCGTATTGCGCTCTGCACGCTGACCCGACGCCCAGCGCACCCAGCGACAGCGTTCGCGCCACCTGATTGACCCGCGACCCATGGCAGCGCCAGGTGAAGATTCGCCCGCCGCTATACGCCCAGCTGCCAGCGCACGCCATGCGTCGCCGCGTCAGACCAGCGGTCCATGGTCTCGAGCGCTTTGAAACTTTCGTAGAAACCAGGGCGGTCCATAACCTCAAAATATCAACTCGCTCAGCATCTTATCATTTATTTTCATGATTTGTTCTTTCAAAATGAAGATTTGTTCTCTCAAAATCGCGGTTGATGGACTCTTAATTTTCATTTGCTATTTTCAAGTATTTGCATATAATGGATGGCGGAATAATGCAAATAGACAGCGTCGTCTCGAGAAAATTAATCGATCAAGCACGAATCTCAGGCATTTTGAAGCTTTGCCATCAAGCACCGATTAAGGCGATCAGATGACCCTGACACCGAACATAGTCAAACATATCGTCGGGCTCGAATGGTCGGCTGGTCGAACATAAAATGGATCACGATCCTAAATGGTCACAAAAGCGGACATATTTAATTCGGTCGGCGGCTCGTCTCAATCCAACGAATCCAAGATCACCCAATTCAGACATTAAGGCACCCGGATCATCAAAATACACCGTCGATGAGGGATGGCTACGTCAGGTGGAGTGGTTGAGTTTTCCACGAATTTACAAGCGCGCCACTCCCAAAATCTATAAAGAGCTTCATTCTTACCTTAAAAGGGACAAAATCGATTCTGCAGCAGAAACGAACCATGTCGGCAGCACGATCTCATCGCCACCACCTTAGTGCGAAGATCGGAGAGATGCTCAGGGGACTGAAAAGACCACGCCGCTCCTTTCTCTCTCAAGATCAAGAGGTTGCTCAAGATCGGTTCTAGATATTTGGGAAACTTCTCCCTTGGGTTGGAGTTGGATATTGCTCGAATATTGTTTAACACACCTTCTTCTAACGGGGCGCGTATCTTTGAACACATAGTGAAAGTTCTCAGAGGCCAGGTGGTTTTTTAGCGGGTTTTCCGTATAACCCCGTGTTCATATCCCTGTGTGTTGGATAATTTTTGAGCTACGACGAAGATCTCGCATCTACCAGAATAAAATTCTCTAGCACGCAACAATACTAATCAATTTTATCGAATCCATAGTACCTTAATGGTGATGGCCACTTAAAAAAAAAAAATAGTTAAAAGCCAAAATTGGTAATTCCCCTTTATTTACCCTTTTTTTTTGTGATATTCGCCTTTGCGTGCAGTAAAAAACTTTCTTAATCTAATTGTAATAACCAAACAATAAATTTAATAGAATAATTATATGAGGTTAAGTAAGCAATTTACAAAATATGCTGATAATTAATACAATTTGAATCAAGAAAAAATAAAAAAAACTATTAGCCAACTAATCATTAAAATGTTTCTCTTAAAGCTATTTTATAGATTTACACTCACCGTCTTGGGGGTGGTAGTGGTGCAGCACACCACAGTGTTGTATACGCTGTTACATTTTAGCAGTATTGTAATTAGGAGTGTAAACGAGCCGAGTTTGAGCGAATAGAACTCTTGTTTGTGTTCGGCTCATTTAAAATTTGTTTTGTTAGGGTTTCGACTTGTTTAACGAGCCTTGTCCATGACAACAAACTTTTTGATTTGAGCCTACAATCTTTTATAACAAAATTTTAACCATTTACATACTACATTTGTGATATTTAAATGTGTTTGTATGTATATATATATATATAAGAATAATAATAATAATAATAATAATAATAATAATAATAATAATAATAATAATAATAATAATAATAATAATAATAATAATAATAATAATAATAATAATAATAATAATAATAATAATAATAATAATAATAATAATAATAATAATAATAATAATAATATAATAATAATAAATAATAATAAAATAAAATAATAAATAATATAATAATAATAATAGTAATAATAATAATAATAATAATAATAATAATAATAATGTAATATAATATAATATAATTTTTATTTCGATAAATCGGTAAACATGATCGAACAATGATTGTTCATTCGCTGGTTCTATCGAGCTTGAAATCATTCGGTGCCGTTTAGTTACAACGAGCGTAACAGCGCTGACAACAACTTTTTTTGATCCTAATTGTAACTATGTTTTGAAGAAATTGTAAAGGAAAAAATTATATTTTTTAATATGATATGATTATTTATAGTATTATTTAGAAAATTATGATTTTACTTTTAAAAAATAAAAAAAATTATATACTCATCACAGTTTCTTCAAATAATTATTTTTTCTATAATTTTATTCTTTTTTTTCATTCACCTATGGGTGTCCTAATCAAACCCTTAGAGGTCTATTTATTCATAGGGTAATTTAATTATATATATATATATATATATATATATATATATATATATTTCAGGTAAACCGTAAACAAACCGACTTAGATTATTAAATTGATACCATTGTTTGATTAAGATTATCAGTTTAAAAAGAGGTCAATAATTCAAATTATTTAAAAAATAATAAGTATTTTTTTTATTATAGCTTGTATGGAGGAATTATTAAAAAAATAATAATAAATTAGAAGGTCAGATATAAAGAGATTAGGGTTTAGTGCATGCGCATGTAAGGTTAAAAGAAATAAAAACTTATATTAATAAGGTGACGAATGAAACGCTGTTTAGATTTAGAAAATTTATGGACTTGAAAGTTATTAATTCTGTTTTCGGATTAGTTTTAATATTGTAATTAATTTAATGCACGGCAGCTCATCTTCAATCCGGGCCGGGAGATCTGAGAGAAGACCTGAATGTGTCAACTTAATGATAATAAAATAAAATAAATTTTAAATTCATTTATTTTAAATTCAATAAAGTTAAATTACAATTGAAATTAACTGAAAAATACCAATATATCTATATATATATATATATATATATATATATATATATATATATATATATATATATATATATATATATATATATATCTTCAAATATTTTAAAATTTTAAAATTTTAATTTTGAGAAGCTCAACTCAATTATGAGTAGATTCAAAATTAAGCTAATTCAAGTAAATAGGCTCAAAATAGAATGAATTTGACACATTAATTGATTTCGAGTCTGATTACATAAATTTGATCTGATTTTGAGATCAACTTTGAATTAGACTATTCTTATAATTGAATCAATTTAATTCAATAATTTTTTTCGAGCAGATTTATATAAATTTCATTTGATTTTGAGCTTAACTTCAAATTAAATTACTCTAAATTTAATTAATAAAAAAGCTATAATTTTGACTAAAAAGTTCTATCTTCTTCCTCCTAAACCTAAACAAGGATTTAGAAATGTTAACCAGCTTGCTACCCTACGCATTAATTACATAGACTGATGGAAGCTGTTTAGCTTATTCAAATGCCTAACCTACATTACATAGGTGAAAGACTTCTTGCATTTTAAAGAAACTTGACCATTTTATTTATGAGTAATATTTTATTTACCTTTAATAATAGCTAAATATGTATGTAAATTGAATTTATTTCAAAAGATTTTTAGTAGAAATATAATAATTAAATTTAAATCAATCTAGTATGATTCTAAATTGAAATTCATAAATATATCATTTGAAAGTTGACTAATGACTCAATTTCAAGTTGATTAATTTTGTAATTAAGAAATTTACTAAAAAAGTTTTTAATCTAGGGCCTGCTTTGGATAGATGCAGTTGTATGAAATAACGGTGATATACATTTTTTTTTTACAAAAATTAAATTGGAACTTTCTCATTGTATCATAAAGTAAGTAAATCGTTAAAACACTTTCTTTTGATTCCTCACACAATCAACGATACCCAAATGATATTATGATGCGGTGCGACACCTCACTGCAGCGACACTGCTGCCTCGAAAGACCCCTAATTAGATATTATCATAAAACAAAATATTTTTTTAGTTCACCAGAAAACAAAAATTATCTTGTGGGGAAAAAAAAATTAGGAGATTGCTATCTTGTAAGGTAGATGAAAATGACTAACAGATGCATAAAAAATATATTATAGTTTACCTATAAACATCTTGCATGTCTAAATCGGAAAATTGATGAGGAGTCATGAGATAGTTTTTTTTAGTGAAATTGAATAAGTTGAGCTAAATTGAAAATCGTAATTCAATTTTAATTTGAGCTAAGATTGAGTTAAGAATAAAATAAAAATAAATTTTAATAATTAATCATTGTTATTATCTATGTAAAAATGCCAACTTTTGGCTTAAAGATTGCCATTATTTTTCCCTCTGGGGCTGAAGACTTAAAATGCCAACAGCTTGCTATCTTTTTTTTTCCTCTCTTTCTAATAATTTCCAGTATAATATAAAATAAATCCAATTTGATATGTCGATTTAATTTTTATCAAAATAATTTTCGAAAATATTAACACATGTAATTTGTATACGATATTTATTTTACTAATTAAATATGTTTAATTTTTTCATTATTTTCAAAAATATCCAGGCATAATCCTCGATTTTTTTTAGACATTTGATCGAATTTAGGCCCCCTTTAGGGTGATGATGGTCGCGATGCAGTTTGCCACAATGTTGTTTGAATCGTTGCTTTTCGACTGTGTTTTAATTGTGTTTTGAGAAATTTGCAATGGGAAAGCTATATTTTTTAAATTGACCTCACTACCTACAGTAGAATGCTGTGATTTGACTTTTGTAAAGTAAAATTTTTTTTGCATGTCACGACATCTTCGTCTACAACACCTACACCTCTGCTCTTTCATACAATTGTCCCAAGCAAACCCTTAATTACAAATTCACACATTAATGTCTCATATACAAGATTTTTTAGTTGAAAAATTTAAACTCTCAACCAATAGATTATGATGACTCGGATAGCATATCCTCTATAAACGAGAGCCTTATTTTATGAAAAATTAAGCAAGAGGAAAACAAAACCAAATCAAGCTTAACTAGACCAACCTAAAAATATAAGGTGGTTAATTCACTTTTGAGCTATAATTTTAAGATTTGACTAGGACCAACTTCTTCCTCATCGCCCCACAGGAAGGCTTAGAAGCATCAATCAATTGTTGGAAATCAGTTCAACAAGTAGCGAGCAAATACAAATTCTTAGTCTACCTTACATGGAACAAATTTTTAAATTAAGTATGGTTTAATTAATAATAAATAGATTAAGAATCGGTAAAAAAATATTTAACTTTAGGTACAGTCGATAAAAGACCCTACCACCATCGCCGATGACGGGCCAGCCGCTACTTATGCGAACACCAAACTTAGTGTACCGATTAGTTAACGATGGTTTCAGAGAAGAAGCCGCCGCTAACTTATCGCGACGGCGAAGTTTGGCCAGTCGCCCGATAAGTTAGCGACTTGCCTGCTGTAAATTTTTTTTTAAAAAAAGTAGTTATAATTTTTACAATGAAAATCGAAGTATTCAATCAACACTAAATGTACATCCAAGTAAAGATTGCATTCTAAACAAAGACACAACTAATTGCTGAAATAAATAACCATTCACAATGAAATAGATGAGAATCATATGCTCGAAGAAAAGTGAAATAAATAGTGTAAAATTTTACTATAACTCAATAGCTACAAAACAATTGTTCCCCATACAATTTTCACTAATAAAAATGTTTAGATGCATGAACAAATTTGTCCAGTTATCGCCGACGACGCTTTATATGCTATCGCAAAGACTACCCTGAGTATAGTGCGCGAACGGACGACACGCGAATCGATGGGAGACATCATATGTCCTCGAGCTCGCATCATCTCGACCCAATGTCCGGCCAAGTTCAGAGATACCCAATCGAGATTGGGTGCTCTCGAAAAGATGATGGTCCCGATCAAGATAGGGATGGCCCCGCCTATGTTCTGCCGTCACGCAGCCTGTGAGCGTAATCAGAGACATGTGTCATATCCTCGTGACATATGCTCGCGACCGACTGTAGTCTCTGATATGTGTCGTCAAGCTCAGATCCTGCATCATATGCTCATACTTATTGATGGTCAACTGATAGTCCACGTCATCTGAACGTCCGAAGAAAGGCCGAAAAAGATCCTCCGTCGCCAAAATATGCTCCGCCTACAGTAAACAAGTTTAAAATGTTACTACGTAAATATGTGGAAATAATAACTAAGAAAATATGCAAATTATAGAGTTATCTTAACATATGCTCGCTTTCGGTGCTCGTAAGACGTCATCGCGGGTCAAGAGCACCTTCTACAATGATGCCCACCACCTAAACCGATCATGTACCGCCGAGGGACCGGGCTGCGCGCCGTGTGGTATCATCCACCACAACAACGCGGATCTCGTGGGCCTCCCACGAGCATCTATTGTTGATGGTATGCACCCGTCAGACGCTTCCTCTCGCCATCGACTCTAATGAAACCGGGGTCCATCTACATGCGTAAGTGACCAAACCGACGGCGACTCTAAGAAGGTGTCCCACTCTCTTCCAACTAATTAGTGGAACCCGTCACCGATGTCCTCGCCCCTGAGACCATCCAATGTTGTATGGCTCCTAAGTCACATGTATGTGTCACTGCATGTTAGACAATGGTTTGACAACATTTGTTGAGAATGATGTACCAATAGTGATGTCGAGATGAATGCTTACATTATCTTCTGTTCGTGATGGTACGATTCAAGTAAACCAACTCGTGAGCATAACCGAGTGTATATCCCGCGACATGATATCGCTGTCGGCCGTAAGCATTGTGGCTTTATTTCCACATAAAGAATCAATGTTTGACGGAAGCTTTCATCCAATAAGCACATATCATCATCATCAACAAGATAAGCTATGTATCCCGCGCCATGTGAAAACGACATGTAATCTCCATCAAAGTTATCAACGCCATAACGCAGACCGAACACTTTTATTTTAAATCTCCTAAGTTTGCATGACGCGACACTCGCATGAGCCAATTTTTGCCACCAACATAACTTGGAATGAACTGATCATCAATGATCAGTTGCCCGTCATAAAATAAAATTAAGGAAACGAGATCCTGACTCATTCTACTATTAGCTCAGCAACCAATGTTATAACAAAACCTAACAATTCACTCAAAATCCGTTAAAAAAATACATATTGCTCACCTATTTGTACACCCAATAATTTAGCAAAGCAAAAAATGAACTACCAAATTACCTGATCCCAACTTGTCGTATATCCTAACCATAGCAAATTTTAGGAGAATAATTATGGAAAATATGAAAAACTTTCCTCTACATTATTACCAATTCAAATAAGCAAGGAAGAAAAAAAATAAACTTTATCACCGATCTCGACAAAGCTAATCAATCAAATGTTTGGTGGAGCCAAAGTTAATGCTAAAATCCAAAATGGTGGAGCCGCGCGATGGGGTCTCGTGCGTACGGAGGAGAACGGAGGAGGAGGGACCGAGAGCTAAGCTTTTACAAACGAAACAGAAAAAAAAAATTCAAGTTCGGTTGTCATTCTAGATGAAAATGCGCCGCCTACTTATCGGTGACTAATAAACTTACGCCACCGCCTACTTATCAGCGATATCAAACTTCACCGCCTCGATAAGTAGGCGATTGGTCACGCCACTCGATGAGAATAATCACGCCTAATTTATCTAAAGATTAAAGTTAAATTTTTTTTACCTTTACTTAATCTGTTAATTATTAATTAAACTATACTTATTTTAAAAATTTCTTCACCTTACATGCGTTGTAGAATTTGCATCTTAAATAAATTTGACCGTTCTAATTATTATTATTTTTCTATTGATGAAGGTAGCATATTAAAGAAAAAAGAAATCAAAATATAAAGGAATGGTTCTTAATTGAATACAATTCTTTGTAAAGGGGATAAACTGTTGGATCTACGGAATAGAATGGTAGATGGAAGAGAGGAAAGGAGGCTGAGAAGATAATAAAAAAATAAAAAAATTAAATATAGATTTGACAATGAAGATCCACTTCTCTATTTCATAGCAGAAAATTGATTTCTTTTTTCAAAAGTGAGTTTTAAATGACATCTAGCTCTCTCATAACAACAAAATCATTAGAGATCCCTATCAAAGAATAATATGTTTCATATTCTGAAGGTGTACATTAGGGGTGTAAATGAGTCAAGTCGTCATGAGTCGACTGAGCTCAAATTAACGAATCCAGCTCACAGCCAAGCTTATCGAGCCACGAGCTCGAGCTTGAGCTCATAAACAAGCTCAAAAAATTTTCGAGCTCGAGTTCAAGCCTAGTTTAACTCGACTCGATAACTTATCGAGTATGCCGCTTATAATATAACCTGTAATTATCATATATCACGCTTATCAATTTAATAATTTATTGAGTTTTTTTTAAATGAGCTCGCTTAACAAAGTTTAAACAAACTTAGCTCGATTAAGTCAAAATTCAACTCGACACTCGATTCGTTTATACCTCTAGTGTACATCACAAATTCAAATTAATTTGTGATTTCTTTTAAATTAATCATTTACTTATTTCTTATGGGAATTTAGATCAATAATTGATCACATGTCTATTAATTTGTATCAAATTCTATACTATATTAATTTGGGTTCATTTTTATGTTTTACTTTCTACTTTTATTTAATTTTATTTATATTTTAATTCAACATATATATATATATATATATATATATATATATATATATATATATATATATATATATATATATATATATATATATATATATATTGATTTTTTTTTTTAATGTAAAAGAGGAGGTAGCCAATAGTAGCAATAAGAACAACGGGGGTGAGTGATTGTAGGCAATAACAACTAGCAGTAGACGGCTTGATAGGCGATGGGTGGACTATAGTAATAATTATTTAAAAATATTGAAATCACCCAAATTTTATTTTTGAGTATTTTTAAAAACTATTTGATTTGCTTTAAAAAATAAAAATACACTTAAAAAAATATACCGCATAAATTTATTTCCAAAAACAACATATAAAGAAATTAAAAAAATACAAAAATAAAATCAATCCCAAAACTCTATTAACAAGACCAAATTTCAGTAAGGCATGGACTCTTGCTCTGTTTGGTTCAAAGGAAATCGAAAACGTGGAAATGAAAAGGAAATGCAAATGGAAACAAAAAAAACCCAAAGGAATTGAATTGAAGAGTTCACCCTCACCATCTCGCAATAATAACCACATAAAGAGTTGACCGTCACCAAAAGATACTCAAAAACAATAATATTCAAAGTATTCTGATGCTTCTCAACAGAAGCATCGAAAACAAGAAGACAAATTGAGTTCGCTCCTCAGCATCTTTTCTTATCAGAGAGAGGGCCCCGAGGGATTTTTTGCAGTACTTTTTCATCGAGTACTGCGTATTGATTAATGATACGAACCATTGCCTTCTCAGCGGCTGCATCTACATCATCCTCGTATTTCTCGTACAGTGCGGGCAGAGTAAATATTATTGCAAAGACTGAGAGTCAAAAGAGTATCAAATTATGCCCACGAATGGACAACAAATATTTGCAAGAAATTGTTTCTTAGATGATAAAGTAATTATTTTTTTGGGGACCATTTGAGCCATTTTCGTGGCACACTTACACACCCGTGTATTTCCCAAGATTCGAATCCGAGTACTTGGAGAACGAAACAAGGCCTCAATCAAGTGGTTAAGGAAAGGAACACTTGAAAAATTATTAAGTGTGGCATCTGGACTGTCCGAATCACTGTGTATTGTTGTTGTGTGCTCGCTCATGTACACAATAATATACAATGTATACGCGACAATACGGATGCCACACATGATAATTCTACCAACTCACCACACTAACTGGCCATCCGATTCGAACGAGAGGAAGTGTAAAAGATTACTTTATATTGTTTGGAGTTTTATAAATTCACGACTTTCATTTTTTTGTTTTTGACAAATGTAATGAAAGAATCAGTCGGAGCCGCATGGGTGGAGGAGTGTACCACCCGGCTGGCTACCGGCATATGGGCGGCGTACGCGAGGCGGAGAGGCTGGAGGCGGCCAGATGCCACTACGGCTGACGGCAGGCGCAGCGGCGGCGCTGAGCGCGGGCTGAGGCACGACGGCGGCCGGCGGCGCTGGCAGTCGCAAGGCCACGCTTACATCACTTTATGATTTGCCAGATGAATTCTCCTGATTTGAATTCTAAATACACGAACCAGATTTCTGTATTTAAATACACCTAATTTTACTTTATTCGAACCAAACGAAATGTTTAAAGTGCTAATGAACAGATTCCAAATGACGCTACCAAACAAACTCTGAAGAGAAAGTAGATGTATTAAATGACCAAACACACGATTAGTTCAAGTTTGTTTTTCAAGGATCAAATCATCAATTATTAAAGCCTTATTGAGATTTTCATTGATTCTATATTTCCCCTATATGATAACTAAAATGAAGTTCGTATCCATTTTTTGGGTGCCCTTCATTATGCAACGTATTATTCGGTATCCTGTATTTGGTTATCCAAGCTCTCGTACTATTTGGTTTCATGGGTTCATTCTTATAAGATGATTTTGCCTTAAACTGAAATTTGATACTTTTAATTAAATGATTTGTTAATTTATTTTCGATTTTGAAATTTGTCTAAATGTTTTTCTTGCTAGTCAAATTTGGAGACCTTCGTTCTTAGTTTCTGTATGCAGGATGATATTGTTGGCGTTGAAGATTCAGTGATGAAGCTTCTTCCTATCGAGATAATAAATCCATACCAACTATTCTATAAGATTAAAACCATTTTTGCATTTTACCTTTTGGCCTCTATTTGTAGCAGAATCTATAATTGCTAAAATTATGTAGACCTTGAACCCTTGGGTGGCAGGGTAGAATGCGTGTTTTGGGTCAATCCGTACTCTATGACGCTATATTCCATCTTATATATATATATATATATATATATATATATATAAAGTTTAAATATTTTATATGTCAATATATAAGAATTATGTGGTATGTATGTAAATGTCCCTATTTTAAATGTAGGCACTAGAATTTTCAGCCTTTCAATTTTGAACAAGTAGATATTTGATCAAAAAGAGATCTAATTATCACATGTTAAATTGCAAAAAACAGAAACTATACTACACTTACCAATGTAGAAAAGGGTCAAGAAACTGAACCAGTTGCTGATTATGGAGAGGATCCATAAACCACCAATAGCCTGCAACAATACATTCTCGGATGAACCACCAAACATATGCAAAATAAATATTTTAAGTTAGAAAAGGTGAGGCCTGTATTACCTTGAGAAACGTCTTCAAATCTTTTCCTGAAGCAACAAAACGGAAGGTGGTGTAAGCCTCGTTAATCTGAAATCTTACTGCCTGAGCAACAGTTAGAAACAGCTCCTCTGACAAAATAACCTCTGGAAATTTGGGAGGATTTCTAATTTCATAAATTTAAGTGATAAAATTAGTTGATGCTATGGAAGATTTCTGAGAAACTGAAGTATAAAAACTATCCTTATTATTAAGTTTTAATCACAAGAAAATAGTTAGCTAACTTTTGAAGAACTTGCAAAATTATAGTATAAATCAATGCATCCACCTTGTGTGTTATATTTTGCGCATGAGAATCTAAATTTTATTAAATCGTATTGAATAGTTATCACATAAGGCTTAGCTCACCTAGTGCTTCATGTCTGTCGTGCCTTGTGGGCAGCAAATTCCCATCTCAAAAATTGTGTGGAACATGCGACATTATCTCAGTTTGCATGTTGATTCATAACGGCGTTTTCAAGAGTATGACAGTAAAAGGTTTCAGTTTGACTGCTGCTCCATATGGGCAATCTCAATAATATGACAATGAGAGAAGGATGCTTCTCTAGGAGCAAATCTCTTTAGTTCTCATCAACATATTTTCTTGGCGACCAAGGTTTCATTAAAGGACCAGAGACATTATCGGTAAGTATGAGAATTATGCTTTGTGGAAAGGTTATTTGTTGAAAAGTTATTTTTTTAACATCTTCCTTTGTTTGTGATGGGGTGGTGTACTCAAGATTTGGGAAGAGTGTAGTGTTCTTTCTCTTATTTACACGTATTGTAGGTTTTTTAGTGGTGAATTGAATTATACCTCCTCTCTTATGCTTTGTGTTCTCTCTTTAGTTTATGATGGTTTGTGGCACATTATTCCCTATCCTATTGAGGCTTGAATATTGAAATTTGGTGCCTTTGTTACAATAAATTGTTACTATAGATGTGTTCGAAGATTGATGGTGTCATAAAATCTGAGCTAAAAAAGTTTGATTGATCAAACAATTTTGCCATTGGAAAACTAAAATATGTGGTGTTTTGGTCCAAAATGGTCTTGCAAAAACACTAACAGAGCATTCAAAGATATCTTGTATTTCTACTTAATTTTTACTTTGCTTTCTTTTGAGAATAAATGTATTAGGCATACAAAATTGTCTCAAATTAATGAAATTTTAGCACCTTGTTACGTCTTCAACTTTTACAATATTGCTAGCGTTTGAGCTCAGCATTTTGTTTAGGATCATCAATTGTTTTTTTTCCCATCGCTTTAACAATTATCAGACATAATATCATATTCGCAACCACCTAGAAGATCAATTTGTTTCCTTCTCAATCTGCAGTTGTGTTTAAATATAGATGACTAGTAATGGAGATGGAAATAATAATCCCATGGAATACAAATAGAGATTCTATTTCAGGGAAAACTTCTAGACAAACTATAACTTGACATTTGCGCTTCAGAAGGCTACTAAGTGGCATGAAAATTGCTGTTTTCTTAAAAACATGTATCCTGTTGGGAAACAAATGATCAGATATTATCAGTAAAGAATGAGAACTTTTAATCAAAAAGGAAATGCCTTAGCAATCAGTCGCTGAAGCTGTCGAGAATCTATCAACTGATGTAAAAAGCACAATGTTGGCGTAAAAGATTGCAATATAAGGGACACTAAAGATGTCCTTAATAAGAAAAAGCAACTTAATGACCAATCTGGACAGTCAAACCCAAAGCAAGTAATATATAGTAATGACTAAGCATTCAAAGTGTCGGAGATTACCTATTGAGAAACGAGGCAGCATTGGACCAGAGAAATAATGATGTCAGAAATAATATAAGTGAGTGGCAGATGAAAGTGAGCAGATGATACCCCGCCCATTCAAAGAGAAGCCAAATCACTGTTACACAGACAAATATGCCGCCCGCTATATGCTTATTCCTCCATAATATGATATCAGCAGCTGAATTAGAACAACACTAAACAAGTAAGCAATGCATAGTACAACTCAAACTGACATGTAAATATATATAAACAATCTTGAAGATTTGGAAACAGGGTCTAGTTCTCCAATATTGAAGGCTGCATAGTTCTTGATTCTACACTTCAATAAAACTAAAAAAGGTATAATACTCTTTATTTCCTTCCCACTTCTTTCAGCAACAGCAGCTTCTGTACTGTTATTAATTACTCAAACTGCCTTGATTCCCTAAACAGTAACATAAGCAAGGAGACAGAAAAATTAAACGGAATACAATTGTAGCTGATGATAACCAATTAATTTTGAGGTACTTGAAATTACTAGTTTGGATCATGAAAGTTCTTATTTGATCAAAATTAAATTTTGATGTAAAATATGCATCTCAAAGGAATTAAAAAAAGAATACTGTTACCAGCTTTTTGACATTAGGGAAACAAGAGATCAAATCAGTTATACAACTCATGTATACCATCTGGCACATCGCATCAAGCTTAAATCGAGGTTTGGGTCATAAATGAGACAAACCAGCCAATCTAGGGATCACTGGGCCTTGTTAGACCTTTGTTTCCATGTTCATGATCACATACTACATTCAAAGGAGATAATGCCTTCAAGATGGCGAGAGCGTTGCCTCCGCCATCACCGGATATGCCCGGGCTCATCTCAATTTGGAAGATTTAAACTTCTCGAAGCTATTACGCCTTTCATAGTTCAACATTGTCTTAGGCTCAAAAGTCACTCCTTGTGCGAGCCTCATCCCCGATGATCACCTCTCCTAGGTAGATTACATTGCACTGACACCCTCTCCAACTGTTCAGGGAAGGGCAATATCTTATATTCGTGCTTAAATAGTGAAATTAAGTCTTAGGCTCAAAAGTCACTCCTTGTGCGAGCCTCAGCCCGATGATCACTTCTCCCTAGGCAGATTACATTGCACTGACACCCTCTCCAACTGTTCAGGGAAGGGCAATATCTTATATTCTTGCTTATAAATTTTTACTTCTTGGTTTTTCTACACATTTTTTCTTTCTCTGTTAATTTTATTGTTAGAAATTAAGACAACGAATGCACAATTAGAAAGAAAAAATATCTAGTGAAGATAGTGCTCTGCAAGCATAGTGGAAGAGGCTAATATTATATTTATAAGGCAAGAGAAAGCCTCACCTAAACAAGCTAACTTTTGAGATTGAGAGAGGCCCAAGCCTTAACAATTGATATCAGAGCCCAGATTATGATAGCTTCCATTTAATGAGCATAAGATTTGATTTAGCCCATGGGCGTGGATGTGAGACCTATGGCTTAAGATCAACGTGGATATCAGGCGGGTCCACGACCATGTTTTAGGGGGAGTCTATTTGGTTTTCCACACCAAATTGGTTGGCACCTAAGTAAGGTCAGCCCAAATTAATCTCCTTGGTTCCGGGGATGGATGAACGAGTTCCATGGCCCGATGTGTGAAAGGAGAGATTGTTGGGATTTAGTCTCACATCAATAGTGGAAGAGACAATTATTATGTTTATAAGGCAATGGAAAGACTCACCTAAACTATCTAGCTTTTGGGGTTGAGAGAAGCCCAAGCCTTAACAAATTGTTATTAATCATAGTAGAAAAATAACGAAGAGATTCATTAGTAAAGCACATACACAAGTCACACAGAGAACACAAGATTTAGGTAAAAATCGAAGATAAGAAAAACCAATAGCCGAGGAGGAGAATTTACTATATTAAAGAAGAAAGAATTACATGTAGAAAGTCTTGAGTCACTAAAGACCTCACAAAAGAATGGGTTAAATCTCTTATACAAATTGAGGGGGTATTTATAGATTTTGCAAGACCCTTTTCTTAAAAAATGGACCAATAAAGTAAGAGCACACGAATTGCAATTTAAATGTCATAATAAAAGCAATCCAACAGTAAGGTCTCTCAATTCGTGTGTTCATACTTTTCAACTAAAGCAAGAATACGCAGATTACTATCTAAATGCTATAAGCAAATCAATCCAACGATAGAACCTTAATCCGCATGCTTATACTTTCCTTCTAAGGTGCGTGAGACCCATAGAAATTTAGGTCACTAATTTAATAATCTCCACTTTGACACAAACTTATCAAAAGATAGAATAAATATTCTCCGCCTCCTCCAAAGATCTCTAGTTAGAAATAGTGCCAACCAAACTCAAGTAGTGCTTGCATTTGACAATAGAAAGTGGCTTCATCATACTACTAAATTCTCGTGTGTGCTCACCTTGCAAATAGCAATATCACTAGATCAATAATATCTCGAACAAAGTGATGGCGGATATTAATGTGCTTTGTCCTCTCATAAAATATCTAATCCTTCATGAGAAATATAGTACTATGACTATCACAAAATATTGTAGTGATTTGCATGTCCTTATTGAGTTCTCCAAATAATTCTTTAAGCCAATAGCTTCCTTGCATCAACCTCTATAGTAGACAATGCTACTGTACTATGTAAAGTAGCTTTCTAATTGATAGCACAACCTCCAATAGTAAATACATATTCTCTAAGAAATCTCCAACCAAGATGACTAGCATAATATGAATCAACAAATCTTTGAACTCCATCCTTAGCTCTCCCGGGCTACAGGAATGCGTCAACGTTACCCCGTAGATATCGATGAATTCATTGCACAACCTTCTAATACTCCTTCCCAAGATTTGTCATATATTTGCTCACTATGCTAACAACATGTAAAAGATCTAGATGTGAGCACAGCATGAAGTACATCAGAGAGCCAACTGCATTGGAATATGACACTTGTGTCATATAGGCAACCTCGTCTTCGGACTATGGAGATAAGACATGAAAGCTTGAAGTGTGCTGCTAAAGTAGTACTTACAGACTTTGATTTCTGCATGTTGAACTTAAGTAAAACCTTCTCAATGTACTCTTTTTGATTGAGATAGAGAATACCAATTCATCTGTTTCTCTGGGTCTCCATGCTTAATATTCTCTTTGCAGCACCAAGGTCCTTCATTTCAAATTCCCTACTAAGCTGGTCCTTGACTTTTCTGATTTTCCTTCTATCCTTAGGAACAACAAGCATATCATCGACATATAGAATGAGATATACAAAAGACCCATCTCCACATTCTTTGAAGTAAACACAATTGTCAAAACTGCTCCTTCTAAACTGATATGAGATAATGAAAGAATCAATTCTCTTATATCATTGCCTAAGAGACTACTTTAGGAAGTATAAAGATTTCTTCGAGGAATAAACATAGTCTTCTTTTCCTGGGACCACGAAACCTTCAAGCTTTTGCATGTAGATGTCCTCCTCTAACTCTCTATGCAGAAATGCGGTCTTCACATCCATCTATTTTAGCTCAAGATCGTGTAAAGTAACCACGTAAAACATGAATAGAACTGTGTAAACAACTAGAGAGAATACATCTATAAAATCAACTTTTGAGATCTAACTGAAGCACTTAGCAAATAGTCGTATTAGGTCCCTTGTACCAAGTGAAGGAGTATTTATAGAGTTCTGCAAAACTCCTTACAACAAAAATAAAAAGGGACAAATAAAAAAAGAGCACATGAATTATATTTAAAAGCTATAATAAAATCAATTCAACAGTAGAGACCCTCAATCTATGCACTTATACTTTGCAATTAAAGCAAGAGCACATGAATTGCAATCTAAAGGTTACAATAAAATCAATCTAATGATAAAAGCCTTCAATCCGTGTGCTTATACTTTCCTACTAAGGTGAGTAAGATTTATAGAAATTTGGGTCATTAATTTAACAATTCTATCTTAACACAAATTTCTAGACATAAATTTTTGATATAACAATTTCTCCTCTTTCATAAAGCTCTGAAGAATCATCAACAAACACCTGTCCAATTTAAGCAATACATAGACTTAGAATTAGAAAGTGAGCATCCTTCAAATGATCCATTAAATCAGATCGAGCACAAGTAAAGGCTCCTTCTGTGCTCAAAATACCCCCATCAGATCTGAATCCATCATGCTTCTCTGAGAAGCGGTGCTTGCAAACCTTCAATCTTCAGATATTTTTCCTATAAGACGAGTTTTTACAAAACTCAATTAAATCTTTCTCATTTTTATGTTTAAGGTGTGTATGCCACAACTGAGAAGCTCAATCTCTAATGAAAAATGTGGCATCTTCAATGACTGTGTAACCCCACAAAGTATACAAACTGACAGACTCTTCCTACTCATCATCATAATAAAGTTGTCTCTGCTAATCCTCAGGACTTCACCTTCACAAGTGCACATATATCCCTTTGCATCAAAGGCACTAATAAAAAATAAAATTTTTTTTCAAATCTAGGACATGTCTAACATCACCCGAAATTCTAATGACACCATTAAACATGTTTATCTTGACAGTATTAACATCAGTTACTTTACAATATGTGTTATTTCTCATAAACACTTTTCCTATAACCACAATTTCATATGTTAAAACCAATCTTGATGGGGACACATATGAAATGAACAACCTGAATCAAGAGTCTAATCCTCATGAGACTTACGACTACCAATACTAATAACAAGAAAATCATCATCACAAAGATCTTTTGTAAAGGCAGCTTCATCAAGTATTTTTTTTTTTTTTCTAATTAGCCATGGCATTTTTTATTTTGTAACTTGAAGCACTTAAATTTAATATGCTTCTTTTTCTTGCAGTATTGATAGAATTTATCCTTGATACTTCACCACTAAAACACGACTCACGAGTTCTTCTGTGAACAAGAAGATTTTTTCTTTGTAATTCAGATCCAATAATTATAGATTTCAACTTCTCCTTAGAAAGCAAAATCTTATACTCCTCATCAACGTCAACAAATCTCAGTTATAAAGGATAGTATCTCTTAAGGTCAAATATGAAGAATGCAGAGAACAGAGGCGAATTAACCCAAAATCTTTTTCATCATACTTGGCTTTCATCCTCTAGATCTGAGAAAATTTCTTTGAAAATAGTCAAATGATCCACCAGAGAACCACCTTTTGACAAACTGTGAGAGTAGAACTGCTGTAAGGTCAAACAGTTATTAAAGATGCTATATTTTCCACTAAAGATAGAGCTATTCAATTGTTGCTCATGCATTTTGGGCATATAAAAAAGAAATATTTAATTAAATTTTGTAAAAGCTCTTCTTATAGGCAAAACACTAGAAGATTGAAGGCTTATATATACAACTTTTAAGAGAAGCATGATGAATTCAAATCTTATTGGGGAATTCTTAGTATGAATGAGTCCTTACTTGTGCTTGATCTGATCTAATGGGACCGTTCAAATGATGTTCATTTCCTATTTCTAAGTCTAAATATTACTTAAATTGAGTAGATGTTCATTGCTGATTCTTCAGAGCTTTGGGGAAGAAAAGAGATTGTAATATCAAAGATTTATGCCTAGAATTTCATGTCAAGGTGAAGACTATTAAATTAGTTACCTAAATTTATATGAATTTCACTCACCTTAGTATGAAAGTATAAATACACGGATTAAAGACTTTTAACATTGAATTGATTTTATTATAGCCTTTAAATTATAATTCATGTGATCATATTTTAGTTGGAAACTTGAAAAGTATAAGCACACAGATTGAGTACCTCTACCATTGGATTAATTTCATTATGGCCTTTAGATTGCAATCCGTGTGCTCTTATTTTATTGATTTCTTTTGGGTTTTGCAAAACTCTATAAATACCCCTTCACTTGGTATAAGGAACTTAACCCCTTCTTTGTGAGATTTATAGTGACTATGGGATTTATCTTTAGTCCTTAAGTGAGTGTTTTTTGGTTCATTCTTGAGCTGACACTTCTCTCTTTTGCAAAATATCTTTGATTAGTACATTCTTCTCCATTGTCTGCAGTTTATGCCCTTTCTAAGTAGTTTATCACATAAAATCTTGTGTGTATATTTCTATTTTTCATATTTTCTAGAATCTCTTTTTACATTGTATATTCAAGAAGCTTATTCATGATCCTAATTGTGCTTTCACTACCTTATGTTCTAACATTTATCAATTGCATGTGTAAGATCAAACAGATCAAATGCAATCCTTATCTCCTGGATCAATTCCTTACATTCAACACACATCAATTCTCTTTCAATCTTTCTTTGGTATTAAAAGCTAAAAAAAATCTACTAGAAAAATATGCATTTATCCTTCAAGAAATATGGAAACAAGAACGGGACTGTGGCTTATATAATTTGAAAATATCAGCCTTCAACTAACACATGCATATGTTTTAGCAAGCATAGTAAAGTTGGATATCAGTCTTTGTTATTGTTATATATAAGTCAGAATTCAGAACTATAAAATCAAAGCAGAGATAGAGGAAATAAACAACTTTGGTGTGTCTATATATATATATATATACAGAAAATTAAAATTATTCAGGAAGGAGCTTAGACTCCAAATGTGCCTGTTACTATACAAACACATTCAGGAGGGGAAGTCTAAAAGTCAAAACTGAACATGATCATGCAACAGTCAAAGCAATTGCATATAGTTACAAAAAAAAAAAAAAAAAAAAAAATTCTTGTTTGAAAAAGGGCCATAACAAATTAAATCAGGAGATGTCTTTAAAAACTAGAAACGTTTTCCGGGAAAATAAATCAACACCAAAAGCCAGGTAAAAATGAAAGCGCTGCGGTTTTATTCCAGCGAGAAACTAGCCATATAAAGAAAATTGTATTTAAGTTTACATTTCCCTCCGCCGAGAACAGTGTGCACAGGCTCCTTTCGTCCAAAGAGGCGTTTCTTTCTTCCTTTACGGAACGAGGGCACATCGTTATCTGAATCCGAAGAAGAAGAAGAAGACGACTTCTGGTACTCCTGAATCTTATCATAGATCTTATCAGAAAGAGAGGCGTCACCCATATCTTCAGACATCTTTCACTCTCAAATCCTGACCAGAAATAGTGCATTAGAACAGATCCAATCGCTCCGATCATGATCGAAAAATCCTTCAAGATTTGCCCGAATCGAAAAAATAATTTAAAAACAATACACGCCGAATCATATAAGTTAACAGATCGAAAACTGAAAGATGGAAAAATCTAAATCTGTGATCTCAGCCGAAAAAACATTCAAAATCGTACGGAATTGATGATGAAACTTTCCACAAAATGAAAAGCAATGATACGCAGTCAATTAGGCTATCAAGATGGGCTTACATTTCTATGAAGAGATAGATTTCTCGTCGGTGTACCTTTCTTCTTCGATCGCTTCGGCGGTGGCTTGTTCGATCTCTCGCTCTTTCCAATCGAGAAAAACTGAAACTGGCGAAGGAGGAAAAGGCGGGGTTGCTATATTCTGCATTTTGATTCTTTTTCCAATTCATCCAACGGCTGAGGAAGATATTAGGATCTAACGGTTGGGAGAATCTTCGCCGTTACATACATGGCTACATACCATATAATTCTCATTCATTTAGATATTTAGTATTTAAAATTTAATATTTATGTGCAATATTTCTTTATACATACAAAATATATTTTATTTTAAAATTAATAATATTGATATTTTTGATATAATATTAAAAATTTAAATATAATTTATTTAAATATTAAAACTTAAATAATAATAATAACAACAATAAGCATTACAAATCTATGAATCATTCTTCTACATTATACTCTATTAAGTATCAATTTTTTATTTAATTCTAATAAATTAAAATTTCTTTTGTTATATATCCTAACCAAGTTTATATATATATATATATATATATATATATATATATATATATATATATATATATATATATATATATATATATATATATATATATATAGATAGATAGATAACAAATATATGAGAAATTACTTAAATAATTTTGGGTTAATTATAATCTACTCTCGTCTAGTATTTTAATAGTTCTAACTTCTAAAGGTGTTATAAATTTTGCATGAAAATTTAAGATCATTCAAAAATTATAATCAAAATTTTTTATTAAGATTGAAGCCAACAATAAGGCTTCGTTTGGCTAAGCTTTTCGGATTCAAAAGTCTTTAAAAAAGATTTCAAAAAATTATTTATCTTTTGTTTTGAAAGTTTAAAACTGAGTTTCAAAATCTGAGCTAAAAATATAAAAGCAAAGCACACTATTCAAACTGCATCAAAATTAAAAATTCACACTCTCAAAAGCAAAACACACTAAAAAAACTTAATCAAACGAACCCTAAGTCAGACATAGCTTATAGAAAGTTAAATTGAGTAGAGCTGTAAGAGAAGTTTATCATTCTTAAATAGCTCATATTTTGCTAGTTAAATAGTTCATATTTAATTTATTCACTAAATGAGTGTGGGCTTCGAAAATTCATCACCGACTTCTTCGATAAAGAGAGTGATTTAAAGATCGAATTTTCACCATATGAAATAATGATAAAGACAAGATCTCCAGAGATTTCAATCTTCATTACAAGACTTGGGATCCTAGTTCTGTGTTTTTATAGTAACTATAAGAATTACCTCCTCAATTTGAGAGAATTTTGATTAAGGATAATCGTTAGATTGTTAAATACATAGTGTATAGTAAAAGCATGTGTAGTTTCAGAATTTAGATTTGTGAGATTCATCAATATTTAACTTAAAGCGGATGGTTGGGAAATGATGACGCTACATATCATGTGGTTCACCATCCTGTGCATTATGGCCCCTAGTCCACTTAACATGATAATCTAACCCGACCCAAGGATTCTCCAATCATGAGTCAGAAGGCCCAAAGGAGACCTTATAACTTAGGGTGTTTGTCTAAGGAGACATGCTTAAATCTACCTTAAATAATAGGAGTTTTTTGCCTTATCAAGATACCCTATGGCTCAAATCAAAGCGCTTGATCAAGATAGCATACGAAGCCACAGCGACCATGATAGTGAGGTCATGACGACAACCACCCTACTTACAGATGTCGTCGAATTGCATCACGTGTGGAGCCTCACCTGCTGGCCAAGCCAATCGTGAGGACAGGGCCACGCCTTGTTGGCAATGAAATTATTTTGAGAATAAATATAGCTATATACTTGATTTGACTCGGCTTTTTGTAACCGTAGTTTAATTTGTCACCTCCAACAAATAATTGGAAACGAATTGAATTTTTAGCTTTAAGTTTTTAATATTGAATTTCACTTAGATATTTATAGCTTAATGATGTTTTAAATTTTGTATTTAGAATGATATTCAATCTAAGTTAATTTGTTTTGAAATTGTAATCATAGTTTGATGAAAGTATCCCCTCAGTTAAAATTTTCATTTAACACTGTCATCATCGGGGTAGTGTATTATTTTGTTATTTTAGATCCTGTTGACTCTATTAATTTAATAATAGAGGATCAAATATGCTCTCATATGATAGAATTAGCTTCTCAAATATTTTATTAGGTTGAATATATTATAATAACATCATTAGATTTTTAAGTTTTGTTAACCCAGACCTGGTCCTAAGACCCAATCGAGATTCAACCCGCGCAGCATCCTCAGACACTAAATTTAAGCATCCACCATAGTATCGGGGCCCATGCGGGAGTTTTAGAATACTTGTACGAATTTTGAAAATATCAAATTGAATTTACGATTGCTTTATATTTTGTATAATAATTCATTTTTTTCAAATGTTTGCACAAATTCTGAAGCACTTAAATTGAGTGATAGTTGGCTCCATAATTTATGTAAAATTAATACATTTGAAGTCTATTTATAATTTAAACCAACGCATTCTGTTAGTGTTAATGCGGTGATCCGGTGGCGTTTGATGTTTCAGCACTTGTTCAATTATTTAGATTAATATTCATTTGTATGCATTTAGTTCATAGCACATTGAATCCTTTAAGTTTCAATGAAACTTAGCTTGTGATCGCTAAGAAGATCATAAGCTCATCACAAGTCTCATTCAAATTCTTTTTTGCTTTGAACGATTATATTTGATCCTTATTCTGATTGAAGGACAAGCTTTCAAATCCAATATAAATTTTGTTTGTGCTTGTAGGCAACTATCAAGATAATTAGAAGCTTTATTTGAATTTTATTCTTGTTAGGAGACAAATTCTCAAGTTCGTTAAAAGTCTTATTTATGATCATCAACAAGTTGTCGAGATCATTCTTATTTAAAGACTTTTAGAATTTTATATGTAGGTTTATTCTTTAATTTATCATTTTCAAACAAGCTCAATTTAAGCTCATCAATACTTTTATTTGTTCTTGTTTAAGTCTCCCATCAATCTAAAATTCGGTAGCCTCCTAACTTCGTCCCTGCATAAAGTGTTGCATCGGGGCTATTCGACCTTCTCGTCAGCTCTATGAGCATAACGGTCGGTGTCTTGCGACACTACGGTCTTGGTCTTCTACCCGTTAGCTATATTAAGTATAACGGGGTCTTCAAACTCATTAACTCTACTAAGCATAATGAGATCTTCATACATCATCCAATGCAACATTTGATTCATAATTTTCGCCCATAGTGGTAACTTGAAGCTGAATTAGTTGGTCCTGACCTTTGACTGCATCCAATACAACACCATTCTTTTTAAGAAGATCATTTACACTACATTCTTCATAACTACTAGATAATTTTTTACAATTTGTACTCAATCTGGCATTTTGGCACAAACCATTAATATTTATGGTACAAAAGGGAAATCTGATTTCTGTCCCACTTATAAAAACTTCACAATTTGGAATCGAAACAGATTTGTTTTTTAAGAGAACTTCCACCAGTCAATGATGCCAAGGAACATTCAACATTATCTATTTTTGCACATCTTTCAACAAAACAACACTTTAGCCATATTAACATCATCAGAAGCATCATATCCTGGAGAGGCACTCAAACTAGTGCTTTTCGCAATTCTCCAAATACAAAATACATTACTTGCTTCCCGTAATTTATCATCAGTATTGTGAATTGGCACCACATCCACATTGCATGAACTATCGAACCACATTAGAGATTACAAGAAATGCCACTCTCACTGCTATGGTACATGCACAATGAACAAGGAGCTGAACATACGGTGCATGTTTTGGATTCAATCTTCATTGCAAAACATTCTTTTGGAAACATAAATTTCATATCATTAGAATGTCTCTCAGATCAGAACATCCACAGTCCTTGGATGCGGTGAATATGCAGTGTGAGGCTTGAGTTTAGTTCGGTGAGTTGACTCACTAAGTGAAACGAACGAGTTAATTAATCGAGGAGATTATCGGTGCTGAACCGTTGGATTTTAGCCTTTGTTCATTGGATCTAGCACTTGGATTGAGTTTCTTTTAGGCCAGAGAATCGTCGGATTGATTGTCTTACGCTTGGATTTGTGTTTGATGAGTGGTTCTTGATTTCGTCGTTAGTGGATTACAGCGTTGCTTCTGCGGCTTGATCTTGTTACGTGCTTCTTGGAATGAATCGAGCCTTTGATTGGGGCTTATCACTTCTGTCTTAGTGGGATGAAGCTTCTAGGGGAAGCTGTTCTTTTATTTTGTTTCCTTGACCATTCGAGCCGTGACGCTCAGGAGGAAGGAGGAGAAGGGAGAAACCAGGGTTTGATCGGGATGAAGCGGTTCGGGACTAGGAGGAAAGGGTGCGTGGGAGGAAGAAGAATGAGGCGAAGAAGATAAGTTTCTTTAAATTCTTACCCTCGTTGGGATTTCTTCCCTTATTTATAGTTTTCTTTTCTTTTTAGATCTTATATACCTTTGTAACTACTTCACATTTGTTGGGATTCTTCTTCGTTCGGAGATTGAGGTAAGTGTAATTATTTTCTTACTACTCTTCTTATTTTCTTGCTATCGAGCATATTCTTGTTCTTTTTGGCGGTTATTTACATTATGGAATTTACTTTCGGTTCTGGATATCTTGTTGGTTTAGTTTAAGCCCTTACGGCCTTGGGTCTTTGGTTACGACTTTTATATGTCTTGTATTTAATAAAGTCACATTATTTTGGGCATTTTTTTTATTCTTTGTTGTAAAATTCTTCATCCTCTTGCTCTTTATTGTTGTAAAACATATGTATGTCTTGGATATTTGTAGTTTTAACTAACTTCCAAGCATATAAATTTACTCTGATGATGTTATATTTTGGGTATATTGGTGAAATCCTTTTGCTTGACTTGGCCTTCTATCTCTTTTATTTATTTGTTAATTTGTGGATATGTATTCATATCATTACTCCCCTCCTCCACATTGACCTTGTCCTCAGGTCAAAATCGAAAAAGTTTTCCTTATTTTTCCTCGATACCCATGAAGCTTAGCGGTCATTCCCAGTGTATTAAGGCTTCTTTAATTGGTTGATCTCCCTTTAGAATTATTCTGTGATCTAAAACTTGCATATAACGTCGCCCATCTGGCGAGTTGATAACTTTGCTGGATGTATTGTAGAATCTTGTCTATATTGCTTAAGTATGGATACATGAAACACATTATGTATTTTTACTATTTCAGGCAACTTAATTTTATATGCTACAGTCCCTATTTTCTGTAGAATTTTGAAAGGGCCATAGTATTTTCTTTGTAGTTTTGTATATTGATTCCCAGATACTGAAGTTTGTCTATAGGGTAATTTAACTAATACCAAATCATTTACTTTGAATTGAAGCTCTCTATGTTTATCATTTGCTTCATTCTTTTGAGCTTCTGTAAATTTGTTTTAATTAGGTGTAGCATTATGTCCCTTTGTTGTAAAACTATTTCCACCTATTGGTAGTTGTCTTCTCATTATAATGTATTATGAAGGAGGATTATCTATGTGAAAAGGAGTTATCTTTGTAGAAGTATTGATTGATGTATTATATGAGGAAGGACGTAACCACATCCTTGGTGTCTCAAAACTCCTTAGATATTGCTCTAGGATTACATTGGTTACCTGTTTGTTCATCTATCGAGGATGGTATGCACCTTGTGTTTTAATGTGGTTCCACTTTGAACAATTCTTACCAAAATTGCTCATAAAGATTGGGTCTCTGCGAGATTATTCCTTGTGGTATGCCATGTAGTTTTATATACGTAATGAAAATCTATATAAGATGCGATAAAAAAATTTGTTTGGTAGGGAGAAGTGAGCATATTTTGATAGTCTATCAACCACTACTAATATAGTTATTTTGTTATTAGACTTGGGTAGTCACGTAATAAAATCCATTGATACTTCCTCCCTAGCTTGTGGTATAGGTAGGGGTTGTAGTAACCTCGGTTTATGAGTATCATATTTGACTTGTTGACAAATAGGGCGGGGTTAATACAAAGTGTTTAATATCTTATTTCATATGCTTCCGGTAGAATTGTTGAGTAATTACGGCCAAAGTTTCAGAATTCCCCATGGCCTATTAGTGTTGAATGTAATTCCCTTATAATAATGTTTCGATTGAATCTTGGGCTATGACAATCTATCTTTATCTTGTATCAAACCATTAACAAATTGTATTTAGAAATAATTTTTGGATTATGATATTTTCTATAAAGTTCTTGTAGTTGGTACTTTATGTTTCCTCTTGATTTGTTGTATTATATTGTTGAATTGTTGAGTATAGGAATGAATGACATAAATGATTTAATTGTCAATTAGAACTATCACATACAAAATAATTTTACGGACAATGCATTTGGTTTGTTTATAATCCGGTTTATATTCAATAGTGTAATCATATCGGGAGTTTGATTAAAATCTTTCTTGTTCAGTGTTTGTTGCATTAACTCTTATGCTTTTTTTTGATCTATCGATGGTAAACTTATTAGCAAATATTATTTCCATCTTGCTTCTTGTTTATTTAGCATACAATTCTCTTGCATATGTTGATGCTTTTTTGTAATGATGGTGAGAGCTTCTTACTAAAATATGCTATAATGGTTGTTTGTATTAGAACATTTGTTGTTAGATGCATATGTTTCTATGATAAAAATAAGTAAAATTTGGATATAATCTGGTAGTGATGTCATTGCTTGTTTTAATTGTAGAAAAGCTATTTTGCTTCTTGTCCATTGAAGCTGCTCTTGGTAACATAGAACTTAGTGGAGAGGCAATGGTAGTTTTGATAAATTTTCTATAATAGTCAATTAAACCCAAAAATCTCTTAAGTGTTTGGAATTGGGTAAAGCCATGTCCCTTGAATCTTTTGGATCCACTTCATCCCTGCGGATAAAATATGTCATAAATACTCAATTCTGTTTTGTATAAATGAGCATTTAGATGGCTTGATAAAGCGGTGAATCTTTGAGTTGTTCCAATACTTCTTGGAGGTGAGTTTGGTGTAACTTAAGGTCTTGCTATATATAAGTATATCATCAAAAAATAGATAAATTTTCTTAAGAAGGGTTTAAACCTTTGCATTCATTAAGGCTTGGAATGTTGATGGTGCATTTGTGAGTCAAATGGCATTGCCATAAACTCATAGTGTCCCTCATGAGTTTTAAAGCTTTTTTGTAGATGTCTTCTTTAGCCATTCGATTTGATGATATCGACCTTAAGTCCAATTTTGAAAAAGTAGCTCCATATAATTCATCCATGAGTTCATGGGTGGGAATAGAAATCTTCGTGTATTACCTTATTTGAATCATGTCTAGAATCTCCAAGTTTCATCCTTCTTTTGATTAAAGTCTTTGGAGAAGAGAAAAGGCGATGCTTTCTCACGATTATGCCACTATCCAATATTTCTTTAATTAATTTTTCAATTTCTATTTTAAAATGTGGATATATAATTTTTTACTCATTTGGTTGAGTTCGGTGGCGAGATGAATCGATGGTCATATCCCTTCTTGGGGTAAGCTTGGACTTTGAAATAGTTCTTGATATTGGGATAATACTTGTTGTATCGAGGTAAGTTATTGAACTCTTTTATAGAGGAATCATCCCTATCATTTCTAATCTAGAAATATGAGATTATTTCTTTCTTTTCTTTACAATTTGGTGAGCGATGGAATGAAATGATGTTCCTTGTAGAGGTTGTATCCCTTGTATCTTAATTTGTCATTCAAGTAAAATTTCATAGTCGACTTTTGTCAATTATACATTCACCCAATTATTTACAGCCATTGAACACCCAAAATCTACTCCTTGCATGGGTAGCAGATAGAAATCGATTGGTAAAAGTATTTCCTTAGTTGGATAGGAATATTAGAACATATTCGAACATTTTAGAGTTTCCCATTTACTAATACTTGAAAAGCGGTCAGGTGTTGTAGTCAATAAATTTTTCTAATTTTGATTGGATGAAATTGTGGGTTGACCCTGTTAATCGAACTTGTACTTTTTATTTCCAATCGATCCTTGTAATCTTAAAGTTCTAGGATTAGGGACAAATAAATGCATTGAGATTTAGAAATTCTTTTTTGTAATATTTGTATTTACGGTTCGACTTCTCTGTGCGTATTACTCTTGATCCCATTGATTAAGACAAATAATTTAGATTTGGATATGATCTGTGATACTTTCATCACATTTAAAACATAATCTTTTCTTTCTTCTTCTTGTGTTGGTGTTAATTCTAATATTTTGTTTGTTTGACCATATTATTACGATTAGGTCTTGAAGGTATAAAGTAAAGGTGGTTGGTATAATTGTGTGGTTGTTTTTTGGTAGAGCTTGATTGGCTGTAATTTCTTGTCATGGTAATTCATAGCTATCTTCCATTTGCTTAGCTAATTAAAAAAGCTGTATAGGAGTTTGGTTGTAAGGCTCTTACTTCCTTTTGATATCAAGTCTTAGCTTGATTCAAAATAACTTTGTAGAAATTCGGTGGAATACGAAATCTAATAGTTTATTCATTGTAGATTTACTAGCAGTTTATCTCTCAAATCTACATATAGAGATGGACCAAATCTTTGAATGACTTTGTGTGTCATGAATTTATTTAAGTGCATCCACGATTTGGTCCATCCATGTAAAGTGATGCAATTAAGAATTTTTGGTCCTCTGATAAGCTATAATAATGAAAAAATTAGTCTGCTTTGAACAACCAACCTCTGGGATTTTCTCCATTGAACCTTGGCATATCTACTTTCACAGGTCTATTGTTGTGTTGTGGTTGTTGTCTATTTAGAAAAGAAATTTCTATATGAGAAGGAGTACATACCTGTGACTGTTATTATTCTTGATGATTGTTTTCCAATTTTTCTTTATAGAAGATAATCTTCTTGAGACTTCATTTAATAGCATAGTGATTGAAGACATCACATTCATCTATTTTATTGATTCTTCCTGACACTCATCTATTGTTTTAGGCGTGTCTTGTTCCTTCGCCATATTTTTTGAGTGATGTAGTCAAAATGATATGTGGTGCGTGAGGCTTGAGCGGTTGATTAAGTTGACTCACTCAGTGGTCGAACGGTTGAGTTAATGTCGGAGATTATGGTGCTTTCGAGCGTTGGATTTGCCTTTGTTCTTGGCCTGGATCACTGATTGAGTTTCTTTTGAGCGGCAATCGTGGATTGATTGCTCTTTTACGCCCGCTTGGATTTGTGTGTTTGATCGGCGGTTCTTGATTCCGTCGTCCGTTAGTGG
The DNA here is from genome assembly GCA_021442155.1 of Cymbidium sinense. Lineage (NCBI taxonomy): Eukaryota > Viridiplantae > Streptophyta > Magnoliopsida > Asparagales > Orchidaceae > Cymbidium > Cymbidium sinense. The sequence continues at coordinate 102,319,107 of CM038225.1, forward strand.
ATTACACGCGTTGCTTTCTACGCTTGATCTTGCCTTACGTGCTCCTTGGAATGAATCGAGCCTTTGATTGAGCTTATCATGATGAGTCTAGAAGCTTTCTTAATATGTTCTTTTTTGTTTTTTCCTTACCATTCGGAGTCGAAGGAGAGAGGCGGAGAAGGGGGAGGGTTTCTGATCGGCGATGAAGCGGTTCCCGGCGAGACAACCAGGAGGAAAGGGTGCGCAGGAGAAGGAGAAGAAGGAGACTGAAGAAGATAGTTTTTTCAAGAATTATTGATTACCTCTGTTGATTTCTTCTATTTATAGTTTTCTTTTCTTTCTTAGATCTATCTTCACTGTATACTTTCATTACAATTTGTTAGGATTCTTGCTTACGGAGTTGAGATTAAGTGTAGTTTGTTATTTCTTATTCTACTCTTCTTATTTTCTGTCGAGCGTCTGTTCTTATTCTTTGGTATTATTTACTTTATGAAATTTACTTTTAGGTTGGATATATGACTTGTTGGTTTAGTTTAAGCCACTGCTTTTGTTGGTCTTTGGTTAGCTGTTTATATATCTTGTATTTAATAAAGTGTTATTTTGATTTTTTGTTCTTTGTTGTAAAATTCTTCATCATCTTCTCTCTGTTATCTTATGTATGTCTTGGATATTTGTAATTTTAACTGCTTGATCTGAGCGTAAATTCTCTGTTGATATTATATTTTGGGTATATTGGTGAAATCCTTTTAGCCTTCTTCTATCTCTTTTGTTTCTGTTATTAATTTGTGGATATGTATTCATATCAGTAGCTCTTTAGAATAGGTGTAATCTCTGGTTCCAACATCCTCTCTGTGAGATAGTATAACTCCTTTAGCGTCTGCTCAACACGCTTCCTCATCCCTCAACACACGTAGCGCTTGCCTCGATCAGACTAATGCCCGACCAGCCTCAGGCACATCCCCTTAGTGCAAACTAGACTTTTCCAAGTCAATAGATGAACCCCAATCCGATCAAGAGAGAAGAACATAGAAGAAGGGGAAGAAAGGGGGAAAAAAACAAGAGGGAAAACAATGGGGAAAAGCTCAAAACAGATTTTACCGTAAGCCTCAAATGGATATGGATGTGAGACCGTTTATTAGGGAGAATGAAGGGGGCTCGTCCGGCTGGAGAATGGGAAGGGAGCCCGTGCCACTGGAGAATGGTTGGCTCGGTTCTCCTCTCTGGGAAAAACGAGAGACCAATCCTCCTTTTTTTCCGCCTCTGCTTACATCAGGGAGGGATAAGGTTTAATTAAATGAGGTGGTAGGGGAAGGTGACGTGGCAGCTCTTTATTGGCTGAATGGGAGGTGGAGGAGTGGACGGCTACAATTAGAAGATAATTGAAGGAATTTATCTCAAAATACGTGCTAATTTTAACGGAATTTTAAGTGCGACAACTTTAGTTAAATTGGATATCTATTCTAAGTAATTTTGATATTTTGAAAGCAATTGTGCTTCGTCGTTGTCGAATTGGGTTATTTTTGTCAAAATGTGCATTATTATTTCGCCGCCGATTCGTAGGTGTCCAATCGAGAGGATAGTCGTTTGATAGATTTTGATCAGTTTAATCCAATTTTATGAACGAGAGTTGTTTGGGCATCATTGCAGTCTTCTGACTCTGATATATGCGTTGGCGCATTAATAGCTCGATCGATCACTAGATTGTGCAATATTTATATTCTGACCAATTTCGATGTTCTAAACGCGATGGCGTAGTCCGTTCATCGATCGTGGGTTATTATGACTGATTTTCGATGCCGTCAAATGTATTTCGATTTGCTTGTGTATCGATTGCTCGATACTCACGCGATCTAGTCCAAATCGAAACTCATTTGATAGATTTTTTGGCTTTGCTAAAGGTACAATTAATTTTGCGAGCGTTTTGGCGTCATCGCGCTTTCCTCGATATTCATGTTAGCACGACTCCCTTTTGATCGATCGATTGTCGAATTGTGCAATATACATATTCTAATCAATTTTGATGTTCTGAACGCGATGGCGGAGTCCGTTCATCGATCAGAGGTCTTTTCGATTGATTTTTTAGTCTTGTCGTGCGTTTCGCGATTTACGGTTCGTCATTCATCTTATTAACTTGGCTTATTGCATGCATGAAGGTCAACAATGAGATGAATATAAATAAATTTTTTAAGCTAGATTTATAAATAATACAAATAACAATCCATTTAATTATTTTCAGCTCATTTTAACGTCAAATAAATAAATATAAATAATTATATATTATGTATTATATATATAATATTTAAAATTATATTATTTAAATAATTCAATCAGCTAAAAAATCTTAATTAAATTAGTAAATTATATTATAAGTAATTCTAATTTCGTACTCAAGAAATAAGAAAATGAGGCCATCCTTATCACATAAATCTTTTGGGGCATTTACATATCACACGATTCTAATATATTTACATATCCAATATCAAAATTTTCATATTTATTTAAATAATATTTAAATTTTATTATTATATCAAAAATAATATCATTATTATTTTTAAAATAAAAAATATTTTTTATGCATAAAAAAGTTATTATTTTTTAAATATCAAATTTTAAATCGAAGATGAATAAATACATATGAATTATGTGTTATATATATATATATATATATATATATATATATATATATATATATATATATATATATATATATATATATATATATGTAAATTTCTCATGGTTTTTTTTTTTAAAAGTTGTTTCTTTTATTAAGGTGATGTGATATATCGTAAAATATGCGACTCGAATGTTGGTATGGAGTTAGGACATTCTATGAATTTTATTTGTTAGTAGAACAAATAGGAAATATCCCCTTGAATATAACTATTTTTCATTGGCTCACCATTAACAAAGGACCTATTTTGGATCAATTATATTTTATTTTGTTTAATCTTATTTTAAAAATATATTTATTTAATATTGTTGCGTGCTAGAAAATCAGTTATGATAGAGTAAAAGTTTTTTTGTCTTCCCAGTAAAATCCAGATGTATTATTTAAAGAAATGATAAAACTGAATTTTATATCAAAAGAGGGAAAAACCAGCCTGCGAGGAAAAAACTTCCACTGTATATTTGATTACAAGATCCTCCGATAAATCAAGTATGAGAAAGACAACGCATTAGCGATGATGACGACGATGTTGTGATGATGTTCGATGATGTTGACAACGATGTTGGCGATGATGACCAACGATAGTGGTCGGTGATGATAACGGCGATGACGACGACGGCAGGATCGGTGGTGGCGGTGGTTGGCCCAGTAGTGATGATTGTGCTTGGAGGATCTTTAGAGCTCTCTCTCTTCTCTCCTTGAGGAATGATGGCTATTTATAGATTGGAGGAATCTACGTAAATACATGCAAAATCACTCCTCTCCATGCCATGATGATTCCCTTGATCATATGATGTATTTTGTGTATTTGAATGCTCAAATGAAGTTGGAATTGTAAGATCTTTGGCTTGTTGGAACCGACTCGTCGAGACGCTCGATTTGACTATAAACACTCCATATTTGAGAGCTTTTTAGAAATTTAACTGATGTCTCAAAGTTTCCAATGATATTTTAAGTGCTTGATCTCAGTTTGATTTCGATTGCTTTCGCATCAAGATTAAGATTGACAAGAGAAATTTTTAGGTCATATCGTTGCATTTTTGGATGATATTATCTCAATCATCAAAAATATGTGTCAATATTTCAAAAATTCTTCAACGAATTCACCATTAAATCGAGAGAGCATCTTGTAAGCACAAGATTACCACTAGAAGCACATTACCCATATGTATGTATGTATGCGGCGTAAAATTCGAGGTTCTGGACCCATCCGAATTCGAGCTGCAGGCGCTGCGCCCGATGGTACAAGATAGAAGGCGGCGGTGTCTGTAATGGCCGCGGCTGGCGGGTTTGCGGCGTGCTAGCAGTCGCCAGGAATGGACGACGGGATGGGTCAGGCGCGGGCAATCTGCCATCGCCACCGCCATGCGGCGGGCGTATACGGCGACGGTGGTGTGTGGGCTGCAGGCTGGCCGAGGTTGGGTGTCCGGGCAGTGCGGTCCATGAGGTGCCGGTCATGAGGAGAGGTCCAGACTGGCAAACCGTTTGAACGGCGGTTTTAAGCGGTTTTGGGTGATTTTGACAATTTTTACCTTTACCCTGAGAACCCCTCAGGCGAGGAGAAAGGCACGCTTCTTCATGCTTCTCTTTTTTGAGTGAGATTCATTTGAGTTGATCAGCCCGGATACTTCGTGGTTCGGTTTTCCTGAAAGAAGCGTCAACCGGTCTCGTCGGACCGTTGGGTTTAGGCGATCGGCCTGCATACGTCGTTGTTCCAATTTTCCTCGAAGCGTCACCAACCTCGTGACCGTCCAGTTTGAGGCGATCAAGGCCCACATTATTTACGTCGTTCGATTTTCCCTCGAAGAAGCGTTAACCGACTGGACCGTCGGGTTTGAGGCGATCGCGCTACTACATCGTTTCCGGTTTTCCCTCGAAATAGGCGTCAATCGGCCTCGTCGGACCGTCAGTTTGAAAGCGTCGGGCGGCGGTACGGCAAGGAGAATCAACGACGATGGTGGTGATCGGCGAAGATTGTCGGTGATGGTCGGCGTTTTTCTTTGACCTATCCGAGGTTGTTTGTCAGAGTGTGACTTGATGCCGTTAACTTGATGACGTTAACCTGTGTGGAAGAGGTTGCATTATCCGTGATTTTGACCAAGTCGAGTTGTTTGTCGAGTGTTACCGATAACACTATGGAAGTCGAAGATCCGGCCGAGGATTTTGACCCATCCAGATTGTTTGTCGAGGGTGTTACCCGGATGGCGTTAACCTATGGATGAGGTCGAATTGAATCCGGCGAAGATTTTGACCTATCCGAGATTGTTTGTCGAGGTGTTACCGATGGCGTTAACCTATGTGGAAGAAGTCGTGGGAAGTCCACCCAAGGACCTTTTGACCTTTCCCAGGTTGTTTGTCAGTATTTGCTCGATGACATTAACACATGTGGAAGAGGTCAAGTCCCCTGGATTGATCATGACCGGAGATATAACATGAGTTGTATATTTCTCAGTGGGAGGATTAAATGAAGAAGAAATAAACATAAGGAAAATCCATAAACTCATTACTTTGATAATGTCGGTGATACAATATTATCATAAGATAACTTAACAAAAGGCGAGATATATTTTTTAGAGAGTTAACAAAGGACAAGAGGTGGAGGTAAAGGACAACGGGATAAATTAAAGACTATATACACCAATGATTACATATAACACTTTTTAGAGACCTCCATATTCCAAGTTTAAAGAATATTTTTCCTCCGGATCGCTCATTGACGGTCATCCGATAACGTGAGAGTGTGTCTTTATAGTAAAACCCTTTGAGGTACTTCTTTATCTTGAAGATTAAAATTCTTGATGTTGAAGGTCACCGAAAGGCGTGGTTGAGCTTGTTTGAGGTAACATGATTGTGCTATTTATTGATTTCCACAAATCACTCCAACCCTAATGGGAGTTTGAAATTTTATCTTAAGATGAGGTACCGAAGTGACAGCACCGAAGATTGATTGGAGGGGTCTTCCAAATATAACGTTGTATGCTAAATTTGACTTGACCACTATGAATTGGATAGAGTGAGTGACTTGTTGAGGAAATTCTTCGAGAATAACGGGATTGTCCCTCCACTCATACATTATCAAACCCATATAACCCCCGCAATGGGTTGAAGTTTTTCCAACTGCACCCATGCTAAGAAAGGTGGAGTAAAATAAAATATCAACGGAACTCCCATTATCAATCAAAATTCTTAACAATATAACAGGTCACCAATCCGACCGATGACAAGAGGATCTTGATATGGAACTTCCTTCCAAGTCCGAGTTATTAAAAGTGATGGATGATTAATACTAGATTTTTTAACCCGCTCAAAGGCGCGTGATGGAGACTTGATTAGATAAGTAGTGGCCCACTTGCAATCGCTTCAATTTTTCCAACTATTTGGCAACTATTATGTTGTTTCTGATGATTGTCCCATTGCCCCATTGGAGCTATATTTATGAGTGGTTGGTTGGTTTTGCAAATTGACGTAGATATTCCTGTTGAATAAGCCTCTCAATCTCTTCTTTAAGTTGTTTACATGTCTCTGTAGTATGTCCACGACTTCGATGAAAGTGACAATATTGATCTTGATTTCCTGAAGTTGGTTTCAGTGGATGAGGCCACTTAATGGTCTCTTCATCCCGAATAGCCATCAAGACGTTAACGTGAGATGTGTTCAGTGGCGTGTATTTCAATCTGATGTGAGGGCCGTGGAGGGAGATCACATCCTTATTTCTTCCGATGGGATTACCGATCAATGTTTCCTAGCATTTTACATTTTACGTGAATTATTCAAATTATTTTCAGATCATCATCAAGAAAACTTCCACATGGGTGAACCAAGTCACAGATGTGGACCGTATCTCGTGACAATGGCGAGTAAAGGTCCATGACGGAGCCCTCCAAGGAAAACTCATCTTAGTAATTCAGGGTCTACCCCAGGTATTTGGCGAAGCGAAGAATCTCGAAGTAGTCTTTAAGTGATTCACCATCATTTTGATAATGCCGAGAGATGGGAGGAATCTTTAATGATCCTCCTGCTTAATGAACGTTCTAAAAACCTTGGCAGTTCATAAAAGGTATGGATGGATCCCCTCGAAGGGAGTAGAATCGCGAAGTTTTGTCCCTTAAGGGTAACGGAAAGACTTGACAAAGTGGTGTCGTGGAGCTCGTTGATATGCAATGGTCCAGAATGGTCGATGTTCATATGGTGGGTTCCCCATCATAAATCAATGCTTTGAAGCTTGAAACCTACGGGAATAGGATATTGAAGCATAACTTCAACTAAAGGTGAGGACTCCTCATAGCTACGGTAAAGGGGAGGATGATTTCTATCTTGAAGGTGAAATTCATCTTGCATTAAGCCATAATTCGCACGATAACATGAAGTAAGGTCAACTGATGAGAATGTGTCAAGCTACCATCATTGGAAGCATTGAGCCGCACGCGATGGATGAGTAACTAGTTGTCAAGGAGATGCATGCGCCTCTACGAGAGGAACCGGTCGCGAGATTAGCATTTTGACCTCCCATGGCTAACGATCGATCTTGGGGATGTGTCACGGTGGTCATTCCTCGCAAAAGTCGGATCATCTCATTTCAGACTCTTCCATTCGCGCACACGATCTTCTAAAGAGATTTCGCCACCTCACGTGGTCACGCATCGGGAAGTGAGATTGACGTCTGGTTTCGAGAGTGACGGAGTTGGGAGTGGGAGCAGTACGTATTTTGACGACGGTTTTCGAAATTATGATTGAGGTTCTTTTCCCACAAACTCCAAAGCGCGGCTAGAAAATCGTGGTAGAGTAAAATTTTCACTTAGCCGCTAGAAATCCAAAGATACACAGTATTTAAAGAGTGAACAATAAAACTCCAAAATTTTACGTGAAAAACCTCAAAAGAGGGAAACCACGGCCTAAATGCAAAAAGCTTCCACTATGTATCCGTTTTGAGTACAAGATCCTCCCACAACGGGATTAATCAGTATATGAAAAAGAGACAACAATTGCTAATAGACAGCTGACGACGATGTTGGACGATAATGTTGAAGATGATACACGATGACCAACGATAGAAAATAATGCACGCGTATCGGCCTACGGATAAGCGGTATGATGGTGTTGGTCGACGAGTGGCTGCGACGACATTGTGCTGGAGGATCTTTAGAGCTCTTTCTCTCTTGCTTCTCCTCCTCATATAACGAGGCTATTTATGATGGAGTGACATCTCAAATACATACAACCAATCCCTCTCCCATCGATGACTCATGATGATGTATATTTTGTGTATTTGAATGCTTAAATGAAGTGAATTGTAAGATCTTTGGCTTTATTGAACTGCCGACGCCTGATTTGATTATAAAACACTCCATATTTAAGTTTTGGAATTTAAGCGATTTCAAAGTTTTCAATGATATTTTAAGTGCTTGATCTGAGCCAATTTCATACTGCTTCGCAGATCAAGATCTGCTCGTAGAGGAATTTTCAGGGTCATATCAAATATAATTTTAAAATATTTTTATTTTTATTTTTAAATAGCTTTTGAATGTTTTAAATATTTTTAAAAATTGATTATTACAATCACATACATACATATATATATATATATATATATAACTTCAAATCAAAATAACAAGAAAACAAAATTAAAAAAAGTGAACCCAAATAACCCCTAAATCATTCATCAATAACTGCAATTAATTGAAAAAAAGGGGTGAGTATTTCTAATAAAAAATTGATCATGATAAATTTTAAAAGATTGAATTTATTTTAAAATAAATGCAATTAAAATAACTGATTATTTTTATATTAGATCTCAAAACAAATTTAAAAATTTTAAAGCCAATCTTCACCTATTATTTCTCCTCCAAAAAATCCATCTTAACAAAATATATGATTTAGCAAAACTAAGAGCATACATTAATGAAAGAGAAAACAAAAAAATTATCCCTTAAGAAGTCATATAAATGTTAATATTGTAATTAATATTGATTAGTATTTATGTTAAACATGATATTAATATTAACACAATATTAATCATTAGTGTAATGTGTTTTTTTAAACTTAAAACTCACTGAAAAATTCTCTAAGATAACATATATTAATAGACTGAACTTACTATCTTTAAGCCATTGTATTGTTATGACTTTACAGATAAAGATGGCGAATTTTTATTTGTTATTAATTTTTAATTACATCAACGAAAAATTTACTCCAAAATGGTCCAAAAATGGGAACATCGTTCTGAAATGTCACTGGCAAACGATAATCACCAACAAATAAACAAAAAAAAAAAATTATGTAAATAGGATATTTAATTATACATAAAAAAACCTATGCCAAATTGATTTGCAAGCCGACTCTTTAACTTTAATATATTTAAATAATCAAAGTAAAAAAAAAAAAAGATTAATTTAATTTTAAAAGTGATTTTTGAGCTAAATTTACAATTCTTAGAGATATGAGTCAAGTCAATTCATGAACCAACTCAATGCAACTTAAGCCAAGCGCAATAAACTAATAAGTTAAACTTGAGCCAGTTCCAACACAATTCATTATCTCACAAATTAACCTTTTAAAAATATTATTATAAAATACACTCAAAATAAATTAAAATTTAATAATTTAAGTACAAAAATATTTAAAACTTCTCTCAACTTATGAACAAGGAATAATTGAACCAATTAGAATAAGAATTACATTGAATGATGCTATTAAAATATAATATTTGTTAATTTTATTTCATGCATATATTTTATATTTGATGATAAATATTATCATTAAATTTTACATCTTGATCAAGCCACAATTAAATATAAATAAAACTTTTATTATCAAAATTCATAATTTTATATTAAGATTTATTTTATCTACACAAAGCTCAACAAGTAATAAATAATGATGAAAGAAATTCATATGTATTAATCGGTTGATCATATTGAAACAAAATTAAATAAAAATGCAAGCAGACAAGTGAGTGAAGAGACAGACTGAAATGCTTTTCTGGAAGATACGCAAGAAGACAAGGAAACGTGTTAATCCCAATCGAAGCCATCCTATTCGTTAAACTTCGACGATCCAAGAGAGAGGGGGTCATCCGGGATGTGACAGCATAAATATGTAAATTATGCCAATGAATTCCTATCTAAGCTTTATCTGATTAGCTCTGATAATATATCTGCAACAACACAGGTCTCAACACTGCATACAAGACTCTTGAGGTAAGATTGTCTACTAATAATATGCTATCATTGCGCCATTTTAATACAGAATGAATTCACCGCTACTTTAATAAATATGAACAGTGATTTATGTATTTATTACTATTGCTATGTTTGTCATAAAATTCATAATATGGAAGTTTTTGAAAAAAAAAGCAGCATTTAAAAACTAAAATGCTGAAAAGAAATATTTTATAACCTTTCAGAGATGCAATTGTTCCCCTGTCGTCATGCTTTACACCATCAATACAGAAATGATCGTCAGTAATTGATCTGCTTCACATTTTCCTTCCCTGGTAAGGCTCGACCCTTGAAAAAAGAAGACAGGCACATCAAGCAAACAAAATTAGAAGAAAAAAGTGTTATATAAAATAGCTTCATTGGACTCTTATTTGCCATAATAATAGATAGAGCTGGACGCATTCACAAGCTCAACGAAAAATCATAAAAGACTGGTATTGAACTATACAAAAACTAGTTTTCAGTTATTTGCCATCTGCATTGTGAAACCAGTCACACGAATAGAGAAAAAAAAAAAATTTTTCAAGCTGAAAACAAACAATTGATTTCATTTCACGAACTGCAGCAGAATCTTGCATAAAACACTTGGTTCTGAAGAGCAGGAAGAAAGCCTGCAAAATGCTAATTCCAATCCTTGCAGTGGATTTTATGGTTAGTACACCAACTGAACTGTAAGAGGGAAGGTTTCCTTGCACCCCATAGGGATGGTGAACTCAACCCTGACCACTAAAAAAAATACCACCGTCTCCTGCTCCTATTTACATGCGCCATTCTACCGTGAGATCTGAGAGATTGCTGTGCATCATGATCCCTGATGCCGGAATGATTCCTTCCCCCGGCCATGGAATTCCGTACCCATGTTAGAATAGCAATACCGACAATGGTCACAATCGGAGCTGCGGCGATTATAAGCCATCGTCCATTGCCACCATGGTTGGAACCACCTTGGACTGCATCATTGTCATTCATATTAGATTGACTTTCCGCATGTTGATCATGCGCATTAGCTTCATCTCCCATATCGCTTGATTCATCAGAATAGCTTTCGTCAACTGGCTCCTGATGCCGGATTTCATCGATAACATTTCTCACATTGTTATGTTTTCCCTCTTCATACTCTGGGTCATCCGTTGGAAGTTCGTATCGACAAACTGGGCAGGAGTTCCTAGTTCTTAACCATGGCAGGATACAGGAAGGGTGATATAGGTGGGAACATGGAAGCTGCCGTGCTTCAGCATTGATGGACAGAGGATCTTTGCAAACCGCACAGACTAACGTACCATTTTTTTCGTGATCATTCGATATGATCACACGAGGCAGGTTGCGCACAGAAGAAGCTGCAGCTGGAGGCTCCTCTTCTTGAGCTGTCAGCTTCAGCAAGCTGTTCAAGGAGCTCCTCAAAGCGTTGTGCATCCATATAGTCACCTGAATTCCCGGTAAAAGGCGAAAGGTCTATTTCATCGGTATCGGTGAAGAGATCGAAGGGGCGTACACGCAAACGAATCCAGGTACTATTTTGGGGGCTTGTAGCACTTCCATTTGGGCTGGTAGTATCCTGGATGCGCCCATGTGGTTCCATAAGCTGCATTGATGCTTCTATTGCACTAACCTCCTCCCATGCACCATAATCACCCTGGTCATCTGAAGTCCACTGGTCTATAGCAGCATGCATAGGATCAATGTCTGTGTCAGTGTGTATACGGCTTTCATTATCCAGGGGGCTATATATTTCCCTATCTATTATACTAAGGCCGTCAACTGAAGCATCTGAATCACCTCCATAACCACCAAAGCTTATATGCGAATCATTCTCACCAAACAGAGAGTCCATATGCCCAATGCTTTCATTATCGGTATCAGAATTTGGCCTACGCGCTCTTCTTGACAAGTTCCGGTACCTATAACTTGGACGATGAGGGATGGTGGCTGCTGTGTCATCATCAAGTTGTAGATCACGATTTTGTCTTGCCAAACCAATCAGCTGTGAGAACACACTCTCTAATGATTCTGAACTCCCATGCCTTGATCTTCTTCTCCTTTGCCTTCCCCAAGGATTTCGAGCAGCAAAACCTATCTCACTATCATCCAAAACCAAGGATTTGCACTCTCTGCATATCCCTAATGGATCAGGACTTTCATTTACTTCAGTCCATGGGATAAAAGGTCTTCTGCATACCATGCATTGCATCTCCAGGAGTTCAGCTTGATTAACTGTTCCTCTGTTCTCTTGCAAATCTTGTAATGAAATAGAGTATCCATGAGATAATTCATGTGATTCAGTATCCATCTAAAAATTACAAAAAACATGAGAAAATAAGATGAAACAATTTAACCTATATAGAGAAAATAGAGTACATTACGCGCCATTACCTCCCTAACGACTGACTTATACTGACAGTTAAGCAGGAAAAGACACCAAGCAGGAAGCTGTACGGAGGAGTTGCAGACCTGGCAAAGCAATAGGGAGAATTTAGATTTGGGAATCACACACCTATTTGTTTAGGACCTACTAATAAAATTTGTAATAAAAAATGTCAAGCTTGCATCTAACGCAAGTATAGGCCTCAAGCAGATGTGTTGTGTAATATAGGGTGTAAACAAGCTGAGCTTGAGCGAGCTGAATCTTTGTTCGTGTTCGGCTTGTTCGAAAATTACTCTGTTCGTGTTCTACGTGTGTTCGAAATGACTCAAAATTTCTGTGTTCGTGTTTGGCTCGAATTGTTCGAAATGGCTTGTATAAGCTCAAATGGCTGGAAAAATAATAATCCGAAAAATCTATAGGACGAAGGATTTGCTTGAGTCAATCTTTTGCATGGCAAAAACTCCAATCACTAAGCCATATTTGCAGTTGTTATATATATATATATATATATATATTTTATTTTGAGCTAAATCGAGCCGAATATGATCGAACAAAGGATTATTCACATTCAGCTCGCTTACTTAACGAACGAGTTGAACACGAGCTGTTCGCGAACAATAAGCTTTTTTGACAGCCTTGATGTAATATTCTCAAATTGTATTTTAAAAAAAGGTTTTAGGCCTCACCTACCCATCTTTAGCTGAAAACAAGAGAAAGAGTGGGCGAGATAGTGACAAAGATGTGTAAGAAGAAAGAGGCGATAACACATGAGAGTACGAGAGAGGGAGAGGGGGCTGAGATAGGAATTCATAGAGAGAGAGAGAGAGAGAGAGAGAGAGAGAGAGAGAGAGAGAGAGAGACTTGCATATGAGAGAGGATTGGCAAAAGAGGTGAGCGGGTGAAAAAGAAACAAAGAGGAAGGAGCTGAGGTTGCTTGTGGGTCTTGGTTTGATTTTGACAACCTCAAGAGCTTAATTGAAGAAGTCATGGTGATTGTTTCCTCGTTTCCTTTCATTTTCCTCCTTTGGTTATGTCAAGAGACCACCATACCCATGTCATCCATCAAGAAAACTCATTAGAGAGAGTATATAACTCCATATAGCTTTCTCTTCTCTTCGTAATGGGTTGGAAACCCTAGACTTTAGAAGAGAAATTCCATCATTTTTAATAATAAAAAATTTTGAGATAGGTATTGTCCATGTGATAGTTGTTGACGGAGGGCTTATCAAATAACAACAATTAAAAAAAATCTAAGAATTATTTGGCTGTTGCCTAGTCAAGTTTGATACAAAAACTCTAAACTAGATTAGTGCTTCCATTATTTTTGTGCAACTATGGTTGGAATTGCTAGGGTTAGCATTTGATTGAAGCATAGTCATGCTTATGACTTCATTTAAGAATAGATAAATATAAATATCACTTGAATTAACGTTTACAACCTAAACATTTCAAAACCAAGAACTCTCTATAATTAGGTTTTTTGGGATTAAAACCCTTCTTTTTATTAAAAGGCTATATGTTAAAGCTTTTAGCATATTTTAAGAAAACATTTGTTCAAACGTACAATTTAATTTACCTACATTGTAATATAGGAATTGCAATAAATTGCATTTTAGGCTGGATTCATGCTTAGTGCAAGATCATGGAAGAGAAACTCTAAATTTATTCTTGTAAATAGTCAATATGCTGTACATCATTTCAATAATTTAATCAGTGAGCTTAGGTAAGCGTGTAATTGTGCATAACGTTTTTATGTAACTGTTTAAGTTCAACAAGTGAATGGATGATTAATAGATTTGGATAGCTAATGCTTAGTAAAGATCTTCAGATAGTTATTTTCATGCATTGCTTCACATAAAATATGTGATTTAGGGTTGCTATCATTGATGAGCTGAGATCAAGGCTGCACAGCAAGATCTTCCTCTAACTATTTGAGGTCGGTAGTCAAGACTTAATTATATTAAATTTCTTTGCATATGTACTGTTGTCAGTGTATGTGTTCTGACATGCTTTTCAACAATTTGTTAGTTGGCTAATGTTAATAAAAGGCTTAATATCCTTCATGCTTGCTTAAAATATCTAGTATTTATTATAAGCATATTGGAAAATTTTATATTTGCAGCTGGTGTTACATTATGCTATGAATATATTATAATTGTTTATGAACATATTACACCATGATGGACTCATAAATGCAGCCAACAGATTGTCGCTATTGGATCAAAGGCACCCACTGGAGTAGAAGAGCTCACTACTTTGAGAAATCATGATCCCAGACCACTGTTGGCTTATCAATTGAATGTTGTTACTTCATTTTACGCAAAATGATTCTGAGATTATACTGAACTTATTGAAATGGCATTGTTGGCTATTACCATAACTTCTTATTATCATCACCATTGAAGCATCCCTCAGCAACACTTAAGTAACTTTCCTTGTTTCACAAATGCCATGATTAATTGTGGCTCTTCACGATCACATATGTTTGAATATTGAGCATACCTTAAGTTTGACGCTATCAAGTCTACTACGTGCCCTATTATCCTCTGTTTTTTTAGATAGATAATTCCTTCGTGAAATCATTGAATATGTAGAAAGGCATTCAAATGTTGGATAAAATATAGCTAGTATTTGAAGATTACATACTGGTGGGTGAATGGTGATTTTATGTGGTTTCCTTATTAATGTATGATGTATTTATGTGACTAAGACTTGAGATGAATGATATAATAGAAAGATAAATATGTGAATGTTGAGGTTTATAGTTACTACAAGTTATTTGGTGATATTGATTGTATATATTAGTACTCAAATGACATACATGAATTATAAATTCATAAAAGTCATCCAATCTAACCATTATGCTGTTGAAATTTACAATAATGATTTGTTGGGCCTTCCAACAGTATTGCATCAAATGAAGCTTTAAAATACTATCTCATTTAAAATGCAGAGTTAAAATTTCAAGGAAATCTTTTCAAGTTTACATTGCCCCCACCCCACCCTTTTAAAATAATACCCATCATGCATAGTAGGTGAGAAAGCATCTTGCATATGTCATGCAAACATTTAAAAACTAACATATCACATATAAATTCATTTTCTCAACATTAAACACTTCAAATATAAGGATGAGCATCAATTTATTGCATCAAATACAAAACATCTATGAACATTTGCTTATAAAAAGGAGCAATCAATCAGGGATAGCTCCAACAAAATTCACTTTTGCAAATCTTATGAATATCCAAGAAAGGATACCTTTAATCATTCATGATATTTTGATAAACATGTTAAGCAAAACAGAAACAATAATAGTCCTTGCTCATTGAAACATCTCTACCATATACTGGCAACTGAAATATATCTCAGTCCATTGCAATGTGAAACACATTCATCTACTAAATCCCCCTGCATAAGATCTCAATGTCCAAGAATCTCAACTTAACATAATCAATCAATAATCATACTATGCCAAAAATGTCAATGAACTATCATGATCCATCAAAATGAAATGACTTAAGGGATCTGTCAGCATACTAATATCATAATCAATCTGAATTAAAAAAGAGGTGTAACTAAGATATGGCTCTACTAATGCGAATTAATTTACCTGCTTTTTTTATATTCAGTGTTTTAAGTTTTTCCTAATTTAATAAATATTTCACTAGAATTATGTCATCAACAAAAAAGTATATACCAAATTACCTCACATTGAAGATCCTTTATAAGAATCTCCATAATAAATTTAAAAAATCCACTTTTTATTGGTCAATAATATAATTCTATGATGAGTAAGAACTCGTTGATGGTTCGTTGAAGGATAGCTCCAACAAAATTCACTTTTGCAAATCTTATAAATACTCATCTTTAAAAACTTCAATATGCTTTTGACACATCTTTATTCCTTTATATGCATTCAATTACTTCTTGTGACACTTGATCGAATATTCATATGAGATCTCAAATAAATAAAGAGTCATATGATGATCCTTGATTTACTTTTTATATTTTCATTGATTGCCTTAACACCAAAATTGTCTCCACAAATAGACCTTGGCATAAAGTCAAATTAAATCTCTTACACCAATATAATTTTTTAAAGTCTATGCTTTATTGCTCTCTCAATAAATTATATTTATGACTCGTAAGTTTAATTCCTCCGCCGTAACTACAACCTTGAATACCTCATTTATCCTCAAATATTGATACCAAAAAAATTATTCTTCAATCTTTTGGCATAGTTGTACTGATGTTGGCCGGGTAGCAAAAAAGTGAAAGCATTGGGATTTATAAAAGAAAAGGGAAAGAGAAAGAGAAAAAAATGCACAATAAATTCTAAAGTTTTTAATGTTGATTCTTTAAAGCATCAAACCTACTAATCCTTAAGAAAAGGTGTTTTGAAATCTTAAAATATGAAGGTGATGTAAACCCTTATGCATTCATAAGTGATTGAAATCCCATAGAACTTAAAATATTCTATTTATTGTCATCTTAATTACACGACTCTGTACTAATACAATCTTATTCAGAGCAATAAACTATCCTAAAATAAATAAGAAAAATGCAAAATTAGCCTTGAATATAAAATGACACTTTAAACACTAATAATTAGCTTAAAGATAATTAATAATAAGCATAACACAAAATATGACACAAATTATGACAAGCTTATTCAATAATACTATGATTGACATCTAAGAGTAAACATTATATATCCCATCGCATAGTCTTTAAACTTTCATTGAAAATATTTATTAACCTAAACACTATAATATACTTTTTAAATTTCACTTGGCATCACATCTAAGCCTAAAGTTTATCTTTGTCCATTTCCTTCAAAGCTAATGTCAAATTATAATCATGGGACCTATAATATACTTCATTAATGTATTCATCACGCACTTTTAAAAGATTTTCATCTTTAAATATCCCATCTTAATAATTTCTTAAAATAGAATTTTCATCTTTCATTAATAACTTCATATATAAGTAAGATCTTATTATTTTTTTATTTTTAGCAATCTAATTTATTCATGTTGGTTATAAATGTGCTCATAAAAAAGAGATTCAAAATGAGATACATCAATGTATGATTTTAGCATACAACATTGTTCTAGTTGCTTTTGACACATAAAACATAATCAAAGAATTTAGATCTCTTATTATATGTATCAACCATTTTCAATATCTCACTTTCTCTTCTTTCAATTTTTAACCTATTATATAAGAAGTTGTACAAATTAGAGTACAATTTTGAAAAAAAAAAGTGCAAAAAATTTTATTGCATATATTTGTAGGGTTTTTTTTTTCCTTTTCTAATAAGGTGATAGAAAGAAATTTCACAAGCTGCCCCAAAAACAAGTATTAATCCGCTCAAACCATATATACAAGTTGACCCATAAACATGCCAAATATTCAATCAATAGCTAATCCAGATAATGCCAACATAATTATACATGATTAATCAAAAAGTAAGGTTTAGGATGTTACCTAGCCCAACAGATGTAGTAATTAGAAGATCAAGGACGTGTTAGCCAACCTCTAAGCTCCGCCGAGCCCCTCAGCCAATAAGATCCCTTCCGGGGGCTTCCTTAATGAAGAAATCAGAAGACAAAATGAGGATAATGGTGAAGGTAAAGAAGGGAGAAGAACGAATGGAAAAAA
Organism: Cymbidium sinense; assembly: GCA_021442155.1. Classification (NCBI taxonomy): domain Eukaryota; kingdom Viridiplantae; phylum Streptophyta; class Magnoliopsida; order Asparagales; family Orchidaceae; genus Cymbidium; species Cymbidium sinense. The sequence goes on from CM038225.1 coordinate 102,337,000, forward strand.
AAAAAAGCAGAAGAAACCCTGCGCCAGATTGCGCAACCTAGTAGTTACCTTAGTCGCCGCCGGCAAACACCCGCTGGTCTTCCACCCAGCTCTCGTCAGCGAGAGCACCCCCGCCGTAGTCTTCCTCTCGGACTTTGCCTTCCCTCTTGTTTCCGGCTTCTCCTGATGCTAGAATGTTAGTTACGGATTTAATAAATTCGGTGATCGGCCCGCCCAATGCCTCACTCCTGCCTCCTGGAAATGGGCCGTTCGGATAGGTACCGGAAAAAATTACTTTAGAATTAATTTTATACATTAATTTATTTCGAGACAGTCTGATATAATTTTAATTAAATAAACAAATAATTATAATACATATTTTTACTGATTTTTTAAATCCATTTAATAATTATATCTTATTTTGATTAAATTTAATTCAAAATATTCTTCTCCAAAATCTTCCACCATTGGCCAAGCCCTGAAATTCTTTTGTTCATTATTTATAAAATATCAGCTAAAAACTCTCCTTAAAATTAATAAATTTTAGCTATTTTGTTGAATATCAAAAGAAGCATGTTATATTCTTTTTATTTGTAGAGATTTATAAAATTCTGACATTTTCTTAGATGTAAAAGAAATTTAGAGTAAAATTTTTTATTTATTTGAAATTCAAGTTTTTGTTCTTTTTTTTATTCATATAATTTTTAAATATACTATATAAGACATTATCACTATCACCTATTGACGCTCACTACAATTAACATTGATCGTTTGTTACCACCATTCCACTATCACCAACTCTAGCCATTGAAACTATTACAACCCGCCAGTCATCATACCTGCTGTTAACAACTATCTAGAGCATTATCGAACATTACAATTGAGGTTTACATTTAATTTATTTTACATTAAATCAATAAAATAAAACTCTTGTATTTATTTTATATCCAATCAAGTAATTCTAAAATATTTTAAATTAACAACATTTCAAAAAAAAAAAAAAAAAAGCTTAATAAGCATCAATTTAGGGTTTATTTAAAATAAAAACAAAACCTACTTGATGTTTACTTACATCAGTGGCAGTTAATTTAATTGAAAAAAAGTTCCAAAGTTATTATTAAAGTCCTGAATTATAATCTTATTTACATGAAATTTGTGCTTTGACTCTCCACACTTTAATATTTACATATTTCACACCCTAAACTTAAATATTACTTACATGCTTGTCTAATCTCCGTTTGAGTTTCTAGAATGATTCATGAGATGTAAGTCTAACAGTCTATTTTTAGTTATCTGCTTTGTTACGTGTAAGTAATATTTAAGTTTGAGATGTGAAACATGTAAATAGACATATTTCCGGAGCTCTGTATGTAAATTTTTTTTAAAAATAATAAGAAAATTATAGCCAAATCAGAAGCGTGACAATGCTTCATGTGACAGTAGTTTGTAAAATAGATCCAACAAACCTTCAAACATTGAGCAATTAGAAATAATGGATGCAAAGTACAAAGGCAACAAGACACCAAAGCTCAATTGTGTTGTCATCATCATCATTCACGCCAATGTAATTCTAAATAAGAAAAACAACAAAATGTATTTCTCAGCCTTATTCTATTTGTTCGATTTGTAGGACTGAAAGTACAGAAGTATATGTGATAATGTCCAATGTTACTTTATTTATTTTAGAGACACAACTCCCTGTTCACAAACAGCTAGTAGGCTCATGCATCGATGCCGCATTGATACGACTAACCTGATGGAGGTTCTGATCCCATTCAACCTCTCCAGTTATCCTTTAGCCTTCTCAGTTCCCTCAGAGCTTCAACTGCAGATTGACAGCCTACTTTGGCCTGCAATATCACAAGTTTAAGAAAATCATTTAAGAAAATCAGATAGTTTATGAAGAATCAATCAATAAGATTAGCTTCATGATGATAGAAAACAAGATGCACGTCTGAAAAGGAATACTGAAGAGGAATAACGATTAAAGAAATGTCAGGCACGATAAGAATATAGTATTATGGTTTAAATAATTGTCCTTGTGTTTTATTGTGCTTCATCAAGTAGGTAGTATGAAATTAAAGAGGTTTTGCTAGAGGTAGGGGTGAAAACAAGCCGAGCTTGAACAAGCCAAACTTTTATTCATGTTCAGCTCATTCAAAAATTATTCTGTTCGTGTTTGGCTCGTGTTCGAAATGACTTGAAATTTCAATATTTGTGTTCGGCTCAAATTATTTGAAATAGCTCGAAAAACAATAATCTGAAAAAAAAGGAGGATTTTAACATGGGTCAATTTTTTGCATGACAAAAGCTCTGACCACTAGACCATGTTTGCAATTGTGATAGATATATATATAATTTTTTATTTTGAGCTAAATCGAGCTAAATACGATCGAACGAAGATTTGTTCATGTTAATTATTTATATATCGAGCTTAAAATATTTGTTTGTATTCGACTCACTTGCTTAACGAACGATCTGAACATGAATTGTTCTCAAACAACGAGATTTTTTGATAGCCCTAGCTAGAGGGAAGATGGAGTTAGCTTAATAGAGAAACCCTATAAATTAACGATATGTAGTATGACCAGATGATTCACGAAGAATCAGTCAGCATAAGGTTTAGCAAAAGACTGGAGAGTGATGATAGAAAGAAGATAGACGACTGGAAATGAATACTAGAGAAGATGTAGTAAAGATTGAAACAACACCTAGCGAAGAAACAAGAATAGAGAGTTCATGGTCTGGTTTATTGTCCAGATCTATTACTGTTTTTCATCAAATTGATAATATGGATTTAAGAAGGCTTGCTAGAGGGAAGGTGGTACGCGAGAAATGGACATCGACTTCAGAAAACTAATATTTACTCTGGGAAAAGCCTGTAAAACTATTAGTCACTTCCACGCTCTCTGGTGATCAGTCTATGCATCTATGATAAAGCTGGCCTGCGGTGCCACAGTATGCAAATGTTCTTTTTGCAGCTCAAACAGAAGGAATTCAAGTAAACATTACCACAACAACTATAACTCATGTAATACATTTTTTTAAGGAATGGATCAACAATCAAATTTCATTCTGACATGCCTAAATGTTTTCTGGTCTTCCTACTGAAGGTCAAAGCTTGAATAGGAATTTTGCCTATTCAAAACCCACCAAAAGATCACAAGTTGGAATATACATATACATATACATAAACATACGTACATGCATGGATATATGCGCGCGCGCGCGTATATATATATATAAGAAACTTTTGTGTATTATACAATTCATATTTTCAAAGAACAAAGAGAAGGGCAACTGGTCTTTAATTTTTTAGTATGCAAAACACGAAGTAAAGCTTTTGTAATTCTTTTTTTTTTTTTTTTTGGAAGCGCACACTTGTATATCATTACCATCATATCATGTGTATAATACTGTTTGCAAGCTAAAACTAAACACATTTTATATAATTTTCAAAACAAAAAAGAAGGAAATTACATACATAGCACCCTAAACTTCATTATTTACAAAACCAATACTCTCATATCTTCATTTTTCAAATTATCACCAAAATATTGAAACTCACAATAGACCATAGCATTTATTTTTCATTTTTCTCAAATTGCCAATGATTTGATAGAGGCATGCACAAACACACTAATTCAGTAGTTCAAAATAATAAAATGGGCGTTAGTTTTGTAAATATTTATGTTTTAAGTGTTACGAATGTAATTCCTCCAGAAAAAAATACTTGCAACAAAAAAAATAGAACGTGGATACTTAGAAACAAATAAATGCATGGCGCAAATAAAATAATTGTTTTTACGCTCCCTCTAACATATATTCATCTAACAATTAATGTTTCAGCTTATTTAATTGATCTCCCTATTACACAACAAAGCATAACATGCCAAACTATTGAAAAAAAAGTTAATCATCTCAACTGTAATTCACAACAAAAGGAATAACTATGTGAAGGTAATAAACAAGGCAAATATTCCAACCTGTACTTCAGGTATATCAAACGCATGAATGGATTACTTTCAAACTCCTCTCCTATAGTTGAAGGAATTGTTGGCAGATTTGCTTTTCTTTGTTGTTGAGCCCATTGAAGCTTCTGAGATATTTCCTTATTATCTGGCTCCACAGTTGAAGCAAACCTCAAGTTCTTCTCTGTGTACTGGGAAAAAAATCTCTAGAAAGTTATTACTAAATGAATTTTTAAGAGAGTAAGATCAGAATCTTAAACTGGAAAGAAGTACTGCATGCATCAATTTTCTAACGAACAGTCTCTACAACAAATATTGATTTAAAAAAATTCTACATGGATAACGAAAAGTTTTTTTTCTCTCTCCTAAGATGAGTTCGTATTTGGTCATCATCCTCATTATGTGAAGCTTCAAACCTTAAACATGCTGCTAGGAAGTTACTGTTTACACGTTGCAGAGATATTGTCTAGAAGCTGGAAATAAATGCATCTCATAGTAACATCTATCCAATATATCTTTCCTTGAAATGCCACAAAAATACTAGCATAAACTGGAGTATCTACCCTAATTTTTTTTGCCCTTGAAAAGCACAACTAGCCTTAAAGCCGGAAGACCGATATCAGATAGCACAACCAAGACAGATAAAACTTAAAAGCAACCAATGCAAACCAATGTTATCTCTACAACGATAATAATGGTGGAATTGGAAGCAGTAGTGTTTTTCAGCTGAAGTTGTTCAGTGCATCAAAAGCTTTGAATAGCTTTGTCTAACCCGCCACAAGGAGTCCCTTACGTGGACAAACTGTAGGACCTACTAGGTGCGGGAGTCCATTTTGAAAAAAGTCAAGTCACATCAAATTATGCACTCGTTTAAAGTAATCTCTTGGGAGAAAGAATAAAGTTTTATCCATGACATACTCAATTCAAATTCAGGTATCATCATTATTAGCCTTATCCTATCGAGAGTTGGCTTTATCAATCCTCATTCTCCATTTGTTTTACCTAAGTGTGGCATGAGATGTATAAACTTATTCTACGCTAGTCTTTTTACACAACCTCTAAACTTCTATGCATGCTACTTTTGGTCCATCCCACTTCCTTCTCAATATTTTGACTATAATTTTATCTTATTGTTCTATGAGCTGGTTATGCCCATAATTTTATGTCCAAATTCAATTCTTTATCAAATACCTTCTATTCAATGGATATCCCGCTATCCTTTTAATATAATCATTCATCAATCTATTATTTCTAACTTTTCACACATTTATCTTAATATGCTCATTTATGCCATGATCAACTTGGCCATCAGTAACCTTCATACTACTCAACACTCATATATATACAATATAGTTGGTCTAGTTGTACTTTCTCAAAATTTACCTTTTAAGTCTCTATAATAAACTCTAATTGCATCATACTGGTGACCATCTTAGATATCCAACCTAAAAGTCAAATCCTCCTTTATCTTATGCACAATAGATCCAAGATATTTAAATCTATCAAATCTAAATACCATTTTATCTTCAAATAATAATGATTATTAATTTTTAATATCAAACCCACTAAAATTGCAATATCATATAGTCAATTCTTCGTTTTGCTAATCCTAATCACTTTATCTTATAAAAATCTTCACCATTGTTTTAACTTTTCACTTATTTCATCATGACATATCAATTAAAATTATCATCTATAAAAACATTCACAACAATGCACCACACTTCGAATATCCTTTGTTAGTATCTCTAATCAATACAAAAACTTATGAATTTAATATTTACTATAGTTAAAAATTTTTGGGGAATTTACGTACATAGCACACAATTCTTATATATTTACATATCTAACACCTAAAATTTCATGTTTACTTAAATAATACTCAAAATCTTTATTATTACAGTAAAAATAGTACCGTCATTACTTTTTTAAAATGAAATGCAATTTTTATGCATCGAAAAAGTGTTATTTTATAAATATCAAATTTTAGGTGTTAGAAATGTAAATGCATAAGAATTGTGTGCTATGTATGTAAATTTTTCAAATTTTTTTGGTCACTTAACTAGTTTAATAATAGTCAAAGTTCCATCATATATATCTTTACAAACTTCTACATATCTTTAGCAAACACTTTTTTTTCCCCTCGAATGCACACAAAATCAATTCTCATGGTATTTAATTATAGGTTTTTTTTAAGATCTATACACATCATATAAAGAGCATTTTTCTACTCTTTATACCTTTTCAGTAGTTATCATAGCACAAAAAATACTTTTATATTTCATCTTCCTGACATGAAATCAAATTGATGCTAAAAAATGTGACATATTAATATGTCTAAACTCCCTTACAAAAATGCTTTTTATCCACTCATTTGGCATCTTGTTAGTATTCAAAATTCCTTTGAAAATAAATATTAACTAGAGCACTATTATCACCCATAATTCACCATATCTCAATAGGTATCTCATATAAATTTAAAGCTTTAATTTTTATATTTTTTCTTTATAGTTGACACTACTTAATGTTTTCAATAAATTTATAAATAAATACTTGCTATTTTGCATATCATGCTCTTCCAATAATTTTTTTCAATAAAAACTTCATTTAATGAATTTTTAAAGTAGCATTTTTATCTTTCAATGATCTGTTTATCATTAACTAAAATCTTAAATCTTACATCTCTTCTCTCTAATCATAGCTATTTTATATACCTCATTTTTCTCGCTTCAACTCCCAACTTATTATAATTGCTAGAAGTTATAATTTTTTCTTTGTTCATCAGCATCTTTGCAAGACCTTGAGCCTTCTTAAAATAATTATAAGCATGAGAAGTATTACTCTTTTGCCACTCTTTAAAAGCATTTTTTCCTCAATAACTTTTATACTTTGTTATGTCACCATCTAATCTATAAATTAATGAATGATCAATTTCTAGACTCATCTAAAAATTTTATAGCAATCTTCTAAATAAAAGGTTAGGCTAAATGAAAGTATTCCATTCTTAGTTAAATATCTTAAGGAATTTACAACTTACCTTTCAAAAATCTTATCACAGGGGTAAAAATTATTTTGAATTTCCCTAAACCCTAATACTCTAAGATATACATCCATAATGATTAATTAATGCTATGTAATCAAATTTACCTCAAAAAATCACCTTACAATCTTTGTATAAAGATTTACCTTTTTATCTTCTAAATAAAAATGTCTATTTAAACGTGTTAAAATAATGAAACAAGAAATAAATAAATCATTAAAGAAATTTAAACAAAGATCACAAAGAGTTAGTAGAGGGTTGCGATAGACAGTCGACAACCAGCGTAAAACTTGTCGAAATAATCATGACATGAATCCTTTAAATCATTATGTTATCTAGACATCCCACAGAGTGTTGTATGACTTGAATATAGAGAAAAAAATGCAAGTTCTGTAGTGTTAAATAAGCAGGGTTCACATTATGGATATGCGGCAAAGAAGTTAGTCCATGAAACTATAATTAGATTAGAAATTTGGAATATAGGTACTCTTACAGGTAAATTAATGAAATTAATCGATATTGTGATTCTTAGGAAGATAAATAATTTATGTGTTCAAGAAACTAAATGGGTTGGGGAGAAGGTCAATGAGATTGATAGTTTAGGTTTTAAACTTTGGTATTCAGGTAGAAGTCGAATTAGAAATAACGTAGGTGTGATTATAAATAAAAGTTTGAAAAATAATGTTATTAATATTAATAGATGCGAGATAGTTATAATAACTTTAAAGATTATTATTGATCTTAAGATTATCAACGTTATAAGTGTTTATCTCCCTCAAGTAGGTTTGGATGTAGCTCAAAGAAAATTTGAAATAAATTAGAAGGATTATCTGAATCATGCTCTTGAAGAAAAAATATTTATTGGAGGAGATTTAAATGGCCATGTTGGCAGGTGGTAAAAGAATTTAAAAATATTCATGGTGGTTATGAATTTAGAGTGACAAATGAAGAAGGTAAGACTATATTAGATTTTGCTTTAGCCTATGATTTTATAGTTGATAATACTTTATTTAAGAAAAGAGATGAGCATATTATTACTTATAAAAATAGATCTAGTAAAACATAGATTGATTAATTTTTGATAAGAAAAATAGATCGTTTAGATTGTAAAGACTGTAAGGTCATTCCAAGTGAAAGTTTAAGCACCCAACATCGATTGTTAGTTTTAGATTTTAAGATAAAATATTAGAAGATGAAAAATAAATCAAATTATTGTCTTAGGATTAGATGGAGGCAATTAAAGAATACTAATAAAAATATTTTTAAGAACAAGCCACATGAGCTTAAAATTTGGAATGTTCATAAGAAAATTAATGTTATGTGAAAAAGAGTAGCAAGTGAAATTAAACAAGTTGCTAAAAATGTGCTTGGAGAATCAAAAGGAAAACTTCTTTTAATAAAAATAGTTGATGATGGAGTCAGAATGTGCAAGAAAAGATAAAAAATTAAAAGCATTGTTAAAAAACTTAGTTTAGATGTAAAAACTCAGAGAATTGAAAAAGATATAAAGTATCCTATAGCGATTTTAAGAAAGCAATATATGATGCAAAAAATTTAACTTTTAGTGATTTATACAATAGATTAGATACCAAAGAATGTGAAAGATGTATGTATAAGTTAAATCAAGAGATAAAAATAAATATCTAGTTGGTGAGGTGCTCAGGATGAAAATCATAAAATCTTTATCTTAGAAAGGATATTAAAAATAGGTGAATGAGATATTTTGATAAACTTTTCAATGAATGATCTAAAATATGATTGATTTTAACAACCTTAATAAACAAAAATGAGAATTTTATTTTTATCATCGATTAGTAAATCGAAGTTGGAGAAGTTTTAAAGAAAATAAAATGTAGAAAACAAGAGCCGATGATATTCCAATAAAATGTAGAAATGTTTAGGAGATCAGGAATTTCTTACTACAAATCTTTTAATATTATTTTAAAGACTAAAAGATCTTGAGTGGAGAAAGAGTTTGTTGGTTCTATATTTAAGAATAAAGATGTGCAAGAGTGTGCAAATTATGAGGAATTAAGTTAATGTGTGTACATTAAAATTATGGGAGAGAATAATTGAGCATAAGTTACGATGTGATACAAAAAATTTTCACAATCAGTTTGATTTCATGTCAGGTAGATCTACAATGGATGCTATACATTTGTTAAGAGATTTGACGGAGAAGTATAAAGAAAGTAAGAAGGATCTACATATGATATTTATTGATTTAGAGAAAACTTATGATAAAATTTCAAGAGATGTTCTTTGGAGAGTTTTAGAAAATAAAGAAGTTAATATTGGTTATACTCAAGTCATTAAAGATATGTATACTAGAGCTGTTACTTGTGTCCAAATACAGAGAGGATTGACAAATATTTTCCTATTTCAATTGAATTACATCGAGGATCAGCTTTAAGCCCATATCTTTTTGCTTTAGTTATGGATATTCTTACTACGCATTTACAGAAAGATGTGCCTTGGTGTAAGCTTTTTGCTGATGACATTCTTCTTGTTGATAAGACTAGAGAGGGAGTCCAAGAGAAACTTGAATTATGGAGGTCAACCTTAGAGTCTAAAGGTTTTCGTTTAAGTGGATCTAAAATTGAATATATGAAGTGAAATTTTAGTTGTTGAATTTCTAGTGGTAGTGTTATGACATTAGGTGAACAAGTCATTAAAAAGAGTGAGCGATTTAGATATTTAGGCTCTATTGTTCAAAATGATGGTGAAATAGATGGAGATGTTATTAATAGAATTCAAGTTGGATGGTTGAAGTGGAGGAATGCATCTAACCTGTTGTGTGATAGAAAATCTTTAAATTTAAGGAAAATTTTATAAGATGATGATGGTAAGACCTGATGATTTATGGTGCGAGAATGTTGTAATAAAGAAAGCATAAACTAAGTTATGTGCGGAGAAGAGGATGCTCAGGTGGAGTGGCTTACTCTTAGAGATAAAATGTGAAATGAGTATGTTGAAAAAGTTGTAGAAATGATGAGATAAGATTAGAGAGTTTTAGATGGTTTAAAGCGTCACCGTCAGATGACTTGGGAGTAGATGCATTAGATTTAACTTATGTTGAGAAAGGTAAAAAGACTTGGTTAAGATGTATAAAAAATAGCCTTAGTATACTTGAATTAGATGAGAATTTGACATAATAGACATGATAGGCGAAGGATTCATGCCACTTAGTGGGATAAAGGCTTGTTGCTATTGTTGTTGTATCACAAAGAGTTAGAGAACTACCTCATGCCCACAGAATACTCTAGTAGACTTTGGCAATGTACCCAATGTCACACATAATGACCGGTACATATCGTCAGCAGTTCCTTCAAAGAACTTTCCACAGCCAGCAATAAACTGTTAATCAGAAGAACAAAATGAGTTGAGCTTTCTCTTGCTAAGAGTGATACAATATCAGAATTGTTAAAAATAAAATAGTAAAAATTACCAATGTGTCTCCAGTAAAAACAGCTGGATCTTCTTCCTCTTTGCTCGTGACATAATAACTTATATGACCTTTTGTATGGCTGATAAGAAACATCCCAACCAAATCAAACTTGAAACTAAAGGCCTTTATGTAAATTCTAAGTATGTACTTTAAGTTAAAGGCAGTGCAGTTGAATAGGATAAAGCTCAATGTTAAATCTTCATACCTTCACATGGGGGAAAAGGAGGGCAGCTAAACATACTAGTAATGTTTAAATCTGGTATAGTACGACAGTAACAAACAAAACATTCCTCCATAATTTGATATAAAATGCTCTTCAAAGTAGTTTAAATCATTTAAAAAATACTATTTGAAATTTTCAAAAATAAAGTTAAAAACCCAAACTTTCTAGGAATTCCTAATCCAAATGATCATGCAAGGACATAACAAGGAAAAATGAATAATAAATTTATTTTGTAGAACAAGTGTAACCAAATCAAATGGAGGCTCCTGTGCATGCATCATACAAAATCTAAAACCAATTCAACAAATCGATTTCAAAATTAATAAATAAAGTAGTATTTTGGGCCATCTATTTATTCATCATATTTGATCTATGGTTATAACTTCATAAAAAAAGACCAACTCAATAACGAAGTACTTATGTTGTGATATAATTGAATGTGGACAGTAAAGCTCAATCTCGTATAAATACTCAAATGGTATACATTTTCATTTTATCTTGTTAAAAAGATGGCATTGTTACTTAAAAACATTTTCATTGCTATATTACAAGCATAGAAAAGCATACAAACTTATAAATGGCGAGCATCTACTTACTGAAGCACTAGTTAGCTCTCTCTCTCTCTCTCTCTCTCTCTTTGAAAACATAGCTTAAGAGAAGTTTGAAGTACTAGAAAAACAAAATTATCTTTCAATGTTTTAACAGTAGAAATTCTCATTTTTGTAATTTCAGTATCAGTTTAGTTCCTCCAACTTCAGTCAATTATTCTAGCACAAAATAAGTTAGATAAAAATAAATAAAATTTATGTGGCACTAGAAAGACAATAATTAAATTGGGCTTTTACATACACAGTCACCCTATTCTTCTATATTAACAAATTAACCACCTTCAATCTTAATTTTTCAAATTGACTTTAAAATATTGAACTTCATAACAAAAGCCCAACTCATATTTTTCATTTTTGTAAAATTCTCAACGATTTGATCGTGGCATGCAAATACATGATCCGGTAGTTCAAAAAAAAAAAAATAGGGAGGGGGGTTTAAATTGTAAATGCATATGTATTAAGTGGTTGATTTGGAAATATTCCTAATTAAATATGATTAAGCAAGGGCATGTATGATTAAGACTAACGCAAGTATCACCAAAGCAAAGATAATGCATCATACCAGGGAGTGTGAAGACACAGTATATTGACATCTGAGCCCAGAGTAAGCGTATCCCCGTCGTCGACCTTATTGGTGCATCCTTGGACGCTATCAGGTGAACCTCCGAAAACTTTGATTCCAGGCACCAATTTCTTGATCTGCTCATTCCCACCAGCGTGATCCCTGTCTCAAATAGAGAAATACAAAATAAGCATAAATAAAGCAAGCGATCAAACAATCTCAGTTTAAAATTCAACCGTGGCAGTTCAAGCAGCGCGTTTTGAAAAGCCATGAAAATAACAAGAAAGAGTGGCAAAGAATCGAGAGAGAGAGAGAGACAGAGAGACAACCAATGATGATGAGTGGTGAGAACAATCTTCAAGTTGGCACCGATTTCGCTCGCCCTGCGGATGATCTTCTCCGGCTCAACGGGATCGACGGCGGCTGCCTCCTTCGTTCTCTCATCCACGATTCTGCGGTTGAAAGCATAGATTAAGAACAGTAATTGAAGTAGAAAACAACGCAAAATTAGGGTTATAAGAAGAGGGCACAATACAAGTATGCATAGTTATCTTCGAGGCAAGGGACGTGGAAAATCTTCATGCTCTCCCTCCCCCTCTCCCTCTTCCTCCTTCTGTCGAAATACGCAAACTGAGGCAAAAGAGTGTGCTGAAGGACGGCCATTTTATTATTATTTAAAATGATTTAATATATTTAAATACTTTATAATATATATATAACATCTAATTCATCAATAAATATATAAAAATAATAACTTATTAATTTTTTCAAATAAAATATACTTTTTTTAATATAAATTATATTTATAAATATCAAAATTTAAATATTAGATATATAAATATATAAAAATTATATATTATATATATATAATTTTTGTAAATATAAATATATTTTATTTTTTAAAAATAAATAATAATTATACTTTTAATATGTTATTAAAAGCTTAAAGGTGATATATATAAAATTCCTCATGTGACTTGTTATTTAATTAATTTATTTTTTTTACAACTTTATGGGGATTAGCTGTCGTTAATATGTAAGGATTACTATAGGACTAAAATAAAACAGCCTAATAAATGATAAATTAACAAATTTATTGAGTTAAAAATATAAGGGCTTATTTGGGATCAATTTTACTCACCATCTGATAAATTAACAAATTATACACTACTAATAATTCATGATGAGTTAATAATATAAGCTTTAAATTCAAAATTCAATCAAATAAATTTTTTCTACTTGTCACAATTTGAAACGTTTTATTATTTTTTTTAATCGACTAAATATTTTTATCTTTCTAAAATCCTATGCATGTAATCAATTAGCTCAACTAATCTTGGCTTAAACTTTAAATAATTAAGCGCCTGTTTGGGATCAACTTTATTTTGTATTTTGTATTTTTATTTTTTATATTATTTTAAAAAATATATTTATTTAATATATATTTTATATATTTTATTTTTTATTTTCAAAAATAAATAATATTATTTTTAAAAATACTCAAAATAATTTTTAGATATTCTGAATATTTTTAAAAAGAATAATAATCACCAAACATATTTTACTTTAAAACAAAACATAAATAAAATAAAATATAAATATAAAACAAAAAATAAATAATAAAAGTGATTCCAAGTAACCACTAAGATTTTAGTTATTTGCTATTTAGTATACTCAAAAAATAAATATTTTTTTTAATTTTATGTGAAGAAATACTCGAGTTTAAATAGATCGTATAGCAAAGGCTTAGGCTGTTATTTCTATATTGTTCAAATAAAGGAAAATGTAACATTACTCTTGATTGCTTTCTCAAGTTTACATTTACACTTATGTATGTCTAAAGATGTACATAATTCAATTTTTAATTTTCAAATTTTAACTCAATTTTGCACAAATATAATAAGATTTAGAAAAATTTACATATATAACATATAATTTTTATACATTTACATATTTAATACCTAAAATTTAATATTTACAAAAATAATACTTTTTCTATGCCTAAAAAAATATATATATCACTTTAAAAAAAATAATGATACTATTTTTAATGTAATAATAAAAATTTAAATAGGATATAAATAAATATGAAAACTTAAATATTAAATATATAAATTTATAAAATTATATGATATATATATATGTAAATGTTCCTAAGATTTAATTTAAGATTATAAGTTTGTGCTCAAATAAAACTGATTTAGCAATATTGATTGAACGGAAGTTTATATCCTTAATTTTCGGTTATCAATTTCAAAAGTTTTGATACAATAGTTTATATATTTAATTTAAACAATTTAGATCAGTTCAATTTATATCATACTTAAAACTTAAGCAACTGTGATTACGACGCCTTGCAGCTACTAATAATATCCCCCCCAAAGGAATTGAAATTTCATTTTGCATCAAAAACAGAAAAATGTTAGCTCCTAATTGCCTCGAGAGAGAGAGAGAGAGAGAGAGAGAGAGAGAGAGAATGCCTATGCTTGGAGAGCCGAGAGGGAGTGAGGGGGCATCAGGGATGGATGTAAGGCAGCCTGCAATATAGGTTTTCTCAAAGAGTGTCGCGGTTGGAGCGGGATTGCAGAGCAGAGTATTGGACAGGTTAAGATTTCGTTTGAAAGGGCTTTTTTTAGTGCATTAATTTTAATATTATCATTTATTAATTTTAATTAATAAAATAATAAAATTTTTATTGAGCAAGAATTTTATTAGAGGAGAAAAATTATTTTTTTAAAAGAAATTTTAATTTAAAATTGAGTGGGCAATTCTCAACATATTCCCCATGTTTGAAACTTTTAGATTTTGCGAAACTGAATTTAATTTTACTCATTTGAATAATGCAAAGCTGTTTTACCTCATGAAGCGTTTTAATCTTTTTAAAAGGACAAATATCATTTCGGAAATACTAAGCAGTTTTAATCCGCTATCAACGCTAAGACAGCATCGTTTAGACTAATTAGGGTATGCATAATAAGCCCTATTCAAGTGGTTCGATGAATACTCGAACCGAGTTGGGCGAAACTCAAGCTCAATTACTGAACGAGCTAAAATTCGTGCTCGAGCTCGTAGCTCAACAAGCCGAGCTCATGAGCTCATAAACGAATTGAGTTCCAACCAGCTCGACTGACTTAAACCACTAATCTAAGCATAACCAATATGCCTGAATGACGGGTGCTTAATGATAGGTGCATACTCTACATATTGCATCAAACATGAGAAAGGTGACAGTTGGCTGGTCTTCGAAACTAGCAGAAAAATCCATTCATATCAATAATATTCATAAGAGTTTGTAAAATATGTTCATTTCTTTGAGGTATATGAAACCTGCCTTTTATACTACATTTTAATACTCATCCACAACAATGTAAATAAAAGTAAACTACTGGGTGAAAACCACCACCACTATTCAAAATCTAGCCCTAAGCTGCCTTTCTTTACCTTTTAAAGAATCTACTTTTAAATTCATCCTTACAAATGCCTGCAAATATTCAATGGACTTGATAATATGCTGAAACAATCAATGCTTCCAGTAGAAATTACCGGATCAAAGAACATCGGTCGTCATTGAGATGAGAGCCTCCAACCCTACAGATTCAAGTAACAGCTTCTGGGGCCGAGTTGCAGTAAGGAGTGTGGAGGCAGACAAGTCTCGTGGACATCAAACATATACAAGCAAATCCAAGCCCTATCAAAATCCCATAAATGCTCTTAGGTTTATCTAACCTGAGCGCTCGCTTGAAAACAATTCCAAAGCTTGGAAGCAAAGTTCCACAGGCGAAAACCATCCAGTGATCAAGCCCATTGTAGCTGATTCCAGCAAGTATAGCGCAAATGGCAGAGATGGGCCCTGCAAGACCAGTCATAGCTGCAGCAGCTAGGGCTCCCCTCCAACTATCAGTGGCGCCGAAGATGCAACTCGCCACTGCCGCTCCCCGTGGAAGACCATGGAGAGAAGCTGGGAGCACCAAGTGTCGACCGAGCCCATAAGCATTTGGGGCAGCAACACCCAGTGCCAGCCCTTCAGCAAAGGCGTGTAATGAGATGGCGACACAGGCAAAGATTGATTGAAGGGTCAGTGTGCTCAATGAAAGGCCAGAAGTTTGGAGATTATTGACTGAAGATTTCTTATGACGCTCTAACTTCAAGAAAGTTGATGTGGACATATGGAAGAAACCAGAACCGGCAGCAAGGAGGAGTGAAAGTGTGAAAAAACTCATCTTTGAGGATACGAGTAACTGGAGGGGCCTCCAAGCAGCAATGAGGAACGCAATGCCGGAGGAGACGCCGGAGAGAAGAGGGTGTGGCAGGCGCAAGACAAGAGAACAATTGATGAGAATGATGCCTCCGATAAATGGGCCGAGACCAAATAATAGTGACACCAGGAAGCCAGAAGCATCTGCCAAACTGCAAGTGGAAAAATATAAAATCAGAATCATGTAAACAAAGAAAAATAGATAAGTAAAATGTCGAATGTATTAAAAGGGAACAGGAATGTAAGGTACTTGTTGCCACCGGTGAAAGCTTGGAGCACTGTGCCGAGGGTTTCCATGAATGCCACAGCAAGTGTACCAGATGATGCTACTTTCGACGGGGAGGCTTCCTGGAAATCCATCAAAAAAACAGAAAATAAGTTGCATGAATAAACTATTAATAGTCTAGCTACTCTAGATCGGTTCAAAGGCTTCAATTATTTTTAAAAAATTTACTTACAGAGGAATGAGATTTCTTATAAACTTAGCTTCAGAAAAAGCTGGATGTAAAATTAATACCTTGAAAGCATCAGGAAGAACTTCTGCAATCACCATCCATATCATGCATCCAGCAGCAAAACCAGTACAGAATGGTAGAACTTTGTGGAAAGCATCAGCACAAAGGAAAGATGGAACGGCAACAATGGGCTAAATTCAAAAACCGCCAAGACAGTCACTATATGTATCAGGCAAGGTACTAAAAAAAGGTATATTTAGTACTCTAGGTAAACAATAAATTAATAAATAAAATTTTCTACTATGCTTAATATTTAATCATTGATTACAGGAACAATTAGGAGAAATAAACTTTGGAGTATATGCCTGCATTGATGGTCTCCTAGAACATAAGAGTTTGAGAGATATCCGAAAAATCAGTTATATGAATAATACTAGTGAAACAAATGTGCAGCATCATTTGAAAATATTTGTAATTACGTTAAACCAACGCTAGCACAGGTGTGAACTAACTAAAAAATAGGATTAATGGAAATGACATATCTTCGAACCTGCAAGAAGTAAAAAAATCAACAGATATCGTTATGCAAGGCAAAATCTAGAATCATAAGAATGAAGCTCAGAATCAATATCAAAATACTGGAACAATTTTCATAAATAATGCATTAGATGGTTGGAAAGTGCATGCAAAAAAAAACAAAAATATCATTAAAGATCACACAAAACTTGCTTGTACAACGACTTACAGACAAGTTCTGCACCTTCCTTTCTATTCTTTTTACCTTAGCCCTATCCCTAATTTTATTGGTACATCTGCTTTTCAATGTGCGTTCCCAAAAAACCTAAATCAAAATTCAAATTATATCTTAGAAAGGTGATACTTATGTTATATGCCCTTAACTTTCTCACATATTTTTCTTCACAATCTAATTTAAGTTATTTGCTAACTTTGACATAAATAGCTTCTTTATTGCTCAACAAACTAACTTTAAGATTCATGCCATACAACCAATGTAACTTGTAATTTTATAAAACTTCAAAGCATTAATAAGACTCTTACTGCGTAGCATTTTTTAAGTGTAAATAAGCTAAGTCGAGCTCGAGTGATGACTAATTCAAACTCAGCCTGCCTATCACACACAAAAAACCTAAATCCATATTCAACTATTTTATCTTTAATAGGTGACATTTTTGTTGTAAAAAGTACTCAATTTTCTCATATATTTACCTTCACAATCTTATTTATATTATTGCCAACTTTGAAATCAATAGCATCTTCATTACCTAAAAAGTTAATACTTGGATCCATGCAATATCGCTAGTGTAATAGTAGTTTTATAAAAAATTATTTTTGAAGTATCAATAACACTCTTATTGTGTAGCATTTAAAGGTGTAAATGAGTTGATATAACTTGAGCTTAGCTCACCGATCTCATGTACAAAACCAAAAATTAATATTCAA
Source organism: Cymbidium sinense (assembly GCA_021442155.1). Classification (NCBI taxonomy): domain Eukaryota; kingdom Viridiplantae; phylum Streptophyta; class Magnoliopsida; order Asparagales; family Orchidaceae; genus Cymbidium; species Cymbidium sinense. The sequence continues at coordinate 102,355,002 of CM038225.1, forward strand.
CAATTTTATCTTTAAGAGGTGATACATGAGTTGTATATCCTTTATTTTTTTTCTCACATATTCATCTTCATAATCTCATTTATGTTACAACCAACTTTGACATCAATAGCTGCTTTATTGCTTAACAAGCTAAAACTTAGATCCATGCAATATAGCAAAAGTAATTATAATTTTATAAAACCTATGTTAAAGTATCAATAACACTCTTATCATGTAGCCTTTAGGCAAGTAAATGAGTTGAGATGAGCTCCAGTCATAACTAACACAAGTTTAGCTCATTTATCTCGCGTTAGGTCAAACTCAAGCTAAAGATTTAGCTGAACTTAAGCTCAACTCATCATAAAACTGAAAGTTTGAGCTTGAGATTGTCCCCCAAAATTTTGAAACAATCAACAACAAAGAAGTAAGGTAGTTGTGATAGGAGCTCGCTATAAAAGACATTAATGGAAAAAGTCACAGCTTAGGCAGCTCATTGAAGAAGTCAACGATAGAGAGAAGCCACACCAAGAGCTGGCTGGATAAGGTGTCTATGGCAAGATGGCAAAGAAGTTGTTGCAAGAGCTCGCTGCAGAAGGCATTGGCAATGAGACTTTAAGAAAATTTTGATGGGAGTTTGCTGGAGAAGGCATCATAGAAACCAACAACAATTTAAGAAAAGAAGTTCATGAGACTTACAGGATGTGACATTCAAAAATTAACCTTAAGTGAGGAAGAAACAAATTTTAGGATTTACAAATTTAATTGATTGAGCTCATGACCAAATGGGCCTAGCCTCGTCAAGCTCAAACTCGGGCTCATATGATGAGTTGTAATATGAGCTTAAGTTCAAACACGCAAATTGATATGAATGATTAGAGTGTACATACAATTAGTTCGGATAAACTGATTGAAAGATTATTAATGCAATTAAACTAAATCAAACTATAAGCAAAATTAAACTGATCAAATCATACAAAAAACTGAATCAAACTAAACTGCAATATAGTTCGGTTATTCAATTCATTTTTTTAGTTTAATTGAATTTTAAAATCATAATAAAGGAGTGTGTATAAAGTCGATTTGGATGAATTGGTTGATATATTTGTCAAACCAATTGAACTGAACCAAATTAGAACCGTAACCAAATTCAAAATAATAATTATTATTATTTCATTAAGTTACAAAACATTTTAAAAGAAGCAAAAGAAAAAGAAGTAGATTTGATAGTTACACAAATTTTAGAATATACTTGAAGGGAAATTAATTTTTAAATATCATTTATGTTTTTAAATTACTAAAGTTTTTAAAAATTTGAACTAATAACAAAAAATCAAATAACCCTTACTCTGAAATCAAAAATTGAATCATTACTTAATAAATCAAATGAAACTAACCAAATCAGTTTAGTTCATTTTTTAGTTTAGACCAACTAATATACACCCCTAAGCTCGACTCATGAGCTTATAATGAGTTGAATTTACGTCAGCTCATGAGTTGGCTCAACTCACTAACACCTCTAATAGCATTCAAGAAACATATCCATTTTAAATTATTTAGGGCAAAATAAAATTTATTATCAATTAATGATAATAGTAAAATACAAAGCAATTACAGAACATTTCTAAGTGAAAAGTAAAATTAAATAAAATACAACAACAATGTTACCAGGTGACCAATGAACTAACTTTCAAAAGATAAGAACCCAAGGATCCTTCTTAAAAGCATCTATCTTGAAAAATTATATATTTTGGAGAATAATGATATTTTTTTGCTATTTTTTTCCTCCTGACATATAGAATTTAAAATTTCTTATCCACTAGATCTTCTATGTTATAAGTGCTAACATTAGAGCCAACATATAAACTTTAGATCACCAATATCTCTAGTAATAAAAAGACAATAAGAAGCAAAAATTCCAAGAGGGCTTGGATTGCTAATCTTGTGATTAGGTGCGGGGTCATTATATATCATTAGGCAAGAAATCAAAAAAAGAACTAATTCAAATGTAGGATGTATAAATGATTTAAAGAATTGTGAACAAATTAGATTAGAAAAAGATGGAACTGGCACTATTACATTGGAAAAAAAAAGCTTTTATTTAATGAAAGCTCACCATTTTCTACTTTTACTAAAAAAATTTTGCAACTTTGGGTGTACTCTAAAACATCCTAATGAGTTAGGATAAAAACTTTCACAAGAAAAACACTAATGAGAAATGCCTTTAAATTTTATCATATGCAAAAAACCGCTATTTGCGACATCACTTCAAACTTCCTTTTTCAAAGGGGTAGTACCATCCAATTTGTTCAATACCCTAGTCACTAATGCCTACAAAGCTTGGTAGTTGCAACATGCACCTAAGCGGTTCACCAAGAATTAAGCCAAGCAAGTTGAAGTAGTGAATCTAAAGACACTTAAAAATAACACACACTAGAGTAAAATAAGGTTTCTTTAGGAGTGTCAATTTAGATGAACAGGTTGGATTTGGATCTGACTTAAAGTTGACTAAAAACTAAATTTGCTCAACTCAAATATGACCTTTTTATTATATATAAATTGAAAATTTTGACTTGAACTTGGTCAAATCTATCAATCCCATTTATTTTATGACCATCCAAATTTTTTGGACTAGAATAACTAAATTAACCAAACATAACTTGCATAACCTAATTAACGTGATCCAAACCCAAATAATAATTGGACCATATTAAGGTTAATTTTGCAATATTTAGATCAGACCAAATCCAACCGAAATAAAAACTAAATCTTTTGACCCAAATTCGACTACTAATTGGGTCATTCCGAGCCTGGATTTTCATAAATGAGTTTAGATCAAATTGTTGAGTAAGTCATTTATTAACACCCCTAAGTCCTTTAAAACAAGCATGATGAGGTAACCAGTTAAGTACATGCATTGGGAAACAATCCATACAAGAACCTCGATAGAGGAGTCCGAGTGAACAAATTCTTAGGATAACTTAATAATAATATGACAAGAATCTATAAGCCAATCTATAACACATAACTAAATGTTGATCGACTATGAATTTGTGAACACTCTCAATACTGAAATGGCCAAGAAAAACTTGCCAACAAGAGGGAAAAAACAATGCAAACCATATATCTTCTTATCACATTAAATGAGAGTTGATTTATCTTGAAAGAAGGAAGATAGTTTGTGAAGAGATGTTACAATCCCTTATTGCAAAATACAGAAAACAAGAAGATTCAAGTAGAGGACAAGGCTCATTATACCACCTAAATAGCTTCAAGAAATGAACAAGAAACACAGAGATTCCAACATGGGAGAAACTATAGGAGTTGCATCAACCAAAAATGAAGCACCAAAATACAATAGTAGTTAAGGAACAATCAGTGGAATAGATGAAATAGGGATAAAAAGGGATCTTGAGCACGAGGAAAAGAGCATATATTAAAAAAAATGGTGAACCTAATCAAACTAGAGATAGCATATGCTCCAACATAGGGGGCAATGCCCCAAACTTGAGATGCTCATAGGTGTGAATTGATGAGAGAGCAAGAAAGTAGAGGTTAAGCATGCCATGCACATAAAGGCCACAAGGCCAATACTGCATGAGTAAGTATGGCCACAAGCATTCTGTGCAATCACGCAAGGTCACAAGTGCTCCCCACATGGGACTAGAATGATGAAGCAAACATAAACTCGCGTGCATGGAATCTTGGAGGACATTGCCTTGAACTATTTTAAATTATTTACTCACCAAGACGGTTCACTAGTTGCAATTGAAAGACGCTCAAACAATAGGAGTCATGACAATCTTGAACCTAAGAATTGAGCTTCGAGTTTTGGATCCCATTTTCTAAGAGATGGCAACACCTTTTTTTTTATTCAAGCTGGTACTTGTTTGCTCTTAGTTACACATAATTATACATGCTCTGATTATAGCCAACCAATGATTTTACCAAAATGTAATAACTCTCCTTAAAGGGATAAAAAATCCAGTCAAAGATGGTGGAAACCTTTTAATAAAGAACATATAGAAATATATATCTAAATAGATACATCTTGCTAGTTAATTAAATGCCCCATCTACTTAAATGTAATAATGCATTCCCATAAGAGTGTGTTTGTAGAATATAGGATGTAAATTCATTGGAAAAGTTATATTTTATCAAGGTATCCTATGATTTTCGTAATAATGAGCCCCCTCTTTAAGAAATGAGAATAACACTTTATTAATTACATAAATAGAAACATTAAATCACAAATAAGATTTTACTTATTTTAAAGAGGTGAAAAACTAGTTGCAAAAAGTATTAGATGATTCTAAAAGGTCATCTCAAATGCAGTAGCATGCCTAAATGACAATCAACACTCAGAAATTTCATTTATCCATTCATAAAATGAAGATTGAAATAGAACCATGAACAGTTACCTGAGGCAAAGATGTGATGAAACTCCACAGCATGGCATTCTGTGGGGAGATCCCTTGTGATGTAAGAACCATACTCACAGCTAAACCTTCAGGTATATTATGCACGGCTATTGCTAGAGTCACAAAAAGGCCTTGATTAACTCCTTTTGAACCAGCAAATGATACCCCAACCCCAGAACCTTCGCCAAAGGAATGCAATGTCATTATTCCAATGACCAGTATAGCCTTAGTTGCATTAGCACCTTTTATGTCTAACATGCTTACTTCACCATATCTTTCAAGAACCTGAAAAGACAATTATACGTGATTAGCATACTTTCAGAATGCCCCTAGTTCTCACAAAATAGTAAAAAATATAAGTACAACAAGGATATCAAATCTCAAAAAGAGTAAAACTCTAGCGATTAAAAATCTTAATGGATCCTTCAAAAAATTAGTAGTACCCAAATTGTTACACCTCTCACTATTGCTCTGTTCATTAACATATGTATTTTAATTCTTTAAAAGATGCAGAAGATATCAAATTGGCATACAGAAATGCGATTGATTAGCCACTGAAATATGCATTGATCTTATGAGTCAGAGAGACTAAAGTTAGAGGCGTAAGCCCTCTGACCAGTTTGGTAGTTTAGAGACAATTTTGAACGAGGAACTGATGGAAGTTGCACTAGAAATCAAATCAATATATATGAAAGGATATGTCAACGCTTTGAAAGAATGAAAGGAAGTTGAGAAAAAAATTTGCAAAGAAATAGTCCATATATTACCAAAAAAAAAAGGGGGATTTACATACATACCACGTCAAACATCATTATTTACATATTTAACACCTAAACTAACTATTTTACAAATTTAACACCCTAAACATTCTAACACAACACTATTACCACTTTCCGCCTCGTATTGTTGCTTCCCAACCGCTGACGCCTCCTCAGGAGCCATCTTCCCTCGTTCAGAATAAAGACGCCCAGGGAGCTCCCTCTAGCAACCTACGACCTGTTTCCGCAGCTTCTCAGCAAGACACTCGCCCGCCCGTTATTTGTTGATTTCATTTGGCGACTCCTCTCGCAGCTACAAACCGAAAAGCAACCTGAGCTTCAAGAAGGTACACTTCCTCTCATGAACTGTAACATATCGACATAAATCCAGATTTCCGATTAAGAGAGCGATTCCTACCAAAACAAGCTCCCTATCCCTCTTCGGGCCACTGCCCGAGTCGAACAGCAGATTTATATTTGTTTCTTTGATTATGGTAAGACTTTAATTTTCATCAGAAAGAGAGCTCCATACCCCTTGATAAATCTTTTAGTGTAGTGGTCTTCTCAAACTTTTGCTATTGTCTACAGATTTATAGCATCTACATCTCACATACATAGTATATGTAAACACTGTTTTTTTTCCCTCTAATATTTTGCACAGGTTTTGTCTACATCTCACAAGCACTTGTTCATTTCAGCAATTAAGTGAATTAAGAGATACTGATTTTTTGCTATACTTTAATATATGAATTGACTAAAACTTTTTTCCAATAATATCAGGAATGAGCTCGAGTCAATCGTCGACAATAGGGAATGTGCTCCGAAATAATCAAGTGAGATGCAGGTGTAACTTATCATGTATTATATATACTACTCATAAAGGACCGAATACTGGAAAAAAATTTTATCGATGCCCTCGTAACAGAACACAAGATGATTGCGGTTTTTTCAATTGGGTAGATGAAGTTGAACCTTCAATACATGATGTGCTTCGTCTATTAAAAGCTCATGATGATATAATGAATGAAGTTCAAGGTCATATTAATATGCCAATGTATTAATATCGAATGATGTGTGATTTATCGATTTGATGTCGTGGCCAATGTACTCTAAATTTGGTTAATAGTGCATTTTCTTTTGTCATTCAGAATATTTGCTCAACTCAAATTCAATGCAATCCATTGTTATGTTTTTTTTTAAGTTTGTGTAGCATATGTTTATATATATATATATATATATATATTTCTTATAGTGAAATATATCATTGGGTTGTAAATAGTTATTTTGGATGGAATATTTACAACCCAAGATATATTTTATTTGAAGAACAATGTCATATCCGAGGCGATCTGTGGTTGAGTAACGTTCTTTCTTTAATCTCGTAATTCTCCGCATCCTTGAAATTGTTTTAGATGCGTTGGAGATGTGCAAGCCTAATGATGTAAAACACATAAGAATCCTGTGGTATTCATGTAAATGCCACTTTAAATTTGAATTCAATTTCTTCTCTTCAATCCGAAAAAAGTGTTACAGAAATAAGGGGAGAAAATATCAATCAAAATATCATGAATGAGTGGATGTCATGGTAAGGATAGAAACCATGAATACTTAGATTCTCTTTTGTTCCACCACGAAGATGATCAACCTATTTATCATTAAGCACAACAAAGAAAAGCAATTGTGCTGACCATCCAAGCAGCTGCTCCGTGACATTACAGCATAACAGAAGAAAAGCATTAATATCTCTAAAAGCCATAAAAAAAATCCAACTTGATCATCAGCTGTGGAGAAGAACATAACCTAATAGGAGAATAGAATTAAAATGGAGCAAGCCACTCTACATATGCCTTTCAACAAAAGACTTGATTTCTTTGGTAGAGTGAAGAATACTCCGCACTTTTATGCAAAGCACTGAAAAACCTGTTCGAGGAAATGGTGGCAAGAAAATGGAGAGTCAAAAGGCTCAGACTCATATTTGTTCCACCATCAAAGCAAATCCATCGATCTGCCCTCCACAGTATACGTGCAGATGCAAAGGTTTCCCGCATATTCACGGGTCATCCAAGCTGCTCCGATGCCATTACAAAAGAATACTTTGCAGCATTAAGATGCCTGAAGCACCCTCAGAAATGCCTACTTGCATTGTCTTGATTATAAACATTGTTAAAATACCTCCCAAATATCTTTAATTGTATTATATAACAATAAATTAAAAACAATTACTAGATCAGCAAATCTTAAAATTCTTACATGGCCACAAAACGAATTTAGAAAATTCAATAGAAGGCTTCTTACTTTGATATGGCTAACATACAAATCTACCCAACTTACTTCCAAGTATCAAACCTTGATTTATAAGGCAATGAGAAGGCTTCTTGGTAGAAACAACACCAATACCATTAAGAACCTGAAATTTTTAAAGTTTATAACGTGATAAAAAAATAAAAGAATTAAAAATCTATAGACAAAATCTTGAGTGCATATCCATCCCTTCTCCCAGTCCCAAAGCTTGATCAACATGTCATCTGATGATGAAAGCACATAAGGCAGCGTTGGATGGACAGCCACGCACCTGATATAATCTGTGGCCTCAAACACTTTTGCCTTACATGAGAGATAGTGAGGTCTGCTAGTGAGGTCTGAGAAGGAGAGGCACCTATAGTTTCTAATGTGCAGCCTTACATGAGAGATAGTGAGGTCTGCTAGTAAGGCTTAATGTATGGGATGAAATGATGGTGTTTTGGGACGGACAAAATCAGGTACCCGTCATCCCTACGTCTGTTCACATCAAGCAAGCTCAAGTTTGAATAGGTCTGACCACCATCCCTTCTATTGGGCGGCCTCCTCAGGGAGCTTGTTTGAATAAGAGACAAAAAACAGGTTCAGAGAGAGGAAGTGTACCTTCTTGAAGCTCAGGTTTGCTCGGTCACTGGATTTGGCTGCTGAGAGAGGGGAGTCGCCAGGCGCTTGGGAAATCAGCAAATAACGGATTGGGGCAGTCAGGCGCGAGAGAGGGGAGTCGCAAGGGAAACAGGTCGCCGGTTTGCTAGAGGGAAAACGCTGGGAAGCAAATCCCTTACAGCGTATTCGAGAACGAGGGAAGATGGTCTAACGGGAGGGAAGCTCAGGTTGGGTAGAAACCAAACAAGAACGGGGAGGCGGAAAGTGGTAATAGTGTTGTGTTAGAATGTTTAGGGTGTTAAATTTGTAAAATAGTTAATTTAGGTGTTAAATATGTAAATAATGATATTTGACGTGGTATGTATGTAAATCCCCCAAAAAAAAAACATTAAACTAAAAGAAAAAAGAAAAAAGAAAATGCGGGTAAATACCTTCTTACATAGTAAAATGAAAACTGCTCCACTCATAATTCCGATAACCACCAAATTGCCACCACCATAGCTTTGCCCTTCCTGTACCAAATCGAAGCTAGCAGCCAGCATCACTCCAGCAGCTAAACCATTGCATAAACCTGCCCATTCAGGCTCTAGTTCAACAAAGAAAAAAGGTACTGCACCCAAGCCGGTTGCAGCAGCCATGGCAAGAGTAAGCCATGCAACTGTAAACACTGAAACTTTGTTGCTACCAACTTTCCTCTCATCAAACCCTTGGAAAACCTCGGGACTATGAAGTCCAACCACTTTGCCTGTTCCGTCAATAACTGTGCTCTCTCTATCCCTCCGAGGAGCACTTATGGTCCTTTGAACTATCAAGTTGTCTGATTTTGCAATTGTTGCAGACCCATTTAACAAAATAATTATAAACAATGGCAGTAAAAGAATGTGCACCTTTAAGGCCATTTCTTCAGACTTAACAAGTAATGTATATGGATATTAAAACCCTGTACCAGATAAAAATATGTGGTAGCCTTCCAGCTAGAACCCTGATCTCATAAAATACCCATAAGATAAATAAGCAGGTCCTTGTTTAATAAAGAAAATTGGACAACAAATCACCATGTAATCCTCACATGGTTACTTTCATATTTGAAAAGGCACATTCTACTGAATCTGTCCTCTCCGATGTTGTTGCCGAGAACACCTACTGAATGCAATGTGCCAGAGAATTTATCTGAATTTAGCACAAATGATAGCAACATTTGTAGAGATATTAAACTCCAATTGTACCTTTAAGCATTGATTTCAGCATTTGAACAAACAGTGCATAAGGAACCAAGAATGAACACTTAAATATCCAAAAATTATGATCATCTACTCAAGGAGATTCTGAAAAAAAATGCACATTTTGAGACCAAGCCCAACCATGGAGTTCCTCATCTGACAAGCAATGCAGGCAAAAAAATTAGCTGCAAAATTGATAACGAAAGAAAGGGCTTATTAGACAAAATGACAGCAAATCATTAAGGATTTAAAAAGTATAACAAATCAAATAATACATCAAAAGAAGATACAGTAAATAGAAATCTGATAAAAAGTGATACACTTCTAAACAAAAAAGATGCACAAAATAAATTCAGATCCTTGCAACTAGAATTAAAAAACCAAAACCATTCCTCCTCAATCAATTCAACCATGAGATGACACAACAAAAATGATTTTACAAGAGAACCTCCCAAAACCCTAACTTTTAAATCTCTGCAACTAATATAGCATCTCAAAACCCTAAGGGGATGTTTGGTAGCAGAATTTACACAGGGTTTAACAAGGATATACGGTTAATCCTGCCAGAAGGTCCCAATGACCAAAATAAGTACTAGGTTTCTCTAAATACAGTTCTACCTCCATTTGGATGATGTAAATCGTGGTTTAATAAATTCGGTAGTTTCGCGGATTTACGGGATTTACACCAACTGAAAAAATAGCTCCCGGCGCCCTTGTCAAGATATCCTCCACCGCGGATCTCTTTCCACCTCTCTCCTTCACACGTCGCTGGGTAGCGACTTCCTCACTTGGTCGTTGAGGGTTTCGGTAATTTGGGTAGGATCGGAAGAAGGATAAAGGCGATGGTTGTTGGTTCAGGCATTTGGTGTGTTAGGGTAATTTGCTAAACCCTGCTTGCAGGCAAACAGCGCTTAAAAGAACAAGATACCTCAAACAAGCGCTCCAAAGATCCCCACAACGATCGAGTAATCTGATCAATTCCGCGACAATTTCAGACTTCAAAAAGACGCACCAACTCCAAATATCTACAACTACTCTATGCTGTACAAAAAAAAAAAAGTAAAATATCCTACAAATTCAATTTCAAGTAGATGACTTCACGTCCCGGCGACGGAGATATATTCCACGAATAAACCCTAAAATACGGAGAAGTAACGGCCAAATATTATATAAATCACCGGCTGAAAATTATAATAAATAAGCGGCGCCCGCGGAATTGGCAGGAAGGAAAGAGAAACGAAACCAGCAGAAAAACAAGGTTCTCTGAAAACCACCTACCGTGAAGGAATCTTCTTTGTTCATCAAATTTCGTAGCGGGGAAGATGTCAGAAGAGGATTCGAGCCTGGTTGCCAAGGTCAGCCAGATTTCGCTCCCCTAACGACGACCTGGTGTTGAATTTCAGAAGAACGCTGAACGCGCAAGAGTTTGTAGACATGGTTCTGCTGCAGGTGAATAATGGATGGTAATGTGACGCTGTTAGGTTCGATTTGACATTAATGTATTATTTTATATTTGTGTGTTATGAAAGCTTTTTTTTTTTCTGATCGTGGGATGCATATATTTGTGTGTGTCAATATGAGATTGTTAAAAAATTTAAATAAAATAAAAATACGAGTTATAATTTTTTATGAAGTTTAATATTTGAATATCAATTTAAAAATTAAAGTTAAAAATGATTGATTTATAAATATATCAGAATTAGTTGATTGTATATATAAAATCTAACATAAATTAAAAAATATGTTCACAAATCACAATATATTTTCTTGAAAATATATTTAAAATTTTATTTTGATCTAAAATACTCTTATTTCATTAAAATAGAATTCAAAGAGGTGCTTTTAAAAGTATAATAGAAAACATTCAAATGCAAGACATCTTAGCGTTTGGTAAAATTTTCTTAAAATTTGGTTTAAAGTATTTCCGAAAAGCTTTCTTTTTTTTTTTTTTAAAAAATTTAAAATGGCTTTTCGTTGAGATGCTAAAACTTAGTTTTAAAAGCATACTATTCAAAATTATCAAATTAAAATTCAGCTCAAAAGCACGACTAAAAAAGCCTCCCAAACAGCGCTTAGTCAGTGGTGAACTTTAAACTTTTTCAAAGGCGTTGGGCAAGTCTTTCATTATGTGTATGAGTTCTTTCGCTCAAATATCCTCAAAAAAAAAAAAAAAACATTCGAACAATAACTTGCTTTATCCTTAGTACCTTCATAGTCTCTCATAATTAGTTTGTATATGATTGATCTACATCAAAATTCTAATATAATATTTTTGTAGGCTAACAAATTAAGATTAGTTGTGTTATATATTATAATATTTATGTGTGAAAATATCATTTAGTCGAGGATGTAATATGACATCACAATGCCTTTTTTCGAAATGTTGATAAAATCATAGTCAAAGCTTGATAGAAATTTATTTAAATTTGTTTAAATTTTAATCTTATTTTTATTTTTGAATAAAATTTAAACTATATATAAAAAATAGTTCGATCAAAGTGAAAATCATCTTCGAATAAGGCCCAAATAAGATTCAGTCGATGATGTAGTATTGTTGACTTTTGCATTTATTAATATTTGTCAAATGTGCAACTTTTTGTAACAAGTTTGTCATTTCAGCCGACCAACTCATTATTATGTCTTCCTTAATCAAAATGATTTAAATTCTAATGATTTTCAAAAACGTTGTGCATTGACTTTGCTCTATATATAAGTTGTGGATAGTTCATAGTGAGTTATAATCACATCAATATATATATATAGATATGTAATTGTTTGACTTTAAAAAAGTAATATTATGTAATGATAAATATTTGATATTATATAAGTAAATATTAAAATTTAGATGTTAAATATATATAAATATATATAAAAAAATTTGTATGTACGCAAATTTTCCAACAATATATCAAGTTATGATAGATAAAAATTTTGTTAGCCACCATATGAATTATTAAAGAGAAACTTGACTTCATAAGCGTGATTGTGCATTTAATTGTTCAGTATTCTTGTTATAAGTGAAAGAAGATTGAATGCAACTAAGCATATTTGCATATAAACAAGAAAATTGGGGCCATAATTATATCTGAGATTTACATATATATCACACAATTCTTATATTTTTACATATCTAATATTTAAACTTTAATTTTTACATATAATATTTAAATCTTTAATATCACATCAAAAATATCATCATCACTCACTTTTTAAAATATATCTTATTTTAAATATTATATATATAAATACATAAAATATTATGTAATATATATCTCATAATAATAATGATAATTTTAGGGATGTCATTTTGATGTTGCTATGGTTAATAAAGAATATTCAAAGTAAATAAATATCTTTTTTTTTGCATTTTTTTATCGATATGTAATGTAAGATTGTAGCAGAACTAATCTAAAGATGCTTTGAAAAATAATTTACAAAGATATATTATAAGTATAATCAGCGTGTATTAAGAGTATTTGTGCAATCATTTAATTTAAAATTCTAATAATATTAAATAAAAAAAACTTTAACTATCATTCACGATAATTTTGATTGGAAATACATGCAATAAAATAAATAAGTTACATTAAAAAAACATATTTAGAAGACTTAAAAACTCAGAATTAATAATAAAGAATAAAAAATAAAAAATATTTTAAAAAATGGAGATAAAATTATCATTATCTAGCTCAAATAAATTTTTTATGAATCACCCTCTAGAGAGAGAGAGAGAGAGAGGAGCTAAAGCTTTAAGAAAAGAGAAACTTTTGCAACAGAAGAAGAGCTCTTGTAGTTGAATAAAGGAGTCAATGATAGTAACAACAATGTCTTCTACATTTAGTCCTCATTTTTTTGTTTCAAGTGGCAATATTTTCTCCTTGACATAGTTGACATTCTATCTTAATCGGATATGCAGCTTTGAATTACAAATTGAGTCAAAAGTGATGTAATTTCAATGGTCAAACACAAGTTTGAAGATAAAATGCTTTATAAATTCTCCATAAATCAACCAATTATACATCAGGATGCAATAATAATTGGGGTATGATAGCAAAGGGAAAAAAACTACTTTCTGATCCCATAAAACAGTCTCAAATCTCACTGTATTACAAGGGAAAACCCTCATTACTGAAGTACAAACCACCAATCCCTGTGATTATTAACAATAACGCAATTCTTTTAAAAAAAATTGTGAGATCTGATTTTTTGCCCAAATGCACAGAATATTTCAACAACACAGCAAAAAGTTCACAAACAATGTACTGATGCTAATGACCTATACTTCCATTTTATCTACAGAGTAATTATACAGTACATATAATATAACTCATCAGCGAGGAGTAATGGGAGGAATCACACTACTGACAAGGTTACTGCCAGAGACATCAGAAGCCAAGTAAGGCTGAGAGTCTACCTGTGACGACAATGACGTCTTCTCATTCTTCAGCTCTCCAACCACAGATTCTAATGGCGCAGTATCGGATTCTGGAGTCATGCGCCATATGTTCTCCAGCTCTCTGACCACTTCGCGCATTGAAGGCCTTGCATCGGTCTCATCTTGGCAGCACTGAAGAGCCAACGACACAAACTTCTCAACACAGTCTGAAGGGTATGAACCCATGCGGCTATCAATGACTGAGAAAATCAAGCCAGATTGATAGGCCAAAGTAACCTGCAATCAGAAGAGTTCATGTTGGCCAATGATTATATTAAGAGATAACAAAAACTTTTTTTTTTTTGAGAAATTAACATACATAGCACACAATTCTTATACATTTACATATCTAACACTTAATATTTGATATTTATAAAAATGGCACTTTTTGATGTATGAAAAGATGCATTTCACTTTAAAACGTTAATAATGGTGCTATTTTTTATATAATATTAAAGATTTGGATGCTATTTGTGTAAATATTAAACTTTAGGTGTTAGATATGTCAATAAATGAGAATTGTGTGCTTTGTATGTAATGTCTCTTTTTTTTAAGTTATAAAGTCTTCATTATGATTGAGGTAAAAAAAAAATGGAAAGAAGAAATGCATACCTCCCGAACAATGTTTTTCCCATGTAAAATTGGTTGTCTCCCAGTTAATAGTTCTAGAAACACAACTCCAAGACTATAGACATCACTTTTGTCAGTCAGCTTATGAGTTAAGAAATATTCTGGGTCAAGGTAACCCTGCATGGAAAGCACAATTATAAGCACATGATTGCAAACAAATTTAGAGAGTATGGAGGTTAAAATGAGAGCATTTCATTTCCAACAATTTGTTTTTCCATCAAAAATGGAATTTTTTTTTTTTCATGCATCATATAGCCACTAGAAATTTTGATAAAGATCCAGTATTAATTTAGTTTATACCATGTATGTACCATAAAGTTGTTAAACTTAAGGGAAGAAAGTTCAAATTTTTTATAATGATCGTCATCAGAAAGCTATTATTCCTACCCAACCTTTGTAACTAGGTTTTACGCAAGTTTTCAAGGTTTTAATATTTCATATCTTAAAAATAAAATATATTAACATTCAAGGCAAATTCTTTGACATTCTTTTCAACAATAGACTAGCTTATTTATCTGGAGGCTCTGCACAGTAGGCCTGACACGTGTATTGGAAAAATCAATATCTTTAAGAATCATATAATATAACAACATTTCAGAATGTGCGAAGGTTTTCCTTGGATCAAAGTTCTAAACTTCTTGCAGTTTAGAGTTCATGTAATTAATCATCCTTCATGATGGAAAAGCGCTAATTTCACTCTACTCAATAAAAAGCATTAATGGAATCAAACTTACCGGGGTACCCTTCACTACCGTTGACACATGACCGGGCAGATCACCTTCCATATCAGGTGCTGGTGCAAGTCGAGACAATCCAAAATCAGCAACCTTAGCAACAAACCTAGAATCTAACAATATATTGCTTGCTTTGATATCTCGATGGAAAATAGGGGGATCTGCTTCTGAATGCAAGTATAATATGCCCCTCGCAGAGCCCAATGCAATACTCAATCTCATCGAAAAGCTCAAAGCTTCCTTGGATTTAGCTGTCAAATCACAAAATTTCAAGTAAAAAAAAAAGCACATCTTTCTATAAGAAAAATAGACAAGAGACTTTGCATGGCGTTGCTACATTTATGCAAGAAAAAAAAAAGATGAAAGAGGGAGGAGTAATCAAACTTAAAACTAGTTTTTCTTTTAAAAACTCAGTTCGTTAAGATGATTATGAACCAAGTAAAAGATGATGTGATTCTCACCAGAAAGATGATCACGCAATGTGCCATTTGGCATGAACTCATACACCAACATCTGCACCCAACAACTATGAGATCAAATAAGGAATAAAGTTTAAGAAAATAATGTTGAATGATGCAGACCAACAAACAAACATCAACCGTGAAACCAAAGAATGAAAAAAAAGTTACAAATTCAGTCGAGTACGGATAGCTACCTCTCTCACTCTTCATAAAATTTCACAATAATCTATTCTACAAAGTATATAATAAAAAACCATCAAGCAACTCTTTGAAACCATAGAAAAAATTTAGTAAAATTACAGCATAATAATGCATGCACACACAGAATAAGGCAACAAAGAATGCTGCTCTATCCAACTCAAAACACCTTCTGATTGCAAGTTTGCAACTTGAAATAACAACAAACAATATTTTCCTTTCACAAACGGATTCTTGAGCATGACAATGAAAACCTGTTACTTAAATGAATAATAATAATAGGAATATGAACCAGCTAATGTCAGTTCAAAGAAACAAACTGTTAGCCAGTTCATTATAAGAGAGGACGAAATGGGATAGGGGGAGTCAGACTGAGGAAGAAAAAAAGGAGCAAAGGAGATAAAGTGGGAAAGAAAGACAGAGGGGATAGGGATGCAAGCAAGCGCAAGAAGCGAGTAAGGATGTGTGGCAAGGGAAACAACTGAATATAAGGGAAATTGAAGCAACTTGAACGAGAGCTTTAAATAACAAAAAGGACAAGGTCGGAGGAGTGTTGTTGTCAAACACAAAGTTGAAATGGAGGAATAAAATGTCTAAAGCCTTTGTCTCTTCTTTTGTTGCAAGGTAAACTCAAACATTATTGGGAGATTGATTCACTTTAAAACCACAAAAAACATATTTGAAAGATTCAAAGCAAAATGTTGAATATAAATAACCAATGTACAAGATCACAAAGACATAAGATTTAACGTAGAAAGAAACCTTAGAACATTCGCATTGCTACTGCTACAATGTCAAGGCACTATCTTCTCTATCTTTTTGGTATAAATCCACAAATCATGATATCATGGCATTGTACTCCTAGTTGAGGCACTGCCTTCTTTGTCTCAACAAAATAACATCAAATGCATTCATCAACACCTATAAGAAAAAATTTTCTTGGGGCATTGTCCCTCCCTTAACCATCCAATGAGCCTATCGTCAAGCTCGGCCAACGAAAGTAAGGGCTGAGACAATAGTACATCTCTAATTGATTGACACAATTAGACTCCATATATAATAAACATAACCTTTGCTCTTCTTTTATCTCATAAAATGAATTGGAGCCTTATATATACACTATTATATGTATAAATATTGAAAAATGAAATCAGATAAAATAAATATTGTTCCTATTGCCATTTACTGCTTATCGTCAATATCTACTCGCCATGCATAATTCGACTTCTAACTACTTACGGTGGACTCCTATTGTCAACTGCCTAGCCACATCGATCTTTCTAATTTGCTCATCCATTGAGTAGGCTAGGGCATCACCCATATACTAGTTGCTAGTTAGGTTGCGCTCAAATCCTCGCACTCATATGATGTCAGTTGAGTGATTTCCTATGCTCGCATAAGAAAATTGCTAGGTGAGTCCTCCGTGCTCACAATGGAGTGTTGCATGCTCATAATGCTTGAGTTGGGCGTTGTCATCATGGGCTTGATTTTTCTTCCCCTCTCTGCATTTTTGGATTCTAATTTGTTGCTTGTGAGACTTCTTTGATGCAGAGAGACCTTACATTCACTCTTGGTATCTTTAGCTCCTAAGGTAGCCCTCTTTTTGTCATCTTTTTATGCTTTCTAAACAACTATGAATTTTTTATCCTTCTGTGATCATTCTCTTTTGTTCATGAATGAAAAATTTACTACCAACTTCATTTCTTCAATTCCTCATTCACTGATGATTCATCGGCTCAATGAGGTCTCCACCTCCTATGGTAGCCCCAAACACTTGAGACGCCTCTTGTATCCTCTTTAGTGATATTGGTGCCTCCAACTTCACAACCTTCTCAATCTTTAACCAAAGTTATTGGTAATTCCAATGTTGATGTCTTTTATCTCTCCATCCTACAATTTTTCAATAATTTTTTGACAAAATTTAACTCCTCTGCAATAAAAAATAGCCTTCAGCTTGTCATAGGCATGTCTATCCTCTTATTCACTGATAAGGATTTACTAGTGTTTGCTAATCGCTAGTCCACTCATTCTCTCAAACATTGGAAAATTCTCTAAAGGTTGTCCAAATTTGGAGGTAATTCACAAATTCATGCATGATTTACAATTAAATGATAATTACTCATTGAACTCATCAACTCTCAATATATCAAATAAAGAAATAGATTATACAAGACTTTTCTCAAGACATTCTTACAATATCAATGGCCTTCTAATGGAAATCATTAAATGGCCCCCCAATTTTGATTACTTTGTGGAACCCCCAGTCACCCTAATATGGATCCCATTTTTATGAATTCATCTGCATTATTTCAATCAATCTATGTTGTACTCCTTGGCTTCTATCTTTGTTAAACTTTTACGAGTGGTTGCTATGATAGGTCCTCTTACAAGTCCTTCCATGTTCAGAGTTTTGAAATGCTAGGACACTTCATCCCATTTTAGTAAAATGTGGATTGGTTCTTCATTATCAAGTTTTTATTAAGAAGAAGAATTTGAAAATGTCTCATCATATTGCACCTCCTGCCATTATTTTAGGCATAAACTCTCAAACTATTGCAAGGCTTATCATAAGTGAGGAATTCTAAATATCAAATGCATGATCTTCCACTAAAATGTTTGATTCAATCCCCATTCAATGGATGCTCCACTTTCACTAGTTTAGATTTGTTCTCCAAATTTGAAACCAAGTTCAAAATCCCTTATAGAGTTAGTAACTGTTGTTCCTACCCCTACGAGCTCCTTAGTACAAATTACTTCATCAGCTATTGGCATTGTCACTAAAAACAATCTTATTATTGAAACGCATCAACCACAATTTGTGAACAAAATGTTGATAATATGTCTTAACAATTATTTTATTCATATTGGAGCATTCAAAGAATTGGTTCTTTGGTAATAAGAGATTTTATATTACACTAGAAGGTCAAAAATCAGAAATTTTTTTTTATCAAAACTCACCTATATTCACAAGGCTTCAAATTAGACGATTTAAATGAATATATTTGTAATTTTCATAAATATAGGATGCTTCATCATCCCTTTGTATGTTGATGTATTTTTCTTTGGTAATTCTTGATAATTTCCCTTATTGAACTTATATCTTTAGCTAGTTAATAAATTTTATTTTTTTAAAATAATATTGTAAATGAAATTGATTGAGGGTTAAAAGAAAAAGTTCCTCTTCAAGCTAAATCTTAATCCTATTTTTTGTAATTCAATTCAGATTTAAGAGGATAAAGGTTTTCAATTATAAGTTTATTTTTCATAATTGGATATTTATGGTTGGGTTTAAAAGAGAATATATGTTGAATATTCTAAATGGTAAATATAACATGAAGTAAAGAAATTTCATAAGAGAATTGTACCTATGAATGTGATGTTAATGATATATTTAAATGTGCATATTCAAGAATTTGAGAAGTTAGCTTTAAGCTAGGTCATTAATAGTAGAAATATACTATGCAAGTCCAAATAAGATGGAGATTAAATAGATTACATAATTAAAGAAGATTTTAAGTTAGCCACAATAAACACCTTATTTGTAATTGCAACTATGAATATAGATATGAAGCTAAGGGAGCTAACGTTTAAGGATTAATTGGAAAATCAAGTCATCCAAAGCTAAAATCAGTAATTATATTTTTACTTTATAGTAATGAATTTCATTCTTCTAAATTTATTACATTGATCGTTGTGACCTCTTATATGTCTTAAATAAAATTCTTATTGAGTTGCTATTGGAAACTATAAATTGATTTTCTCTTTCTCATACTAAGCAGTCATCATACTAATATTTCAAGCTTCAATGATTATTCCCTATATTTTATGCAAAAGTTAAATAAAGTAAATGTATGATGAGAATTATGTATTAAATAAATAAAATAGAAATATTTGAATATAAATGTTGATTGATGTAGTTCACCTTTTATTATAGTAGCAGGGGATACTAATAAACTCATGCATAAAATTGAAAAATAATATTATCAGTACCTTAAATGATACAATATCGATGAAGCTTTGTGAGGAATGTATTATATGTAAAAAGGGATAAATAAGATAAGATGAATCATCAATAGAAAAAAAATATATCATCATTACAGAAAGGAAAAACCATGCATAAAAACCTTTGGAATTAACTACCCTATGATATTGCCTGATTGAGAAATTAAGAGATATAGATAAGATCAGCGGGAGGAACACAGAAAGAGAGCAGCAAGAAAGTAAGAATGTTTTAGTAGTTCTACAGTAATATAAGTGATGTCCCCTTTGTACCATACATATCCGATGTGTTTTTTACTTCTAAAATGTTGCAATTACTCGAAAAGGTTTTTCGAGTATCAATGAGCAGAAATTAATGAACTAAAGGCAGATACATACAGGCAGTCCGTAAACTACTTAGTTTGCTTTGAAAAAAAGCACTTGAAGCAAAATGTAGCGGTGCTGGTGAAACATTTCACACATATGCATGAAATCAAATACCAATGAGGAAAATGCATCAGATTTCAGATCGATATAATTTCAGGCTATTTCATGCATAGTTTTTTCTTCTTTACCTGTAATATTATTGCTAAACATTATTAACTCCAACTTTTTGGATAATGTTTTCTTATATTCGTGTACCATAAATTAATAACTTATACGCAATTTACTAGATAAATAAAATAAATAGATATTAGGTTTTATTTGTCTTCTTACCATTGGGCTTTATATTCTTTAGCACTCTTCATATAAAAAAATAAATAAAATAAATAGAATTGCAATAAAACAAACCAAACTCAAATTCATTTTTGGTCCATAGGAAGTTAGGTTATTCTACCCATAATTGTGCTTATTGTAAGATTATTAGGGCATATTGTTAACTAAAACTTTTTGGACAATTTTTTCTTATCTGCAAACATTATTTGTCAGTAAATAAGGAGGATTGCTTTCTTGTGCTGAGACCAGAGGAATATAGAAGAAGGAAGATCTAGAATTAAGGTTCTCCCAAAGTCTAGAAGGCCTTAAGAAGATGACTCTTGAAGGAGTCTAAAATCTTGTGAATACTTCGTGTATGCTAAGAGTGTACTCTAGAATCATGAATATTTTAATGTATTCTAGAATGTTCTTGGATGATCCAAATGGGAGGGGAGATCCCCTATTTAGGGTTTACATTAAAATATTCATAATTCTAGAGTTTTCTACACTACTCTTAGCATACACATGATTTAGTATTCCAGATTCAGAGAAGTAGTCATCTTCTTACGCCTTCTAGACTTTGGGAGAACCTTTGGAATTCTCCGGTCTTCTTCTTATATTATCTGAAGCTTGTAAGAGAGCATGGTTGATCCTCCTTTTATTTAGCTCCGTGACACTATGCTCATGATATTGGGTTTTATATTCAGTATTCTTCCTGCATCAAAACAAAGAGTTCAAGTTAAAACAGAATTGTGATAAACAAGCCAAACCTCCATTTTCGTGTTCAAATTGAGGATCTGAAAATCAGAAGTACCAAAGAACTACATATATACTGGAGCTGGAGGAAGTCCATACCTGTTCATTTTCTTCATCACAATAACCAACCAAAGAAACTAGGTTTCTATGATGCAACCTTGATAAGAGTTCTATCTCAGTGTAGAACTCTTTTGATCCTTGTAAAGAACCTTCTAGTGCCCGTTTTATTGCAACGATTGCTCCATCAGCTAAGACTCCTCTGTAGACCTTGCCATACCCACCTTGACCAATTTGAGAGGAACTATTAAAATTGTCCGTTGCCAAAGCCATTTCAGCAAATGAAAACCCTTCCACACCATCAACATTTATAGGAATTTTTAATGCTGCAGAAGGTGGAATTCATTGTAGATTAGAAGACTTCGGAAATATATCAACTTTCTAAAATTACTCACATATGGCTTTGAAGGCTTAAGTCACACGATCACAAAAAGAAATTTTTTTTCCAGTGAATTGCGAGTAGCAGGAAGCAATAGACATATGGATAATGTGATGATTGATTGTGTGTGCCTAAAGCAACCAAGACCTTAATCATCTATCTTTAGTTCATTCAACAAATCCTCAAATCGAGAGAAAGGAAACCAAATTATCTTTAAAGGAATTCTCAGACAAAAATTGAAGTTTGACATGATGTTTGCTGCTTGAATGCAATTACCATTGTTTTAGAATTTTAATGACATATAAGGCCTAGAAATAAGGGAATAAAGCATCCCCAAAAAAAAACATAGAAGGATCAGGTTATTTTCAATATATATATATATATATTGTGGGTTAAATATATACATGATTGTACAAGTGAGCACCATCAGTTGTCAAACAATTCAGAAAAAAAAACCTTCATATAGTACTTTCAAATGTTTCATGCATTTGGTTGCTGCAACTGATTCAAAATTGGTTAAATTCATAAATGTTGCGCTAAGTATAATGGGAGGCCCAAACATGCTCAAAAACATTTGTGAGTTTGTCACTAAATAAAAATCTGGTAGTCATCCCATGTCTAGCTACCATTGCGTAAAACATTGTGGGTAAATTGCACGTATAAACACACAATTTGATCATTATGAGCTTAAATGCTCTTCCCACAAAGAAAGTTCATCGCATAGTTTTCACCTTTGCATGAGATAACCACAATCTTTTAGATCAATAAAACATACAGATAATTTAGGCTCTCTTTGGAATCAATTTTTATTTTCTATTTTCTGTTTTATTTTTTAAGAAACAGAAAAACAAATAAAAATATATATTTGCTTATCTGCTTTTTATTGTTTTTTTTTTCTGTTTTTAAACAGGGTTATTTTTTGTTTCAAAAATATTAAAAACATATAAAACCTATTTTTCTTTATTTTTAAAACATACAGACATACTTTTCAGATTTTTAAGTATTAGAGTTTGATTTTTTTTTTAAAATTATATTATATAATAATATTAATTTAATTAATTTAATCTAATAAAATTTATCTTAAATGCAGGATAATAAAAGATTAATTTTTGATTGATTCTAATTAAATTTAATTTGATTATATAATAATAATAATTTAACTTACTTCATTAATAATTATTATTTAAAATATATTTATATCTTCTTATAAATTTTATCTTTCTTGTAGATCTTAAATATAAAGGTGATGCACAAGAGTGTGCAAATTATAGAGGAATTAAGTTAATGTGTCATACATTAAAATTATGGGAGAGAGTAATTGAGCATAGGTTACGATGTGATAAGTTTCATAATGGTTTGGTTTCATGTCGTAGATCTACTATGGATGCTATACATTTGTTAAGAGGTTTGATGGAGAAGCATAGAGAAAATAAGAAGGATCTACATATGATATTTATTGATTTAGAAAAAGCTTATGATAAAGTCTCAAGAGATGTTCTTTGGAGAGTTCTAGAAGAGCGAAGTTAATATTGGTTATATTCAAGTCATTGGGATATGTATACTAGAGCATTACTTGTGTCCAAACACAAGGAGGATTGACAAAATATTTTCCTATTTGATTGTATTACATCAAGATCAACATTAAGCCCTTATCTTTTACTTTAGTTATGGATGTTCTTACGAGGCATTTACAAGAAGATGTACCTTGGTGTATGCTTTTTTTGATGACATTCTTCTTGTTGATAAGACTAGAGAGTCCAACAAAAACTTGAATTATGGAGGTCAACTTTAGAGTCTAAAGGTTTTTTGTTTAAGTAGATCTAAAACCTATATGGAGTGTAATTTTAGTTGTAGAAGTTTTAGTGGTAGTGTTGTGACTTTAGGTGATCAAGTCATTAAGTGAGCGATTGAGATATTTAGGCTCTATTGTTCAAAATGATGGTGAAATAGATGGAGATGTTATTAGTAGAATTCAAGTTGGATGGTTGAAGTGGAGGAATGCATCGGCTATTATTGTGATAGAAAAGTTCCAAAACTTAAAGGAAAATTTTATAAGATGGTGGTAAGACCTACAATGACTTATGGTGCGAGAATGTTGGCCAATAAAGAAACATAAGACTAAGTTAAGTTACGAGATGAGGATGCTCGGTGGATGAGTGGCTTTACCCTTAGAGATAGAATGCAAAATGAGTATGTTGGAAAAGTTGGAGTAGCTCCAGGTGGTAGATTAGATTAGGGAGAATGCCTTAGATGGTTTTACATAAAGCGTCGTAGATGATGACCGATTAGGAGAGTAGATCATTAGATTTCTTTATGTTAAGAAAGGTAGAGGTAGACCTAAAAGACTTTGGTTAGGATGTATAAAAAATGATCTTAGTATCTTGAATTAAATGAGAATTTGACACTAATGACCAATGGCAGAAGGATTCATGTGACCTAGTGGGATTAAGGCTTGTTGTTGTTGTTGTAGATCTTAAATATGCGGTATTTTACATTTATATTAAATTCATACAAATATATATGTATTCTTACATTTTCAACATTTCAAATGCATCGATATAATTTATCTTGCAAATAGATATTTTTTGAGTAGCATCGACGATGATAAAATAATATTGGTTCAAATCGTGTGATATCACATTTATAGTTTGTTGATTTCATTATGTGCAATTGAATCAACTACAAAAAATTCTTGTTTAACAGATCTTTACATTTTGAATCCTTTAAACTATTCTTTTATGAACAAGTATTATTCAGATTGTTTTGAAGATAATTCAAATCTAATTTGTGCACATCACTTTCATCGATCATCGATTCCATCAGTGGCGGACCTACCTTGATGTGAGGGTGGGTAGCAAATGCCCACGGTCAAATTTTTTTTTCTCTTAAATTTTTTTATATATATATATTTAGTTGCCCACCCTCAAATATTTTTTTTCTCTTATAATTTTCTTTTTTTTTATATTTAACCCACCCTCAATTTACATTTTATGTAATCAACCCCTCTCCAAAAAAATAAATTTAACGCATTACTCTTAAATGACTATTTAATTAATTAAAATAAAAATTCATAAGTTTAATAATCATGTTCACATATATTTTTTTCTTATAAATTTAATGATATTATTTTATTATTTATTTATATATATTTTCAAAATATTAATTTTAAATATTATTTATTTATTTAAAATTTTACCCACCTTGAAATAACAAGTTAGTTCCGCCCCTTAATTCCATTGCATTTAATTCAATTCAAGGAATATAACAGATATATAGATTAGCATCTATCATTGCCATTTGGTTGCCAAACACATTTTTATTTTATGTTAAAATAAAAGAATATCAAACATAATTTTTTTTAAATTTAAAAAAAAAAAAAAAAAACACAAAGTAATCCCAAGCAGCCCCTTAGAGTATAATACTCAATTTCATTATTTTATTTTTTTCATTAAAAAATTTTAAAAAATAACAACTAAACATGTTTTTTTGGTTTTTAATTTAAAAAAAAAATCATAAAATACCAAACATGTTTTTGTTTTCACATAAAATAAAAAAAAATAATAATAATAAAAAATAGAAAGTAATCCCAAACAGCCCCGTAGTCAAACAATCAAACTAGTAAAAGTTGTAAGGAGAAGTTCATTTACATATGTCTAGTGTAAAGAAACGATTACATAATTCTAATTTCAATCATCCATGTGGATGTGATTCCTTAATATGCGGCACAAATGCAACTATTTAATTACAATGAAAATCATCTTCTTACACCAACTTGAGATTTGCTTTTATTTCCTTTAACTCATTCCTTCATCTAATTCTTAAAAAATATTTTATTACAAGCAAGATTACCTAATCTTACTAAAGTTCTTTATTTTGTTTAAATTTAATACAACTTAAATTTTAATTATGATGTTAAAAATTTAATAGTTTGTAATTTAGTGTGGTAAAAATATCATGTTAATTTCTTTGGATTTACTCCATTGTATCATTATTTAGGTTTTATATCCAAAGGAATTTTTATGTATTTAGTGGTCTTTGGTCTATGAATCCAAATTTCCATTACATGATCCATATTCATTGTATCATTCTAACAGCATTAAAATATCTAAACCCTAAGCCATCTTACATCAAATAAGCATAAAAATTATAACCGCATCATCTTATAAAACAAATGTAGGGCACACTAATTAGATCAATCAAAATCAATAAATAATGCAACTTATCGAGGATAGGAAAAATTATTATTCTAGTCAATAACAACAAAACTATCATGAGACGTTAGAATTACATTCTTACATTCGATGGGGGCATAATTTTAGAAAAATTTTAAAATGAATCAAAGATTTTGAAGACTTACTTAAATACTATCATTTACTTAATTTCAAGTTAATAAAATTAGTGAAACCTAATCAATTGTTTGGTGAAGTGCCTTAGGTGAAAAAAATTAACATAGACTGACATAAAAATTAAGCTAAAAAAATGCTTATAATTTGGTGGATATTAGAATGAATTACATAATTAGTTTAGGTGTTATCAACAAAAAAAAATTCTAATGTGTTCGAATATCATATAAGATTTACAAATATTGTATTTACAAATAATTTGCAATTAAACTATTATTTTCTATTAAAACATAAATAATTTTATTATTAATCATAGAGTACAATATGAAGCAATTGCAAGAAATTATTAGATGAAAAATGTAAAAAAATAAAATACAGTATGAAGGCTAGTAAGAAAGCAACAAAGCCTGAGTCAAAGTTAAAAGAAAAACTCCAAGGAAAACGTCTAACTTAAATTATGGCATATTTCGAAGTGATGTTATACATTTTTGCCATTTCTTCCCTACCTGACATATAGAAGAATTAAGTCTTCTTGTATGATAATGCTAGAAAGGCTAACACCAAAGCCAATAGACAAAGTGAAGATCAGCAATATGCTCAACAAATAATGATAATTATGAGCAGCAGCCATAGCAAATCTGGATCAATAAACTTATGAGTAGATGTAATACCAACCAACACCCTTGGACTAACCTCTAGGGAATAACCCTAAATCTAATGTAAGATCTAACATTAATTCAAAGTCGTGTACAAATCATATCTTAAGTAATCAGAATTACTATCACTACAGAAGGTTGATTTGTATAAGTTGGGTCCTCCCCCACTCTCCTAATTTGCAGAAATGTTTATGCAATTTTGTTTGTCACTTGAGGCATCCTGAGAAGTTCTGAAAAAAAATTTACATGAAGAATAATATGATGGAATGCCTCCAAAGTATACCTTTTGTCATAGACAAGCATTGGAATTAATCCAAATTTTCTTCAAACATTCATTTCTACCAAAATCCTAGCCACGTATGATCTAAAAAGTCTGGTAGTAGTAGCATCCACTTGATGAGATAGGCTAAAAATTAACCCAAGAGATCAAAAAAGTAGACTGGTTGAAGTAGTGTATCCATAAATGACAAAAAGCAACCCAAATAAGAGTAACAGAAAATTTCTTGGAGAATCATAATACGGTCACCACTTTAGCATCTGCATTGAGAAATCAACCACAATATGACATCCTAGAGAAAGGTCCTAAGTAATCAACTTTGTGAGAAAGTATAACTAGAATCAAAAAACCCAATTGAATAAACCCCCAATAAACTCAGCTTGGCCATAAATCTACAAAAAATCTCCATACTAAGGGTCTTCAAGAGATATAACCAACAAAAGAAAAAAAAAATGTCAACTCAGAAAGCTCTTCATCTAAAAAAAATGAGTCTAGATTTGTCTTGATGGAACTTCTATAAACTCTATTGTATAATAAACATCATTAATTCATAACAATAATTGAAATACTATTTTTTGATATGATTTTTCTTGTTAGCATTTCTATAACTCTATTTTCTATATGATATCAACTGTTACTTTTGTTTCTTTCATCAACAAAATTTATGTGGTCTTATTGTTTATATTTTAATTAACTGATTTTATCTCTAAGTTTGTGTCTTACAAATTATTATTCTATGATGTTTAATTTATTAATTATGCATCTTCAGAAAAGTTTTTAAACTCATTCTTCAAATATATCAATAAAAAGTGTTTACGATTGAGTCAGTTAATAAATTCAACACTGATTTTTTCTTGGATAAATTATTGTAGTAAGTAAATTATATTTATATTTTGGTGGATCATTAGTAGGTGTTATAGAATTTAGATGCTCAAATAATCTTATTAGTAGACAAATATTATTAAACTCATGCTTATACTTATGGGAGTTATTTCAAAACTTATCTTCTCATTCTAGCCTATTGGATTTCTATGATCTTTCTTCTAGGCCTAGTGGGCTTGGTGGGGCAAGTAGCTTATGTTGAGTTGATGCAAGACCTTACTAAAAATAAGATGAAGAGATAGGCTGGATATTATGAACTTTAACCCCCACGCCCAACAACCTTTGCAAAAGAATGAGGAGCACAAGATGAACGACCATAAGAAAAGCATCACTTTGCAAGAACACTTGAGAAGTTGCCATCAAAGAAGATGGTTTAGTTATCAACAAGTGTTTCTTCAGATAGAGGAATTGATAATGCTCAATACCGAATGTGCGGAGGGAGGAGGGGGTTAACTATAGTAAATAGGATGCCAGCCTTAACGTTGAGGCTAAAAACGATCTAATGCTAAACATTGAAGCTACAAAGATTAGAATCACAAGCAACTAAAGCACAACAAGTTTGCATGAAGATGGACAACAAGCAAGCGCACATGTTGTGAGAAGGGCAAGGGCGCCTCAAGTCTTCCTACCATAATAGGTGCAATTATTCTTGATCATAAACTGTAGTAAATAAGATGCAAGCCTTCGCATTGAGGCTAAAAATGATCTAATGCTAAACATTGAAGCTACAAAGATTAGAATCACAAGCAACTAAAGCACGACATGTTTGCATGAAGATGGACAACAAGCAAGCGCATATGGTGTGAGAAGGGCAAGGACGTCTCAAGTCTTCCTACCATAATAGGTGCAATTATTCTTGATCATAAATAGAAGACATCCTTTCCATAAAAAATAAATTTACAATTCTAGCATAGATTTAACCTAGGACCTCTTCTTTATGATATGGTAACCAAAACAAAATCATGTTCAAATCTTATTCAAATCATGTTTGAACTATGCTTAAATAAATTAGAACAAAAATTAAACGTGGATTGAACAAAGTTCAAATAAGGTTCAGATGTGGTTCAAATCACACCTTTATGTTTTGTGTTCTCTATCTTTGATGGAATTGATTCCTTTGAGTTGATTTACCATACATATAGTTAACTCTAATCAGATTTGTAGAAAAGTATTATACTACTTAAGTCAAATATAAAATTAGAGTTATGATGAACAAAAATGTTAGACAACTTGCTGCTTTTGATCTCCCTGCAAAGGCTAAGAAAATTTTAACTTCAATGAAGAAGATTGTACAAACTCAAATTTGGGCATTTTATAAATATGATCAAATTTGGGCACTTTATAGCAATATAAAAGAGTGTTGTAAGTACTATACTGAATGAGAAGAGACTGACTTCATCAATATTAAGTGCTAGATCACTCACCTGAGTCATAGAAAAAAACTTAAATTTTGTTGTTTTATAGCCATTGTGATTGTATTTTGTTATATCTATTAAAGATAAAGTCCATTATAATTGCACTTTGTTATATCAAAATTATACTTTATTGTGTTATAATTATTTTGATTGCACTTTATTATGTAATAGTCTGTTGTATTATAGCATATTCAAAGCCTATTTGAATTATTTTCAAATAAGATTTTAATATTCCTTGAACATAATTCAAACCTCACTTGAAAGGTTCGAACATTACTCAAATGGGATTCAAATATTTTAGTTGAAAATTGTTCGAACATGGCTTGATTAAAACCCTCATGCTCGAATATTTTGGATTTTCGTAGAAAGTACAATCAATCACTAACCTAAAACGAACTACATGAATTGATAACACTTAAATACATTAAATTGAAAAAATCAATAACCATCAAAACACTTTAAATACATCATAACAACATTTATTTGATAGATAATTATAAGCTCAAAAACCAAGCTCTTGTAGTAAAAACATACATCAATAGTGTTATGATTATGATAGCACAAATACAAGTATGATAAAGTAATAGTTTAGGTTTAAATCAAGCGACCACATATCCCATCAAATGAATATAAAATTTGTGCTATTTTTTTTTTGTTATATAAATTTGAATATATTCATCACCCCTTACAATATGAAAAACCCTGCTTATAATATGAAGGAGACAAAAACTGAATCGTTGATTAATTAATGAAGCATATTCAAAGATGGTTCAAATCTCATTCAAACATGGTTAGAATCAACTCTTTTTGGATTTAAAATTCAGGCATACATAAACATGCTCAAGCAGATGACCTGATGTCAGAGAAAAATGATATTAAACCAATAATAGAGATTCTTGACAGAAAAATTTATGAAAAAGCATGCTTCTGTAAATGAATTAATGCGTGCATATTATCCATTAATTGTCCCCATCAAGTATCTTTATTATTGCCTTTATATCAACCTTCTCTAATCTCAATCCATCTGCATGAGCATATTTATATATATAATACTTTCAAACCCTAGGAAACAAGGTTTGAACTATGTTCAAATGAGAAACATGGTTCAACACTCATTCATGATGTTCAAATTTCATTGAGGATTGTTTTGAACCTAGCTTTGCATGTAATAGTTGAATCGTAAGTTCTAAATAAACATCCAATCTTTATTTTGAACAAGGATTGAACATTGAATATGGTGTTTAAAGCTTATTTATTTTCGAATTACCTCCTTCCTATTATTACTATAGATAGATGACTGCATTTAGAATTCTATAACAAAAAATATAAATATTAATCTATTTTCATTTGAAGGAGCTCTTAGTAAAGCTTTACAATGTGGAATCACTCAAAAAGTAAAGAAAAATATTATTAAGAAGATGATGATGGTGCAACAACAACAAGCCTTTATCCCACTAAGTGGGGTCGGCTACATGAATCCTTCGTCTCCATTGTGTCTTATTATGTGTCAAATTCTCACTTAATTCAAGTATACTAAGGTCATTTTTATACATCTTAAAGTCTTTTAGGTCTACCTCTACCTTTCTTAACATAAACAAATCTAATGTATCTACTCCTTTCCGTTTTGACGGTCGACGCTTTATGTGGCCAAACCATCTAAGGCGACTCTCTCTAATCTTATCTACCACTGGAGCTACTCCAACTTTTTCCGGAACATACTCATTTCGCATTTTATCTCAAAGAGTAAAGTCACTCATCCACCTAAGCATCCTCATCTCTGTAACACTTAACTTAGTCTTATGCTCTTCTTTTATTCATTCTACCATAAGTCATTGGATCTTACCACCATCTTACAAAATTTTCCTTAAGTTTAAATGGAACTTTTCTATCACCATCCAACTTATACTAATAACCCTCCATCCCATCATTATACACATCTCCATCATTTTTGTCACTAATAACTTCTGTAACTTCTAAACTAAAATTACACTCCATTTTAGATCTACTTAAAACCTAGACTCTAAAGTTGACCTCCATAATTCAAGTTTCTCTTGGACTCTTATCAACAAGAAGAATGTCATCGTGATACATCTTCCTGTAAATGCCTAGTAAGAACATCCATAACTAAAGTAAAAGATAAGAGTTGATCCTTGATATAATCCAACTGAAATAGAAAAATATTTTGTCAATCCTCCTTGTGTTTGGACATAAGTAATAGCTCTAGTATACATATCCTTAATGACTTGAATTAACCAATATTAACTCATTTCTATTCTAGAACTTTCCAAAGAACATCTCTTGAAATTTTATCATAAGCTTTCTCTAAATCAATAAATATCATATGTAGATCCTCCTTACTTTCTCTATACTTCTCCATCAAACCTCTTAATAAATATATAGCATCCATAGTAGATCTACCTGGCATAAAACCAAACTAATTGTGAGAAACTTTTGTATCACATCATAGCATATGCTCAATTACTCTCTCCCATAATTTTAATGTATGACACATTAACTTAATTCCTCTATAATTTAAACACTCTTGTGCATCACCTTTATTCTTAAATATAGGAACCAACACACTCTTTCTCCACTCATCTGGCATCTTTTTAATCTTTAAAATAACATTAAAAAAATTTGTAAGCTAAGAAATTCCTTGATCTCCTAAACATTTTCACACTTCTATTGGAATATAATCAGGTCCTACTGTTTTTTCACATTTTATTTTCTTTAAAACTTCTCTAACTTTAGATTTACTAATACGACGATAAAAATAAAATTCTTTATTTTTGTTTAGGATATTAAGGTTGCTAAAATCAATCGTCTTTCGATACTCTTCGTTGAAAAGTTTATCAAAATACCTCATTCACCTATTTTCAATATCCTTTCTAAGAAAAGACTTTATTATTTTCATCCTTAATACACCTCACTTAAACTAGATCTTTATATCTCCTATCTATTTGGTTAGCTAACTTATACATATAACTTTCATCTTTTTTGGTATCTAATCTATTGTATAAATCACTAAAAACTAATTTTTTGCATCAAATACTGCTTTTTTAGAATCTCTACATGTCACTTTATATCTTTCTCAATTCTCTGAGTTTCTAATAAAAAAAATTCAAGCTGTCCCTAGGACTTAAATTATCTCTTATATTGCTATCTCAAAAGCATTCCGGTTCAAAATGAAGTTTTCAGCTTATTTCCTCAAAAAAAATATATATATAATGGACATATTTTATCAATTATGTGTGTTACTTGATAACCCTAATAATTAAAAAATAGTAAAAGTGCACTACAAAAGATTTGACAGTAATTCCAAGAGGCATACGCTAAGTCTTAACCACATGCTAACAATCAATGATTACAAATGTCAATATTAACTTTAAAAGTATAAAAAATATACCACTAGAATTACAAAATTTCAACAAGATATATTAAGAAAAAGAATCCCAAAAAAGAGATGGAATTGCTAATTAAAATTGAATGAAATATGTATCTAATTTGAGTTGGAAATATGATGATCATTTGAGCTTTCTAGATTTCATAAAGTGATCAAGTTTTTAAACAATGTTATATAATTGTAAAGCGCAAAAAGCACTTACTTGATCGCCTTTTTGACATTGCTTGGTATTTCAAACGACGCCTCATTATAAGAATTGTTACCAGAGTTGATAGAGCAACTGTCAATGCAACTGATGCTAATACAATGCCTACTGTAGCACCAGTACTTAGCCCTGATCTAGAAGCACTTGGCACTGAAACAAGAAATTGAATCAATGACTGCCTATGTTTGAAGCATGAAAGTCCAAGCAAAAGTGCTTTCAATACATACCTCCAGAATAAAATCCCAAAGTGAAGTTAAGGAGTTCATATGGTCCAAAAATTGGTGAATCTGGAATCAACCATCCTGTGAACATTCCTCTGATTCGTTGAACCTCGCTGTCACTGAACATACTAGTATTATTTGGAAATAATTTCAGCTTCATCTTCAATCTTGGACCTTCTTCCCAGATAAATGAATCAATAAACACTTGATAGAGAGCCAATTCAAGACCGGATGACAAATAATACTCAAAGCTATCAATGTATGGGCGGAAATCTGAAAATCCTGGACTCTTTAATCGATAACCAACTTCAAGTGGGATAGCACAAAAGCAAGGAATGGATGAAAGTGGATTGTATTCATAATCTAAATCACTGGGGCATGGCCCGCAGCTTATTTTGGAGTTCCCTGAGCTACCAGATGATTGGTTTATTAACTGATACTGACAGTATGGCTCGATATTAAATTGATTTGCATTTGAACATACAGGATTGCCATATAACCTGAAAATAATGCACATCGAGCCAAGAACAATGATAAACATCATCTAAATTCCAGAAAACAGAGAAAAATCATGAAACTGAATCTAAAACATGGTTTAGTCCAGGAAACACAAACACACCAACGAGAATAATATGCTAGCTACACAGAATTTTAAATGCACGTTATGCATTCAATTACAAAATAACATACAGGTTTGCCGTATAACCTAATGCAACATCAAACCAAGAATAATGATAAATATTAGCTAAATTCCAAAACAATTGCAAAAAATTAAGAAGGTGAATCTAAAACATGGTTTAGGCCAAGAGACAAAAGCACAACAAAGGTGATAAAATGCTTGTTCAAATAAGATTGCTCTACTTTTCTCCCAAAACATAATTAAATGCATGTATGTGCTCTAAAAGCAGATGTAATAACAAGGTCAATAGGTAAATGTGTTCTATGAGCTCCACATACTTTTGTGGATAAACAATTCTAGAGGGTAATTTCATTCTAACCAGGTACCTGACTCAACACCAAAATTTGGAGTTCCTCTATAGGAACCCTTCTTGTACATTTTCTAATGCCCACACTTCAGTTAAACCGTTGGAATAATATTACAACTACAAGAACGAAGATAAAATAGAAAAATATCATAAAGGTGGCACTGCATTATTAGGTGTACACAAAATTACATATAATAGTCAAACACAAGGCATACCATCTATTGTTTCAGAAAATAAAAAAAAGCAAACCGAAAGTATAAATTATTTGAAATAAACCCAAGAACTCAGAATAGACAAATTTCTAGCAACCCAATTAAATAACAAGAATTTGCACACACAAATATGTGCACATGTATTTCAAACTTCAAAGCAAATACAAAGAATCTTCTGTATAAAATAAAACTATTAGTCTGTAAAACAGAGAGAAGCATACCTATGGTACAAAATTTATTTTAAAAAAAAGTTAAAGCTAAATGATGACCACATTGATAAGCATAAGATAGCATTAGTTTTCATATTTTTTTAAATAAAAATAATAGATCTGTCATAGTTTTTACACAATGAAAGCTTGTAAAATGATTAAAAAAAAGCATGAAATAAGAACATACAAAATGGAGACATTTGCAGGAGGATTTAGGGAAGCAGCTATGTTAGTGAGGCTATTATTCTGTAAGTCTCTGCAAAATAAACAGAAATCAGAACAAATTTATATAATAACAACTCCTAGAATCAGCTCAACAAAAGAAAGTGCAGTTTACTAGCTCTTACAGAAGAAGGCTTCTATTTCCAGTAAAATCTATATTCTTCCATACAGCAGCTGGAACAGAACCATTTAGATGATTGTTCTCGAGTAAGCTGAAAAAAATGTGGAGCATGGAAAATTCAGTTAAAACTTGGTTTCATAACTTAGTTTCCACTATAAAAACACCATTCTTCGATGACTTTCATAGAATACAAATAAAAAAAACTCAACAAATGCTCCAAACTGTACAATCAGAACATGGAAAAATCCTTGAACAAGCAAAAATATAGGTTAACACCAAAAAGCACCAAAAGAAGCTGGGAATACAGATGCAAACAAGCATGAAGAAAGACGAGTTCTAATACAGATAAGTAAAATGCATGCATGTCTGCATCTATTACTATAAGAAAAAACAAACTGCTAGAATTCAGATCAAGATCAATGAACGCCTTTTTGCCTAGAGGAATTTCTTTGTTTTGTATGAAATCATGTCTGAGAAATGAAACAGTCTAGTTTTCATGTGTACAACATGAACCCTAAAACTCCATCAAAATAGTTTCCAATTGTTTAAATGTATATTTTTTAAATCTTAAATGTCCTTATTTTATCAAGCACAACTTTTGATATCAATCACATCCTAAGACAATTCAAAATGGCTTAGTCTATGTATTATTTGAGTTCACACAACAACAACAACAAGCCTTTATCCCACTAAGTGGGGTTGGCTACATGAATCATTCTCTCCATTGTGTCCTATTATGTGTCAAATTCTCATTTAATTCAAGTATACTAAGGTCATTTTTATACATCTTAACCAAGTCTTTTAAGTCTACCTCTTCTTAAGACAAATCTAATTAAACTACTCTCCTGGGTCATCTCGGACCAACGCTTTTGTAAAACCATCTAAGGCAACTTCTCTAATCTTATCTTCTGAACTACTCCAACTTTTTCCGACATCATTTCACATTTTATCTCTAAGAGTAAAGCCACTCATCCACTGAGCATCCTCATCTCTTCACTTACTCTTATGCTTTTTCTTTTAGTATTCGCAACCATAAGTCATTGGTTACCACCATCTTATAAAATTTTTCCTTAAGTTTAAGTGGGACTTTTCTATCACACAACAGGCCAAATGCATTCCCCCACTTCAACCATCCAACTTGAATTCTACTAATAACATCTCCATCTATTTCACCATCATTTTGAACAATAGAGCCTAAATATCGAATCTCACTCTTATTAATGACTTGTTCACCTAATGTCACCTAAAATTACACTCCATATATTCGGTTTAGATCTACTTAAACAAAAACCTTTAGACTCTAATGTTGATCTCCATAATTCAAGTTTCTCTTAGACTCCCTCTCTAGTCTTGTCAACAAGAAGAATGTCATCAATAAAAAGCATACACCAAGGTACATCTTCCTGTAAATGCCTAGTAAGAACATCCATAACTAATGTAAAAAGATAAGGGCTTAAAGCTGATCTTTGATGTAATTAACTAAAATAAGAAAATATTTTGTCAATCCTCCTTGTGTTTAGACACAAGTAACAGCTCTAGTATACATATCTTTAATGACTTGAATATAACCAATATTAACTCATTTCTGTTCTAAAACTCTCTAAAGATCATCTCTTGAAACTTTATCATAAACTTTCTCTAAATCAATAAATATCATATGTAGATTCTCCTTACTTTCTCTATACTTCTCCGTCAAACCTCTTAACAAATGTATAACATCCATAGTAGATCTACCTGGCATGAAACCAACTGTGAGAAACCTTTTTGTATCACATCGTAACCTCTCAATTACTCTCTCCCATAATTTTAATGTATGACACATTAACTTAATTCTTCTATAATTTACACTCTTGTGCATCATCTTTATTCTTAAATATAGAAACCAACAAACACTTTCTCCACTCATTCATCTTTTAGTCTTTAAAATAACATTAAAAGATTTGTGTATGAAATTCCTTGATCTCCTAAACATTTCCACACTTCTATTGGAATATCATGAAGTCCTATTATTTTTTCACATTTCATTTTCTTTAAAGCTTCACTAACTTCAGATTTACTAATACGACGATAAAAATAAAATTTTCTATTTTTGTTTAAGGTATTGAGGTTGCTAAAATCAATAGTACTTTCAGATCCTTCATTGAAAAGTTTATCAAAACAATCCACCTATTTTCAATATCCTTTCTAAGAAAAGGACTTATTTTTTCATCCCATACACCATAACTAGTCTTTCTTCTCCTATCTCTTTGGTTAATTTTAACTTATACATCTTTCACCTTCTTTAAGTATCTAATTTATTGTATAAATCATAAAATTAAATTTTTCATCATATATTACTTTCTTAATCTCTAGCCACTTTATATCTTTCCCAATTCTCCAAGTTTTTACATCTAAACCAAGTTTTATAAAATGCTTCTTATTTCTTATCTTTAGTGCACCACCAACTATTTTTATTAAAAGAAATTTTTTTTTTTGATTCTTCAATCACATTTTAGCTTAATTTCACTTCTTCTTTTTCCATAAGCATCTAAACAATGCACAATAGGTTCACATATCATTCACTCAAATCTAGGTCCTAATGGCTTAGAACTAGCCTGACCTAGGGGTGTGCAGTAATTTATTTTAAATCAAAAAATATGATTAAATCGAACATATTTGACTGATTTGGTTCAATTTATTAAAGGATAGTTAGATTTTTTTTTTGGGTGTAGAAGTAAGGCTTATTTAGATTCTAGTGAATGATTAAATTTTAAAAGTAAAAAAAAATTAACCATAAATCAAAATCTCATTAATAAAGAACCAAATATTATTCACTCTTCAAAGCTTTAGTCAAACCCGCAAGAAGCAACCACCTACTAATCTAATGTTGTATATAAAGTTTCTCTTCGCTAGAATAGAACTCCATATTTAAATAATGTCATCTATTCATATTTTGTTTAGATTATACTTTAAAATATCTTCCTTCCCAAATATTTCAAAAATTGGTTTGGCTAAATCAAAACTAAAATGAATAAACAAAACTATTTTGTGAATCAGTTTGTTCTGATTCCTCTTATGTTTTGATTTGTTTGGCTCTACCTATGATTTCATTTAGTTCAATTGATTTAACAAATCCATTAATCAATCTATTCAAATCGACCAAATGTATCCCCGTACAACTAAATGGAACCGACCCAACCCCACCAACACCTTCCTCAAATTTGTTCATAACACACATGCAAGGATTGAGGAACAATTATCGCTATCTTCATTGATTGTTGAGGTCCCACCAAATCAACCCCCCAAGATTGCCCTTTGATGACGTGATAGCATTGGAAATCTACAAGTCGTAGCTTAAAGATAGTCTGGAGTTTTATTTTTTTTCTTTTAAGGTGCAATCCCCAAAAATTCACTCAATTCTCATGAGAGAATTTTGTGTCGTTTTGGGAGACTTTTAAAATATAAATTAGATTGCAGATAAGACACTTTCCAGAGAAATTTTGTCATCATCTTGGAAGAATTTTAGATTACGTTCCAAAGTCACATAGGTGAAAAAATCTATGATTAATTAGCCCTCTTACAGATGAAAGAGGACTTTCGATTGAAGCTAGTCATTAGATGGTTCGAGCTTAACGTATAATAACAGTTATTTACATTTTTAATTTATAAATTCGTCACCTTTAACTTCAAAGGATGGTGAGATAAATGATGATGAACTTTTGATTAAGGTCTTATGATTCTATCATCAAGAATTGTTGTAGTCTGTAATCTATCTAATCAAAGGAGAGATTCAACCCAACATAATCGAATGATCCTTATCGATAGCCATAGATTGTTTCGCCCAAAGAGATCATGTACACGTGGGGTTGATGTTTGCATAATTAACTTTAGCTCACAAAGAGTTTTTATCCCTATCGAATATATATTATAATTCACAACTCAAAGAAAAAAGTCATTAAGAAACATATAGGTTACGATCATAACAATAAAATATGTCGTTTAGGAGCAAATTACCTTAATCAAAGAGCTCTAGTCATAACCACTACTTTTATAGTTTCATTTTGCAACAAAATCTCATGAATAAAGAACACAAAACACATCTTTACTAACATGGGATAGTTTGAGTACGATAATAAAAATATATTTGATATAATAATGGCTCTTTGTGAACTTAGTTAAACTTAAATTTATTACTCTCGAAAGACTTTGTGAAGTGTAGACGGATTATTGCTTTAAGCATTAGCGTGGCGAATTTGGCTTGATTAATTTTATGTTTTATAAGTTTCTTTCAATTTTTTTATATTTTATTGGGGTTAAACCCGAAATGACTTACACCAAAATTTGGATTATTTTGAAAATATTATCCCATCAAATTGAGACTTTTTTGTCAACATGGCCTCATCAAGGTGTTTAACTAATTGAAATTTGTTACGTTAGATATCGTCAACTTTGTTTGCTTACTAACAGAAAATTAGATTGACAAGTATTGATTTAATGTTAATAAAAAAATAGATCTTGATCACTATATCTCTATGCATAAAGTATCAAATCCATAGGATGAACAACACTACCACACTTCACTGATGAAATTTAAATTTGAGTTTCCAAGAGTAAGCATTTTTCAAAATAAAGGAGTTCTTTTTTATGATTAGTTGCATTTTCTCAAGGCAATTGAATTTAAGTGTACTTTTTTTATCCCATGCAGTATTCTCAAAAATTATAATAATGGCACTTCATTTTTATTATTTTTAAAATACACTTATATCCACTTTTGTATGTATGTTGAGGAATCAAGTTGTCCACTTTTATTGAATTGACATCTTCTGATATTTTATAAGGTGACTTTTTTTATCTCCATATGATTGGCTTAGTCCATTGAAATCAATTCACTTTCTATAAATAGGAGTGCAAGGTAAGTTCATTTTCACCATTCAATCCTAACTCATTAAGTTTCATAGAGTTTGAAACATTCTTTAAAGCAACAAAGGTTTTACTCACATTCTTAGGAGTATCCAAGTGCTTTCAAAGTTCTTGTCCAATTTTCATTTTTGCAAGCTCAGTTTTAATTTCATTTTATGATAACATATTTCATTCATCATTGTCATTTTTTTAGGAAATGTTTTAGCAAAGTCATTTTGTGAGTTTGTTGCTAGTATAAAATCCAATAATCTATCGATGTCTCGAACATATAGGGGGAATCTACAAGAGTGTTGAGTCTTCCTACTACACTTAAGAAAATAAACATAGTTGATGTCATGAGACATGCCGGCTTATAGATCTTCATATCCTCCACACTTAAAAAGTACACATAAACCTTCAAGGCCTGCACGTAAAAAATGTGAATGCAAACTTTCTTGTTTTGTTTTTTTCTTTTTTTTCGATCACTTATTGTTTAATATATATATATACATATATGTGTGTGTGTGTGTGTGTGTGTGGAGAGAGAGAAATTTTGAAAGAGAGAGAACTCTTTCTATTTTAGACAAAAAAAATATAAAGTTATAGGGGAGGAAATAAAGTTCTCTCTCTATATAATGAGAGAAAGCAAGAGGTGAGAAGAGATCAGAGAGAAAGTGAGAGAAGAGAGGAAGGTACAGAAAAAGCTCTCTCTATATTATTTTTGAGGGATTTATATACATATCACACATTACGTATGCATTTATATATTTAACACCTAGATTTTAATATTTACTTAATGTAATATCCAAATCTTTAATATCACATTAAAATGTCACGCATATTGATTTTTTAAAGTGAAGTACGCCTTTATATAATTTCAAGTGTTAAATATATAAGATCAAAGAGTAAATTTGTACATGAATAAGGCACTTGAAACTAACATTACAGGATGTTTCATTCAATGATTATCATCAACTTTGATTTTGACTAGATTTGGTGTGTATTGTGTCATGATGCATATGCATAGATCGACTGAAGGATGGCATTGACTAGATTTGGTATATATTGTGCCATGATGTAAATGCATAGGTCGATTGAAGGATGGCTTGTCAATCAATACTAGTAGTTGCTTAAGCTAAGCAATTTTTGCACACCTACTATAATCTAGTGAATGACAAAATTCTATCATACTACATAACAAACCTACTTACATTCATGTGAACATAGATATATGCACACGCACATGTGTATACATCTAATCGAATAATGAAACATTGGTTCAAAGTAGAGTGGGGTTTCTAACTAAAATAGTTCAGGGTTAAAGAAAAAAGTAGAAGCAGAGAAAATTTGAGAAAAACAAAAGCCACTATCCTTCATTGGAAGATATACCTTGTTATAAAGTTAAAAAACATACCAACCAGGAGTTCAGAGATTTGTTTACCCTACCTAGTAAGACAGGTA
This sequence comes from Cymbidium sinense, assembly GCA_021442155.1. Classification (NCBI taxonomy): domain Eukaryota; kingdom Viridiplantae; phylum Streptophyta; class Magnoliopsida; order Asparagales; family Orchidaceae; genus Cymbidium; species Cymbidium sinense. The sequence continues at coordinate 102,396,093 of CM038225.1, forward strand.
AGATACATCAAGTTCATCTAGATGTACTCCACATCTTTTTGCTATATAATCCGCATTTATCCTAGAAATATCAAACTGAAGCTAATTTGATGTCTTACTTGGGCCTACATGTCATAACCAATCAATTGACATGCTACAAAAATCCACCTCTTACAAAGATATAGCACCACAAATTGATAATATAATGAAATAACTAAAAAGATGCTTACAGTCTCTGGAGATTTGGAAGACCAGAAAAATTTTCAGGGATGGGACCAGTTAGAGAGTTGCTCGACAGGTCACTGCAAAAAACTCAAAAGGCTATCAAATTCTTTCAAATAAATGTGGTACATAACATATTCAGTAAGCCAATTAAAATGGGCATTTAAGAGAAGGGAATAATATTAAAACAGTTTGATTGAGACATACATTGTAGTGATATTATCGGAAAGCTTATTAGATGGAATGTTTCCTGTCAAATCGTTCTGGCTAAGATCTCTGGAAACATGAAATGTTACAAATTTAGTAACAGCCCAAAAATAAAAAAACAGTTCTTACGAAATGGCAGCAATGCATAAGGTGCTACCATGGCCAGGTAAGCATCCTTGCACTTACAAGTAGCCAAGCTGGGGTATGCCACTCAGATCAGGTACTTCTCCTTGTAAGCTGCAATTCCTAAGGCTCCTGAGGATGAAAAAAAAAAGCATCACGAAAAGTAAATACAACTCTTGTGTTAGCCTTATTAATAGAAGAAATACAAGTCTTCAAAGAAAAAAAGTTTCACATTACATAAAATGTATATATTAGTGATTTGAAACGAAATACCACAAGCACACGAATTAATTTAGAATTATTAATGACTTAAAAATAACAAAGACTTGCTTCAATTACTTGAATAAATCTTAACTAAGAACACTTTCATTTGAAAAATAATTATCAATAATCATCATGGTCAAGCTTCAAATCATTTGTAAATGCAACGAAATGAAGTTTTCAAGACTTCTGGAATTAATATTATATATGTTATATTTAGGTTAAACATGTTGGCAGAAATTTTGGCGTTTCATTTTGGTCCTTACAGGATATGATTCTGTTGTGACTGGTAGCTAGTCAATCCGCTTAGAAAAGTTCTGCCTCCATACCTATACTATGTTAGTAAAAAGCACCAACCCCTATTTCCTCAAGAATCTTTTTTTAAAAGGCAGATTATGTTTAATTTAACTAGATCTCCCTGTTGCTCAAAACACAGTTTAATCTTCCCTTCTACTCACAGCAAGATACTCAATTAAAAATGATTGCTTAGGCTTGATTATAGGCAACAAAGCTTTAATGTTTAAGCTTCAAATGAATTGCTTAGCACACAACAAGTTTCTAAGTCAACAACTACAAATGCCACTGAATAAACCTAAATATTAGCATCTTTGGCCACTGTCACAAGCAAGATACCTCCAAATCTTGTATTAAAAATATTCCATCCATCCTTAATAGTGGATAGCGTGTACTTTTAAAACCTTATATACAAACACATAAATAGAAATAAACATACCTAAAATATCCAAAAATGTCATGTAGAAGGTCAACAATTATCCCCATATGTTTCCTACTTAGCATGATTAGTTATGATAGTATTTCTAAAAGGATGCTTCTAGGGACCCTCTTACATATACAATGCTTATTCACGAAGCTTTTAAGCCTTCTTATAAGAAAAATCAATGTTAAAATCCCTCTTTACTTCTAATATTATACTCTTCAATTTTAAAGTAAGGTCAAATCCAACAAGCTTCTGTTTGAGCTTACCAGTGGTTTTTCAATCTAGCATTTAAAATATAAGTGGATTCTAAATTGTGGTTCATGATCTCAAACATGTCTGATTTGCCATTAGCTCTCAAGTTCCATGAAATTTTTTTGAAAGTACAATAAACATACAAAATGTCTTTCCCTAATTTATTTACCTGGAGTTAAAAATTCATCATTGTATTTAAATGTAATTTTCTATTTACTCATATTTGCTCTTAGAAAATATCCCAACTTCTAAATTTATAAAAAACATACTAGAGCATGAGATTACTATATCAACAGCCATTGAAATGAAGACACTTTCAAGCATTGATAATTGCAAGATAAAAGTTTAATTACTTAAGAAAGAGTTTAATGCGAGAGTAATGACTACCAGGGCAAGGCGGGTGCAGGAGCGAGGCTCACATGACGAAGCATACGTAATTCTTTAAACTTTTTTAAATTTACACACACACTCTTTCAAGCATTACATATCTAAAATTTACATCTCTAAAATTTACATCTTCATATTTATTTACATAACACTCAAATCTATAACCCACATCAAAAAATAACATTAATATTAACTTTAAAAAACACACACATTTATTCATATATTTTGATTAGATTTACACTTTAAAATGCTATGTAAATAATTATTAGACATGTAATACTGAATAATTTTATGAAATGTTATAAATCTCTCTTTTTGGGTAGATTTCATACATGCTACAATATATATATATATATATATATATAGCATATGTAACAACTTAAATGCTTAATATTTACCTATATAAAAATTTAGTGTCACAATCACATTATGAAAAGGCATATTTTTTATAAAAATTTAATATTAATGATATTTTTATATAATTTTAAGATTTAGATATTATATATATAGATAGATAGATTTAGAAAATATTAGATATACAAATATATAAAAAGTATGTTTTATTTTTTATTTTTTTACAATAGACAATGTGGTTGAGATTGCTGAGAGAGAAATGAACATTTGGTCTGAAAAACGTATGCTCAGAAACTGATTTACTCTACAAAAATTAACAGCGTAGAATATTCAACTTTGTGGGATAAAAGGTTTAAGTTTACAAACACCCCACAATGCTACACAAAATAAGAAGCTGGAATACCAATGCACTAAAACTAATATTTAGTGCCTATTTGACGTTCAAAATCATAAGATAAAAAATAAGAAGCATTCACTTACAGCTTTAAAAGTTGAGTTATAAGTAAAGCTGAAGCACTAAATCTGCACAAGTTAAGCAAGTAAGACATCTCAATGTTTATCTAAACTACATTAAGAGGTCGTTTGCTACATTGTTACGTTTAGATGATTAACATGTCATGCCAAATAGTAGCAGTCTCACATGCCACAGCAACAAATAACACACAAGAGCACAGTTGCAGTTGGTTTGGCATGAACAGGCCATGCTAGCAGCTGAGCAAGGAACTCTTGATCTTCAAGCAATTAGGATGTATTAACCTGGTTGGTTTCAGAACAGTAAGCATAGCAGATGAGGCAACAGATGCATCCATCGCTTGCTCTTTACCTTGTAGGTTGTTTTGGCATGAGCACTGGCTGCAAGCCGCTAATAAGCACAGAACTCCTAACCTTCATACAGTTAGGATGCATTAACCCGACTTGGAAAAATGAGCATAATCCCTCCACTCCCTCTTTCTCTTTCCATCTCTCAACATGTTTCCATACATAAAAGCAAATATTTTGCAATATTCCCTTTCACTCTTCCTCACACAATCTACTTATCTACCTCCTCCCTCTTTGTTTGGGCCAGCAAAACATTTCAAATAGACTAAGTTGACTACGAGAGATTTTGTTATCAGACAACTCAAAGGGGTTTCCAGTTATAGAGAAAGAAAGAGAGAGAGATATAGAATCAATGAGTAACATAGTTGTAAACCCTCACCCTTCCTTTTGTTCACTTGCTTTAAAAAATAAACTTACTAACGATGGCACAGATTCTTGAAAAGAGATTACGATACAAACTTCACTACGAGTGACCATGGAATGGCCAAAGTGTGATAACCAGTGAATATATCCCGATAAAAACAAAACATAACTATTAAAAACACACAAGAATACAAATCTAGAACTTACAATCAACAGATTAAATGCAACTATTACAAGCTATTTATGTGAGGTAATGGCATCAGGCCTAAACAATAAACTAGAAGGAATAAATGCCTGCTCCATCTACACACCCCTAATGCAACACAAAACAGGCTTTTCCAGCAAGATGAGCTTTTTGTAATGTTTTAGACAAAGGTATTCAGCACTATTCAGAAAAATGTTGTTTCTTGCAATCAAGCTGAAAATAAAACAGATGACATAATCCACATATTTGAGGGGCCAAACAACAAAACAGGTATAATTAAGCTGTCATGAATAAATGCAGATTGAAGGGTGAATATAAACATACAGAATAAGCAGTTTAGGTGTCCTCGATAGTTCGGGTGGAAGATATCCTGTCAAGTTGTTATTGTCCAGTAACCTGTATCATGCCATTTTGTTCATAAAAAAGCCGCAAGAAAAGTACACAACCGTGAGCTGCTGAAAAATAAATATAAAGGCAGTCCTTAATGAAGTGAATGCAACTTACAAGTGAACGAGACTAGGAAGTCTTGAAAGCTCAGGTGGGATTTGCCCGCTTAGTGAATTATTGTTCATGTGACTGATTGCAAGAAAGTTAAGTTGACATCAGAGGAAAGATTGAATCCTTTCATCAATCAAGAATTTTATGCAATTATGCAATCATTAATACTCACAAATGTCGTGTTTTGTTCAACAACGAAAATGATTTGGGTATCGGGCCTGATATATAGTTCTGATCTATCTGAATCCTATCTAAATGAGGAAGATACCCAAGCTCCGCTGGTAAAGGGCCAGATAGCTGGTTACCATTCAGAAGCCTGCAAACAAAATAAAGGATAAATCATTGAGATAAAAAAAAATGTATCAAACAATTCTTTTATTTCTATGATGGCCTTGAGACCATAATATTGAACATGTGCATGAGAGTCTGTGCGTTCACAGTCAACACCAGGAACATCTTTTATTGACTTCTAATGTGAGCTTGAATTCAAGCTCACGCTGCAACAATGATATTAGAATCGACTAAGAATGACGCTAAAGCTCCTAAGAACCCTTCCAAAATGTTTTCAAGGAGAATCAGAGCCCACATTTTGTAGCCTCCAATCATAAGTGTTTTGGAGCATTTCGGAAGGGCTTTTCAAGTAAAGGATTTCCATCATTAGTTTTAAAACCAAAGATAAAAATGGGAATTTGAATTAATTATTTTCTTTTTGTCAAATACTATACATAGTAGGAACTCTATTATAAAGCATGAAAATCAACTGGGGTCCTGATAGATTACCAATAGTTGGAAAAGAAAAAAAAAACGCCAAAAAGATAAATTCATTTGTCTATATTTATAATCCACTCAATGCAAATATATACTTACAAAAGTTTCAACGATTTAATATTGCCTATCTCCTTCGGGATACTTCCATTAATCTGATTCCACATAACATCCCTTCAACAAAAGAAAACCAGTAAAGAAAAAGGAGATTAACTGAAAATTTTCAGGCTAGGTAAAATTAATGGCAATAGTAAAAACCACAACATAAGTAAGAATATATATATATATATATGTATATATATATATATATATATATATATATATATATGTATATATATATATATATATGTATGGATATATGTATGTATATATGTATATCTATACAAACAAAAAGAAAAAAAAAAGAACATGGCCCTAATCCATACAGTAGTTTATGATCATGTAAAATGGATTAAGCTTTGCAGTTTCTCACAATATCTTCAGGTAAGAGAGCTGACCAAACTCGGGAGCTAAATTTCCGGAAAAATTCATCTTGAGCAGCTGCCTGTATCAAAAATATTTGATTTAGAATAAATGATCAAACGCTTAGAAATCTAACATCAAACTCTACAACTTTATCAAGGACATAAGGCAATTAAGCAAAAAAAGGTATAAAGCTTTTTTTATAGCGCATGCCATGAATGAAACTGTGATTGCAACCAATTGACCTTGTTGTTTTTGGCAGTTATATGTGAAATTTTTTCAATCTGATCTGATAAGAATACAAAAACGGTCACTAGAGATTTACCATGCATAAAAGAATAAGATTTTTTCCATAACAATCCTAACCTTTTTCTATTCATAAAAATCAACCAAAACCCACCAATAGATGATTAGATGAGCCAATAGCCCCTTAGAATTGGGCATGGACTGTAAACTTTATGATAACCATATTGAAGATCTACATAATACGTTAATTTTAATCTGCCTAAGCATATCCAACAGAAATTTCTTGTTCAAGAACATAGTAGAATGAAGCTATCTGACTAAAACATCAAGGCTACACTGATAACGTTCAACTTGGTTAGTCAAAAAAGTGAAGTAATACAGTCCTTGAATGCCAACCTCAGAGGAGGTTTAAAAATTCAGCTGCCAATAATACAGTGCAATTTAAAATGTAGACGTGTTAAAAATAAAAAATAAAATTCAATCCCAAAATTTCATTTAAAAGATTTTCGTGCTTTTTCAAAAATAAAATCAACAAGCTCTCTTCTTAGTTGAAAAGAAAAAGGAATAAGTTCTCCCATACTTAATCCCATTGTAGAATGACATTCACTTGAAATAAATAAATACATAATACAACAACAACAAACCTACATCCCACTATGTGGGGTCAGCTACATGAATTATTCTTCTCTATTATATCCTATTATGTATCAAATTCTCATTTAATTCTACTAAATTAAGATCATTTTTTATACATTTTAACCATGTCTTTTCTGCATAATCATATACAAACAAGAATCCACGAGAGCATGCAGAATGACATGATAGAGAAAAAGTAATAAGCCATAACATACAGTTCTTCTACATGCAGATATCCATCCGCCAACGTTGTGTTAAAGCAAAGAACCCCTTTCCAGTGTGATAAGCATGGATCCCCATCGTTCCAAGACTTCAAATTATTTATTGGGTCAACCAATCTATTCCTGATAGCCTTCAAAGCAGCGGCTGCTTTGGAAAAAGGAGAAAAAGATTTAGGTACTTATATTACAGAAAAACTTCATTAACAAAGAAATAAATGGTATTTTAAGATGGATTTTGCGAGTGAAGCCATTGTTAACATGAAAGATTAAATGGAGGCTATTTCAAATGACAACTTGAGAAGGATAAAGATAAAAAATATATATAAAGGATGATAAATGCATTTAACTTGAGAGATAATGATGCAATAAACATGCATCAAGAAAATTTTACCATTTTGTAGAGTTTTCTAGTATTTTTTTAAATTGTTTTACAAATTTATTTCAGTTTTAATGTGTTTATGTTTGGGAATCATATGCACTTTAGAAGGTGGGCAAATGTTCAGAAATTATGTTGAATGAAAAAATTGGATTGATGAAATATGTAGCAAAGTTTCATAAAATCCTTCATGCAAAATTGAAGCTTTTTTTTTGTAGAGTTATTGTGCCCTGGAAGTTAGCATAAAAGCTATAGTACTTGAGAAAGAAAAAAGACTTTTTTTCATTTGGATAGAAAAGCTAGCCTGCAACCATACTGAAGAAAGGAAAGACTGAAAGTTTAGCCATACAGTAATAAGGTAATAAACTATATTATTTACCACTGTAAAAAGTTAGGACAATCTTGAGAATAGTTGGAATTTATATCAAAAATAGAGACCAAATTGGGAAGTTGAGAAGAAAAAGGCCTCATTACTATTTCAGAAGTAGTGAAGGTAGGAGTGACAATGACAAATCCAGTATTATACTTGATTGCATGAACATACAATTATGATTCTCATGTTCTAGTAATACTTGCAAGATTTTTCCCTCGAGAAAAAAGTTGCTCCATATGTTCTAAAATTGTCAATTGTTTTCTCCCAAAAAAATACAAAATGAATTTGTGCTACCAATGTTAACTCCATCTAATGAATATGGGCCTCACCCATGATACTGATATGAGAAATTGTAAGAAACATGGCAATGTCAACAATCAAAAAACATCTATATTCTAAGTCTTTTGTTCAAAAAACATATGTTAAAGATTTAAATAATGTTTATGAATCAGTTTCACCATCACCAGCATAGAAACCAAATTTCCCAAAAAAGATCTTATGCATGACTCTTCAAGAGAAAAGATGTATCAACCTTAGGGGTACTGATAGAATGAAAGGCATGTATTGAGGTTTTTTATATTTTCTACCATTTTTTATTGTTTTTATATCTTAGTTTAGTTTTAATGTATTTAATTTTTAAGATCTTATTTATTTAAAAAAATGAAACAAACTGTATGAAATTAAAGAAATACATGTGCACGAGTGTGCGATGATATCAGAGCAGTTTATTAAATTCCATTTCAGTAAGAATTTGAAGAATGAACAATAATGGACATAGTAATTTTTTTTTGAATTGTTTTAGAAAGAATAACAGTTTCACTATATAAGAAATAGCATGTGGAGCCTGGTATCTTTGTCTTCTATATGACCTAAAGTTCATATTGATTCCTTCCTTGCACATAGTAATTTTTTTGAATTGTTTTAGAAAGAATAACAGTTTTCACTATATAAGAAATAGTATGTGGAGCCTGCTATCTTTGTCTTCTATATGACCTAAAGTTCATATTGATTCCATGCATAAATAAACTAAAAGAAATTACCCGTGAACTCTACAGATCAGATTAACGGCTAGTACCAGTAGTAAAAAAAGTAATCAATATAAAAAAAATTTGAATTTACATATCGTAAAAGAAATATGTCCTTTTAAAACAGAAGCTAACTCAAAGTTTTATAAGATTAATGATCGCTTATTAAAACCATGTATCCGTATAATCTTGACATGTTGTAAAAATAAACTTAGTATAGCTGAGTCTAGTAACCTTCATGAAATTCAATGCATATCAGTAGGAAGTATCAAGAGGGTTGTGTGACAGAATTGACAGTATGGTCCATTAAAGAAACTTTGAAGAGAAATTCTTTAAAAATGAAGGAATTAGAGGTCATATTACCACATGCCTCAACTTGACAAGGAGAACTCATTCACAGGGCACATGTAACAAAAGAAAGCTTGCATTTACCTTCAGACGGATCAATTATTTGTGCTTTGGCAGGTTGCAAAAGAAACCAGTATGAAACAGCCACAACCGCTCCAAACAACAGAATTTGACCTCCACACATCCTTCAGAGATATGAAAACTAGAAGGCAGAATCTCAAGGTTGAAACTCTGTGATCACCAGAACTTTCAACTTCTACGTAAATAAAGACAAATAAAAAGAAGTACATCACAAAAATTTTAGAGTGACGCCCTCGTTTGTACTAAATTAGTAAAATAAAAACCCTTGAGATCCATCTTACTTTTTCATACTCAAACAGCCAAAGAACAGCATCCAAAAAAAACATATCATACATTTCAAGAAGCTAGCATTGAAATAAGAAATAAGCGTGCCGATTCAGAACAGCAAACTCTACAACCATGTTGTGGAATTAAAAACACAAAAAAAAGACTCATACGCTCAAAGATAAATTACAAACAATTCCAGAAGGTGCAGGAATTAGAAACGAACTAACGGAAATCATATCCTGATTAAAATGAATCACAAAATTTAACCGCCTGAAAACGAGTTAAATATCTGCAACTACTACCTGTCAACTAAAGCAATCAAGCTCTTTCCCATTCAATAGACATTAAAGAACAAAAGAAATCATCATTCCTTCAGTAAAAATAAAGGCACAGAGACAATAACTTGAAAAAAAATTCAAACAACAACAGGCTGCAACCTTCCAATTTTCGAGCTTCAAATGTTCAAACAAAAAGAATACCTCCGCAAATTCGCCGTTCCGAGCAAAATCCAAAAATAGAACCTTATATTCCTCTTCCAAGGAGAACTCCTGCGGCGATCTATGGATTTCCCCAATCCTCTGACCGAGTTCAGTATTTGCGAAGGGCAGTAAAAGTACGAAGGTGACATTTTCCTCCCGCCAACCTTTAATTAATGCCTTTAATCCAGTGACTTTTGACCTGAGCGCTGCTCGTGGAAGAGTCAATTGATAATTTTCTTTTGCAAATAGAAGGGGGCATTAGGGATTTGTTTAGGGTTTGGGAAATGTAGGAAGGAAGATGTTTGGGGAGATTCGGTATAACTCCTGATTGGAATTACCGGCGGTAAACGTCAAACATATGACGCGCGACGCGACGAGCTAACCATTGGGGGTTTAATTATTTCGAAATCCGAACATGAAATTACTGAAATACCCTGGCATTTCCATTGCGCCACCTCTCTTACATCTCACATTTATTAATTTGTTAGAACTTTCACATAATTTCTTCGATTTCATGATTACAATATGTAATGATAATTTTCTTATATTATTTCAAAAAACATTTAGGCTCCGTTTATGCCATCTTTTTCAAGTATTTAATTATTTCATGTTTTTTATAATTTTATGAACATTTAAAGTAATTTATAGGATTATGCAAATTTTTATGAATTAAATATTATTTTTGAAAACTATAAGTAATTTACTATAATTTATTTTTTTTAAATAAATAATAATTATATAATTAAAATTAATTTCGCTAATAATCTTCTCTTCTATTTGCTCCCTTGCCTTATTACTAACATTTAATAAAAGGCTATTTAATGGGATTCAAAGTAAGGGTTTTGAAAATCGATTATTTAATTGATTGCATTCCCAATGCAATGTAATTTAATGATAAAGTATCAAATTTATTTTATTTAATTTAGCCATTATTATAATTAATTGAGCAATCAAAATTTATTATTAGATAACTCATCAATGGAGTAGAAGTTTGGTCCAATTAAATGCTTTGATTACGATAGCAATTCAAGAATCTTGTTGACGATTTGAATCCAATAGGTTCTTGTGCGAGATCTGCGGGGCTCGTTGGTTGAGGGCTTCGCTCCTAACGTGGTGACTCAAGATCGAGAGCGTACAGATGTGTGCGTTTGTTGCCCTCACGTACTCATCAGTCCAGAAATAAAAATAAAAAAATAAGTTCTTGGCTATCATCAATTTTTTTTCAAATTTTTCTAGGTTGCTTGATTATTATGGTCTCAAAAAAATTATTAAGTTAACATAAAATTTTAACTCATAAGGAAATTTTAAAGTACTAAAAAAGAAGAATTAAATCCTTTGCAAATTTTGTTATCAAGAAATTATGTTAGATGCCAAATGAGCTCAAAAAAGGCATAAAAGTAAAATATTTGTCTTAATGAGGTGAATCCTAAGACATCGATAACGAGGAATATGCCAAAAAATACAAGAAAAATTTACATACATACCACCCAATTCTTCTGCATTTACATATTTCATACCCAAACTTGAATATTTACAAAACTAGCACTTTCCCTATGCTCAAAAAAGTGCATTTCACGAAAAAAATAAGGTGGTATTTTTGATGTAATAATAAAGATTTAAGTGTTATTTAAGAAAAATTAAAGTTTGGGTGTGAAATACGTGAATTATCAATATGCAGGTATGTATGTAAATCCCCCAAAATACAAATCAAATAATTAATAATACATGTAAATTTATATGAAAATTCCTAGATAGATTAAAAAAATCACAATATCAAAAAATAAATAAATATAAGTGAATTGTGGTAGCTTATATGATGATCGCAAAATCCTATTAGCCCAATTCCTTTAGTATCTTCACACATTTCAAAACTAGGGTTTTCATTAACCAAGTTGCAGCATATGTCACATCACAAGCTTTTTAGTCTAAGCTCAGTAGAATTCGGGTTACAAGATTAAACAATTCTAATTATAAAATTTTTTGAATTTCAAGAATAAAAGGGTCTTGAGTCAAATTGGATCGTGCTTTCCCTATTTGCATTCAGAGGATGCGTAGGCACATTAAATAGGGGGAGGAGGCTGCCGCAACTATCTCATTTATTGATAATGCACAATTCAACTTTATCCTCCACAGTCTTTTAAGGGGCTATTGGATTACTTGCATTTGGAGTATTTCAAATACACATATTTAAACTTTTTAGGTATTTGATGATAAATAAAGTAAAATTTCAATATAATGTAATATATTTTAACTACATTAGAAAGGTTATTTTCGTATATTTATAATTCGCCCGATTCGAATTTCAAATATACCGGCCAATATAAAGTGATGTACGGGCCATTACCTCCCGCCGCCGCTACCGCCAGCCGCCGCCACCGCCGCCACCCACCATCGCCACCCCTCGTATTACCGCGCCGGACGTCAAAACCTTCATATTGCTTTACATTATATTTTCTCAATCAAAAAAAGAAAGTCATGAATTTATAAAACTCAACCAAACAATCAGAATTAATTCTTTTATACTAAATTCATTTTACATCAGATTCTTTTTTACATATTTCAAATTGGAACCAAATAGCTAAGTATGTGTGTTATACTATAATTTAAAGTATGTGTGTTTCCCTATGTAGAATTTTGATAAGTCTTAGGTTCAAAGTAAATGTCACAAAAATATAAACAAATAAATAGAATAAATTTTGTCTCCAACTTATCAAAAAGTGATTGCATAATCTTGCTATTTGGCTAACCCCATTGTCTATAGATCCATAGCTCGACTAATGGCTGATCAATAATGGTCAAATGATAGTCATCAAGAGCTAATGTAATGATTAATGGATTATTGTTGTGTGCTAGAAAATCAGTTACGGTAGAGTAAAAGTTTACGCCTTAGCTTTGTTGCGGAGTTCAACACACACACAAATGATTGAAGAATTAATAAGAAAACTCCATAATTTTTACATGGAAAAATACCAGAAAGATGGGGAAAAAATCACGGGCCTAGCCCAGTAAAAATTTTCCACTATGTATCTATTTCAGAGTACAAAATTTTCTCGATAACAGGATTTCAGAATTGTATATTAGAATGACTGACAATGTGAATCCCAATCGTGCAACAACATGTATAGCCATGGTTAGTTATAATAGTTAGTAGGGTAGATGATGGTGAACAGTGGGTCACTAACGATGAGGTGTCGTGAGACGGGCCGAGATGGTCTACGCGGATCGCAGATGATGGGCGTAATGACCGTGGTGACGGCCGGCGTGGCGTGGTTGGTGGTCGACGGGGTGGTGAAGCGAATCGGCGATGAATGACGGCATCGACGCAGTAGTTGACGGGATGACCGAGATGGTCGACGATGGTCGGTGTGGTGACCGGTGACGCGATGACCGGAGGTGGTAGAGGCTTAATCGACGCGGTGGCCATCGCCGAGTGGTGGCACGATTATGCTTGGAGGATTTTCGCTTTAGAGCTCTCTCTTTTTTGGCCTCTCATGAAGAATGAGGGGCTATTTATAGATTAGAGGAGTGACGTTTTTGTAAATACATGCAAAATCCGAACCACTCCACTCCATCGGACGGCTCAAAATGATTCCTTTGATCATTTAATGTATTTTAAGTATTTGAATGCTCAAATAAAGTCAAAATTATGAGATATTGAGATTGTTAGATCCGGCTCGTCAAGACGCTCTATTTGACTATAAACACTCCATGTTTAAGAGTTATTTAGGGATTTAACTGATATCTCAAAGTTTCTAATGATATTTTAAGTGCTTGATCTCGACTAGTTTTAACTTAAGATCAGTTTGCTTTCAACATCAAGATTCGTGCTTCGACTAGTAAAATTTTCAGTGTCATATAAATTCCCCCCTATTTTTAGATGACATTATCTCAATCATTCAAAAATATATACGCCAAATGCTTGAAAATAGTAAATTCTTCAATGAAATTTGCGGGTCCATTAACTATAAATTTTGAGAGAACAAATCTTCATGGGAGCACAAGATTATGATCACTGAAGCGAGTGCAGGGCCGCGGATGTGTACGGGTATGCGTGGGCACAAGGTTTCAAGATTATGAGCCCATCCAGACATTTATTAAAGGCCAGCCAGCGCACGCATACCATGGTCATGGCGTCACGCACGCTGGATCATGAACGCTGAGCTGCGTCAGATCTGAGCACCGGCTGAGTGACAATCCTACGGGTCGGCACGGCTGCGTCGCAGAACTCGCACGGGTGATAGCCTCGTCGGGTCGGCGCACGGACTGGGGCCAGTCGCGACGGTGAGTGATAAGCACCACACACCTGCAGGCTGAAGCGAAGACTGGTCTGGCGCCGGGCACAAATGCACCGATGAGATTTTAGCAGCTGCTAGCCGATATTTTACCTTTTACCCATAGGGTCTATAAAACCCCAGGGCCAAGGGAAAAGACACACAACTCATATACTCTAGTGCTCCTCTTCTTCTAAAGAGAAGGTCGTTCGGAGGTGATCAAGGCCAGTATCTCGGCTGACTGCTTTTCCCTCAAAGAGGCAACTGCCCTCGAGAACGTTGGCGATCAGGCCCTAGCTTCATATGGCGAGGCTCTGGTTTTTCCTCGAAAGAGGCGTCAACTATCCTCGTTAGACCGACCGGGTTCGGAGATAACCAAGGCCCTTTGTTCATACGGCGAGGCTCCAGTTTTTCCTCGAAAGAGGCGTCAACTATCCTCATTAGACCGACCGGGTTCGAAGGCAACCAAGGCCCTTTGTTCATACGGCGAGGCTCCAATTTTCCCTCGAAAGAGGCGTCAACTGTCCTCGTTAGACCGACCGAGTTCGGAGGTGACCAAGAACCATAGTTCATGATGCGAGGCTCGATTTTCCCTCGAATGAGGCATCAACTGTCCTTGTCGGACCGACCGTTCGGCACCGCGCCAGTTCATCTGGCGAGGCTCCGTTTTCCCTCGAAGAGGCGCCAATCGTCCTCGCCGACGATCGGTTCGGGAGAGCGATCAAGCGTAGTTCATTCGCCGCGCTTTTCCTTAAAAGAGCGCCAATTGTCCTCGCCGACCGACCGGTTCGGTGGGCCCGTAGTTCATGCGAGCTCGCTTTTCTCGAAAGAGGCATCAACCGTCATCGCCGGACCGCCGGTTCGGAGGAGATCAAGGCCCGTAGTTCATACGGCAGGTTCGAACTCAAACGGCAATGGCGATGATGCGCAACGCGAATAATGACAACGGCCAATGGTGGTGACCGGTGGATGGTCGACGATGGTCGGTGCGGACCGGCGACGCGTGATGACCGACGGTTGATACGGCGGGTGACGCGGCCCCGGGCGGTGGTTGGCAGACGGAGTGGTCGGCGCAATCGCGACGTAATCGAGGATGACCAACGATTATGGTGGTGACCCAGAAGATGAGATGATGGAAAGCAGGACCTCAACAGGATGCCCGACGAATGACCGGCAGAAGCACGACGAACGGCGGCGATGGTCGGCCAGACGGTGGTGCAGCTAGCGAATGCAGCGGGATGACCGGGACGATGGTGGTGACCGCAGCGATGACCGAGCAGATTACGGCATGGCCGACAAATGACGGCCGGGTTTGATGGTCGACAACGGCAACCCACGATATACGACGGTGAAGCGCCGGTAGTTCGCGGGATGATGACGATGATGGTTGACGGTGATGACCGTCGATAATGACCGTCGATAATGACCGGCGACGGCCCGTAGTTCCTACTTTTTCTTGTAGGTAATTGGATTTCTTGACACTTCAATGGATGGTTCAACTGTTGATAACTGCCAAGATGATAGGGAAGCGTTCTTTAGGAACCGTCATTCGAGCAACTCAGAAAGTCTTATCGATAATTTCAAAGTATCATTCTCCATGATGTTACTTGATACCGTTAGCTTGCATGTGAGGGGTATAATCGAATCCGCTAAGGATTTTTGACCCATCCGAGGTTGTTTGTCAAAGTGTTACTTGATGACATTAACCTGCACAGAAGATGTCGAATTGAATCCGCTAAGGATTTTTGACCCATCCGGGTTTTTGTCAGTGTTGATGACATTAACATGTATAGAAGAGGTCGAATTGAATCTGCTGAGGATTTTTGACCTATCCGAGGTTGTTTGTCAGAGTGTTACTCGATGACATTAACCTGTATGAAAGAGATTGAATTGGATCCGCTGAGGATTTTTGACCTATCCGAGGTTGTTTGTCAGAGTGTTACCCGATGACATTAACCTGTATGGAAGAGGTCGAATTGAATCCGCTGAGAATTTTTGATCTATATGAGGTTGTTTGCCAAAGTGTTACTCTATGACGTTAACATGTATGGAAGAGGTCGTGGGAAGTCTACCAAAGACCTTTTGACCTATTCTAGGTATTAGCCAAAACGTTATTTTACTTCTTACATATGTAGAGTAGGTGCAGAGTTTTGACCTATCCGAGGTTGTTTGTCAGAGTCTTTGCTCGATGACGTTAACCTGTGTGGAGTAGGTATGAAGTTTTGATCTATCCGAGGTTGTTTTTCAAAGTCTTTGCTCGATGACGTTAACCTGTATGGAAGAGATCAAATTGAATCCGCTGAGAATTTTTAACCTATCTGAGGTTGTTTGTCAAAGTATTACTTGATGAAGTTAACCCGTATGAAAGAGGTCGAATCAAAACATCCGTTTGTGGTTGTATCCAAAGTTGCTCCTTAACCTTGGTCTTATTTTTCCATGAGTATGATTGGAAAATCATAATTTGCAAAGCTATATCTCCTTTCAATGTTAAAATATCCTCCAACTTTGACTTATTTCTTGGGATGGTAATCGATTAGATGCTTAACATATTAATATGGGTGATCTCGAGATTAGAGTTGCCCCAAGTTTTGACAAAATTCGAAGGAACGAAGTTTGATGAATCTTCATTCTTCGCTTGTGTTCCTTAAAAGCTTGAAATGCTCTACCTCGATAGTGGTTTTGATCTTGTTGGAAAACTTGTCGCTACAAGATGAAATAATGGGAATCGCTTTCCACATACGCATCAAACCAGGTGCTAGAAAACCGGTTGCGATAGAGTAAAAGTTTACGCCTTAGCTTTGTTGCGGAGTCCAACACACATATAGATGATTGAAGAATTAATAAGAAAACTCCAAAATTTTTACGTTGAAAAATCCCAGAAAGAGAGGGAAAAAATCACGGGGCCTAGCTCAGTAAAACTTTTCCACTATGTATCTATTTCAGATGGTGACCGGCTGTAATGGCCGTGATGGCGGCTAGGTGGCGGTAGTTGGTGCGGGTGATGATGGCCGTCGGTGGTGGCACGATTATGCTTGGAGGATTTTCAAGCTTTGAGCTATCTCTCTCTTTAAGCCTCCCTCATGTGAAAAATGATGAGTTATTTATAGATTAGAGGAGTGATGTTTCTGTAAATACATGCAAAATCCGAACCACTCTCAATCGGACGGCTCAAAATGATTCCTTTGATCATTTGATGTATTTTAAGTATTTGAATGCTCAAATGAAGTCAGAATTATGAGATATTGGGCTTGTTAGATCCGGCTCGTCAAGATACTCGATTTGACTATAAACACTCCATGTTTAAGAGCTATGTAGGGATTTAACTGATATCTCAAATTTTTTAATGATATTTTAAGTGCTTAATCTCGACTAGTTTCAACTTATCAGCTTGCTTTTGACATCAAGATTCATGTCAATTATTATTCTCATATTGAAGCTCTCGATTCCATAACTATAATAAAATTATGAATAATAATTTGACAATTAAATTGTCTAAAAATTGTACCCTAAACGTAAGTCTTTTCTCATGTTGATATGTAAAATTTAAATCATTCGAATATATTTTTAAAAATTTTTAAATATACATAAGAGGTAGCTTTTGTAGCCATTAGAACTTTGATTTGGATGATTGTTACATGCATCATAGTTTGCCTAACTTTTGAATTAATTACCAAATCTTTTAAATTTATTTTTGAGTAATTTTTTTATAAACAAAAATTAATGAGAAAATCGTACTTAGCATATAAGTAGGTAATATCCAATACAAAATAGAAAGTTTCTTAAGGTTAATTAAGTGATTAAATGCAGCATTTATTCTGCAAAAAATTAGAAAAAAAATAATTGAAAGGTTCAAAATTATAAGTAGAATTTTCCTAATTCTATAACTATATTTTAAGAATTTAGCCTTTTCTTATAAATGTGTTTTTTCACTCTCTCTCTCTCTTTCTCTCTAGTTTAGATGGACCTTTTATCTAACAGATTACCCTTTAATTAGAAGCATTCAACATAAAATAATAAATAATAAAAAATAAAAAAATAAAAAATTATTTTCTAGTCAAAGAAAATATCTATATTACTTTCATTTCAAATTACAGTAAATATGATTAAAAATATTATACTTAAATTGCAATTGGAATGAATTCTAAAATTATCAAAATCACTTTAAATATGAGCAATATATATATATATATATATATATAATTAAAATTATCTTATATTTTTCTTAAATAATTTAATAATTTTAAAAGTAATCAAAATAATATCTCAAATATATTTCTTGACCATTGTTGTCTTCTCTAATCAATAATTGTGATGTTATTGATTTTTCATAAATTGTATAGTGATATCAATTTTTTTTAGGAATAAATATTTGAATGATTCAAGTGGGTAATAATAATAATAATCTGATATAAACCAGTGGTTGACTTTGACCTGTATATCTAAGATGAAGATGTTAGATTGCAGAGTAATAATTAGATATATTTAAAGATGTTATAATTAGGTCGACAAATCAACTGTACGGCTCACCTAATCATTTGAAAATTCGAGTATAAATTTATGATAATTTTTTTGAGCAAATTAGGTAAATAATATATATATATATATATTGTTGCGTGCTAGAAAACCAGTTGCGATAAAGTGACAGTTTACGTCTTAGCTTTATTGTGAAATCTAGCGTATTTAAAAGTGAGCAACAAAATTTTTCTTGGAAAACCTCGAAAAGAGGGAAAAATCCTAGCTGCATAAAATCTTCCACTATATATCTATTTAGTACAAAATCTTCCAGATAGGGATTACGGGATTATATGAGAAGGGAACAACTATGTAGTCGCGTTCGGTAACAATTCGGTGGTAGCAGATGATGAGAACGGCGGGGATCAACGACGGCAAGGATCGTACGGTGGCGGCGGCGGCCGTGCGGTGGTTGACAATAGCAGGGGTGTTCGGCGATCGTCAGTGGTGCTTTATGCTTGGAGAATCTTCAAGCTTTAGAGCTCTCTCCTCTCTCCTCCTTCGGCTCCCTTCATATGAAGAATGAGAGCTATTTATAGGTGGAGGAGTGGCGTCTCTAAATACACATGGAAATTCTCTCTCCATGGACGGCTCAAAATGATTCTTTTGATCAATTGATGTATTTTAAGTATTTGAATGCTCAAATGAAGTCGATTATGAGATCTTGGGCTCGTTAGATGCGTTGAGGCCTTCGATTTGACTATAAACACTCCACATGTTTGAGAGCTATTTAGGGATTTAACTGATATCCCAAAGTTTTCAAGGATATTTTAAGTGCTTGATCTCGACCAATTTCAACTTCGGATCAACTTGCTTTTAGCATCAAGATTCATGATTCGATTAGTAGTATTTTAAGTGAAATATCAATTGTTCTCTTATTTTTGGATGATATTATCTCAATCATCTAAAAATATTTATGTCATACACTTGAAAATAGCAAATTTTTCAATAAAATTTGCGGGTTCATTAATCATATATTTTGAGAGAACAAATCTTCATGGGAGCACAAGATTATGATCACGCGAGCGGGTGATGCGGATGTGCAGTGCTGGCGTAAAATTGAGGTTATGGACCCATCGGACACTTACGGCGCCCGTGGGTGCAGGTTAGCGTATGGCAGCACGCACATGAGCCAGCGAACGCCGCCGTGGCTGAGCATGAGGCGTCGTGGTTTTCGGTGGAGCCAAGGAAGGAGGTGCAACGGAACGAGTCGGGTCGGCGGGTCGTATCAGACACAATCCATGAAGTGGCTCGAGCGGTTAAAAGTCACAGACCAGCACGGATCAGCTTGAGTTCAGCGGAAGGTCGGTTGAGGTCAGCGGCGTGGTGGCGTCATGGAATGGACCTGGTAGGTGGAATTGGCCGATGGTGAATGGTGAGCGTCGCGGGAGCGGGCTATCTGAGGAGCCCAGCCTGTGGCAGTGCCATTTTCCCGTTTGGCGTTTCTTTGTTTTGTATTTTGAACCGTTTTGTGCAATTTTTAGCAATTTTTTACCTTTTTGCCCCTATAGGGGTCTATAAAAACCCCCTAGGGTCAAGGGAGAAGGCACACTCTTCATATGCTTGAGTGTTCCTTTTCTTCTTAAGAGGAGGTCGTTCAGAGGCGATCAAGACCCATAGTTCATCTGGTACTCAGTTTCTCTCGAAGAAGCGTCAGCCCCGGACGACCGGGTTGGGCGATTAATCAGGTTTATCTGGAGAGGCTCAGTTTTCCCTCAAGAAGGCGTGCCTTGTCGGATCAGCCGGGTTGAGGCGATTAAACCCGTAGTTCATCGATGAATCCTCGAAAGAAGCGTTCGCCTTGTCGGATTGACAGTTTGGAGGTGATCAAGGCGCGTAGTTCATCTGGCGAGACTCATTTTCCTCGAAAAGCATCAACCTCGTCGGGCCGGCCGGGTTTGGATGTGATGATTAGCGGCAGTGATAATGGCCAGTGGCGGCAGTCGATGAATGGCGAGATGGCAGCGATGATAGTGACAGCGGAAGTGCCGGCGATGGTCGGCCAGCGATGGCAAACGGCGGTAGACGCGTGGTTAGCGACCAGCTAGTCAGCGTAGCAACAATTAATCGGTGAGCGTCGGTAATCAGCGAGATAATGAACGATGGTAGTGACCAATAGTGTCGGAGATAATTCGGTGCAGTAGCAAACAACAGTAGTCAGCAACAGTAATCAACAATGGTTAATTAGCCAAACAATGCGATAATCAACAAACTCGCCAGCAACAGTGGTAATAGCGATAATAAACCAACAGTAGTCAGCAGATAACCAATGAACCGGCGTAATCAGCGGCAACAATGAACCAGTAGTGATCGGCATTATAGTAAATCAGCAGGGATAATGGCAACGATGGTGGTTCAGCGAAGATAGCCGAGATAATTCAGCCAGCGTAGCCACTGCAGTGATGGTAAGCCGCGAGGTGGTAGCCAGCGGCAATAGCGGCAATTCTGCGTTAGTAGTCAGCGAGATGATCAGCCGATGGTGGTTTGCCATAAAGATGGCCGGAGATGGTCAGCAACAGTGATTAGTGGCCGGCAGTGGTTCAGCGGCAATTAAGCGGCGATAGTGATGACCCGGAGATGGCCACGATGATAGTGGTGACCAATGAGTGCCGGCGATAGTGGCGGCAGGCAGCGGCAGCGGTAGTGGCGGCGATGGCAGTGATAGCGATGATTTTGACTATCGAGGTTGTTTGTCGAGTGTTACCGATGGCGTTAACTTATGAAAGAGGTTGAATTGAATCCGGCGAGATTTTGACCCATCAAGGTTGTTTGTCGAGTGTTACCCGATGGCGTTAACACTGTGGAAGAGGTGGAAGTCCAGACCTTTTGACTATCTAGGTTGTTCGTCAGTCTTTGCTCGATGGCGTTAACGTGAAGAGGTTGAAATTGAATCCGTTGAGGATTTTTGACCTATCTGAGGTTATTTGTGAGGGTGTTGCAGGTTAAAATGCGTATGAAAGTCGAATTGAATCGCGATTTTGACCCATCTGAGGTTGTTTGTCAGAGTGTTACCCGATGACATTAACATGTGTAGAAGAGGTCATGGGAAGTCCACCAAGGACCTTTTGACCTATCTTAGGTTGTTTGTCAGAGTCTTTGCTCGATGACGTTAACCTGTGTGGAAGAGGTTGAATTGAATCCGCTAAAAATTCTTGACCCATCCGAGATTGTTTGTCAGGGTGTTACCCGATGACGTTAACTATATGGAAGAGGTCGAATTGAATCTGCTGAGGATTTTGGCCCATCCGAGGTTGTTTGTCAGAGTGTTACCCG
This sequence comes from Cymbidium sinense, assembly GCA_021442155.1. Lineage (NCBI taxonomy): Eukaryota > Viridiplantae > Streptophyta > Magnoliopsida > Asparagales > Orchidaceae > Cymbidium > Cymbidium sinense. The sequence continues at coordinate 102,417,816 of CM038225.1, forward strand.
ATGACGTTAACCTGTGTGGAAGAGGTTGAATTGAATCCGTTGAGAATTTTGACCCATCCGAGGTTGTTTGTCAGAGTATTACCCGATGGCGTTAACACGTTGGAAGAGGCCGTGGAAGTCCACTAAGGACCTTTTGACCTATCCAGGTTGTTTGTGAGTCTTTGCTCGATGACGTTAACCTGTGTGGAAGAGGTTGAATTGAATCTGCTGAGAATTTTTGACCTATCTGAGGTTGTTTGTTAGGGTGTTACCCGATGACATTAACCTGTATGGAAGAGGTCGAATTGAATCCGCTAAGGATTTTTGACATATCTGAGGTTGTTTGTCATAGTGTGACTCGATGACGTTAACTTGTGTGGAAGAGGCTGTGGAAAGTCCACCAAGGACCTTTTGACCTATCCTAGGTTGTTTGTCAGAGTCTTTGCTCCTTAACCTTAGTCTTTTTCATTGGTATTGCTGACTTGCTTCTCTAACTGATAATCAATTAGATATCTAGAATATTGATTTGGATAATCTTTTGAGATTAAGAGTTGCCCCCTTGTTTCCGATAAAATTTGAAGGAACAAAGTTTGATGAATCTTCATTCTTTGCTTGCGCTCTTTAAAAGCTTGAAATGCTCCACCTCGATAGTCATTTTGATCTTGTTGGGAAACTTGGTCGTTATACAAGATGAAATAATGAGAATCAGTTTCCCACAGACGGCACCAAACTATTGCGTGCTAGAAAACTAGTTGCGGTAGAGTGAAAGTTTATGCCTTAGCTTTGTTGTAAAATCCAGCACACACACATGTATTTAAAGAGTGAACAAAAAAACTCCATAATTTTTATGTCAAAAACCTCGAAAAGAGGGAAAAAATCACAGGGTCTAGCCCAATAAAAATCTTCCACTATGTATCTGTTTCAGAGTACAAAATCTTCCCAATAACGGGATTACATGATTGTATATGAGAAGGGAACAACAACTATGTAGTCACGTTTAGGTAGTAACAATTGCTAGTGGTAGTAGATGATGGAGAACGGCAGGGATCAACAACGGCAAGAATCGGTGGCGGCGGACGACGGTGATCGGCGGCGGTGGTTGACAACCAACGGGGGTGGTCGACGATCGTCGAGTGGTGGCTCAATTATGCTTGGATTCTGCTCCCTTCATATGAAGAATGAGGAGTTATTTATAGATTGGAGGAGTGACATCTCTGTAAATATATGAAAAATCCGAACCACTCCTCTCCATCGGACGGCTCAAAATGATTCCTTTGATCATTTGATGTATTTTAAGTATTTAAATGCTCAAATGAAGTCAGAATTATAATATCTTGGGCTCGTTAGATCCGGCTCGTCGAGACGCTCGATTTGATTATAAATACTCCATGTTTGAGAGTTATTTAGATATTTAACTGATATTCTAAAGTTTCCAAGGATATTTTAAGTGCTTGATCTCAGGTTTCAACTCGACTTGCTTTTAGCATCAAGATTCTAGTGCTAGTAGTATTTTAAGTACCATATCATATATATATATATATATATATATATATATATATATATATATATATATATTATATGTAGAATTAGTTATTTGCGGAATAAAGTTTACGCCATAGCTTTGTTGAATTTAGCACATGATGTTTGAAGAATTAATAAGAAAACTTGAATTTTACGTGGAAAATCCTCGAAAGAGAGAAAAATTATGGGGCTAGCCCGTAAAATCTTCCACTATGTATCCATTTGAGTACAAAATTTTCCTAATACGAGATTACGTAATTATATGAGAATGGCTGACAATGGGAATCATAGAATCACAAATATATAGCGTTGTTAGGTTATAGTAATGTAGTAGTAGTTGGCGATGGTGACAACGAGAACGAGCGGTGGCATCGGCGATGGAGATGGCGGTGGAGAAGAATGGCCGATGGTCAAATAATGGTACCAACAACGTGGTCTTAATGATCGGCAGCGGTAGTTGATGACAATCATGATCGATGATGGTGGCGCAATAATGGTGGTAGTGGCCAGCCAGCAGCGGTTTGTGGCAACTAATGAGTGGTCAGCGAGGATGACCGGCGATGATAGTTGATAGCGATGGCCGATGGTGGCGGCGGCGGTGTGGGCGATAATGAAACAACGGTGATCGCGATGGTAGCGGCGGCGGTGGTTGGCAATGTCCAATGATGGTGGTGGCGGTGGCGGCCATTGTGAGGTTGGATGGCGTGGATCAGCGGCGGTGGCGGTGGTGGCACCGTGGAGTGGTGGCACGATTATGCTTGGAGGATTTTCAAGCTTTAGAGCTACCTCTTCTATTTAGCTTCGCTCCCCCTCATGTGAAGAATGATGGGCTATTTATAGATTAGAGGGAGGGCATTTTCATAAATACATGCAAAATTTAAACCACTCAATCGGATGACTCAAGATGATTACTTTGATCATTTGATGTATTTTGAGTATTTAAATGCTCAAATGAGATTAGAATCAAGAGATCTTGGGCTTGTTAAATCAGACTCGTCAAGACGTTCAATTTAATCATAAATATTCCATATTTAGAACTATTTAGGGATTTAGCTGATATCCTACAGTTTCCAATGATATTTTAAGTGCTTGATCTCGACTAGTTTTGACTTAGGATCAGCTTGCTTTTGACATCAAGATTCGTGCTTCGACTAGTAGGAGCATACAATCACATCAAATGGCTAAAATCTCTCGACATGGAGATTTCTTTCTCAAAAGACCAATGCACAGAGCCTAAAGCTACAATTTTGAGAAATTATCTCATCAGAGTTAATGTCCAATGGTGCAACACCGGAGGTAGCTTCATCTTATTGAAATCAGCTTACTTTTGATATCAAGATTCGTGACTAGACGAGTAGGATTTTTAATACTATTATATATATATATAATAATTCATATTCATTATAAGTTTGTTTTTGGCTTGCAGTTTAATTATGATTTTTTTTAATTGTAAATAAATTCCAAATTATTAAAACATGTGTAGGCAGAACTAGAGGGCTGTAGATTATATTATTTTTAGAATAATAAAAGTCAAATGTGATTGTTTTAGGGCTTATATTTTATTAACAAAAGCAGATTTTTTCAATATATTGTAAATAAAGCTTCACAAATTTTAATGTATATTCAAAATGATTTTAATAACTATTATTACAAAATTTGTTTCTTTAGGAAACTTTATTTAATGAATTTATTTGCCTGAAAAAGTCTTTGTGCAAACTCGATTGATAAGAGAGTTCTCTTTCGTCAACGCGGGGACGCACGTGCTGTCAAGTGGAGAATCTCTCTCTCTCTCTCTCTCTGGATATAAATATAGGATATAATTGTTATATATTTATATATCTAATATTTATAATTTGATATTTACATATAATAATTTTTTAATATTTGAAAAACATATTTTATAATAAAATATTAATAAAAATATTATTTTTATTATATTATAAAAATTTTAGATATTTTATTTATAAATATTAAAATTTAGATATTAAATATATAAATATATAAGAATTGTGTGATAAAAAATTTTATTAAAAATATTTTGATACAATTTTAAAGATATTTAAATACAGATAATATATTGCATATTTTTTTATAATTATATATAGATGATACTTAAAATTTAATATTATTTAAAATATTATATAAATAAATATTTAAATTTAAATAATAGATATATAAACATATAAGAATTATACGATATTATGTAAGTTCAGATTCAGAAATTTTAGTTCAGAATATTAATTATTATTTTTATCCATTTAATTTTTTTTTTATATCACGCCACTTCAGTATCGTGATTAGGAGCTTCCAATTCTACTATAAAAATTAAGAATTAGAGAATTATGTATGTGATATAATAATAATAATAATAATAATAATAATAATAATAATAACAATAAAATTAAAAATACTACTAGTCGAAACACTAATCTTGATGTTAAAAGCAAGTGATCCAGTTGAAATCAAGATCGGCACTTAAAATATCATTTGAGACTTTGGGATATCAATTAAATCCCTAAATAGTTCTTAAATATGGAGTGTTTATGATCAAATCGGCGTCTTGGCACAAGCGATTTCTTGATTACGACTTTTGAGCATTCAAATATACAAAATACATCAGATGATCAAGGGAATCATCGTAAGTCATCTGATGGAGTGATTTGGATATTGCATGTATTTGCAGAAATACCTTTTCTATAATATATAAATAGCCCCTCATTTTTCATGAGGGGAGTCAAGCTAAAAAGAAGAGAGAGCTTTGAGGCTTGAAAATCCTCTAATAATCGTCTCGCCACCACTCGCGGTCGCCGACCACCCTTGGCGCCAAGCTGCCACTTCCGGCCGCCACGCCGACCCTCGTCGTCGTCAATCTCCGCCGACCACTATCACCGGCCGCCGTCGTCGGGCATTGCCGTCGACCAATTATCCCGACCATCACCATCTCCGATCATCGCCGATCCGCGTGATCGGCCCTCGTTTCACCATCATCGATCGTCACAACCTACCATGGCTATATTCTTGTTGCGATTCGAGATTCACATTGTCAGTCATTCTCATATACAATTCTATAATCCCGTTATCGGAAAATTTTGTACTTTGAAACAGATACATAGTGGAAGATTTTTACTAGGCTAGGCCCCGTGATTTTTTACTCTCTTCCTTGGGGTTATTCCACAAAATTCTGGAGTTCTCTTATTAATTCTTCAAACATCTGTGTGTGTGTTGGATTCCACAATAAAGCTAAGGCGTAAACTTTTATTCTACTGCAATTGATTTTTTAGCACGCAAAAGTTTGACGCCGTCTGAGGAAAAAAACCCATTAATCATAATTTTTGTGAACACCTGTATTATGGCCAATAGGCATAATACTCGCAACAATGGAGCCTCCCGCTCCAACTTCTATCACTCTCGAAATCAATCCTTGAACCAAGGACGCTAAGCATCTGCCTCCCTTCCCCTTGATAGGCATGACCACGTCGGCGAAGGTGCAATAGGAATCTCTCTAGAAGATCGTGTACACCGAATGGAAGAGTCTCAAAATGAGATAATCTGACTTTTACGAGGAACACGACAGCCACTACCACAACAAACACATCTCCCTCAAGATCGATTGTTAGCCAGGGGAGGTCAAAATGCTAATATGGGGCCTTCTCTCTATCAGAATGAAGTTCCTCCACTTCCAAACCGTGATGCTGACCTCTTTGACACTGCTAGTTCTACTCATCCATCACTTGTAGCTCAACCGACTGCTGATCCATCAATTATTGCCGATAGCTTGGTACGTTCTCGTCTTGTTGACTCCATTCGTCATGTTATACGTGCAGAATTACAATGCTTAATGCAAGATAAATTTCACCTTAAAGACATAAATCATCCTCCCCCTCACCGCGGCTATGAGGAGTCTTCACCTTTAGCTGAAGTTATTCTTCAACATCCTATTCCCGTAGGTTTCAAGCTTACAAGCATCAATTCCTATGATGGGGCAATTGACCCATATGAACACATCGATCATTACAAAACCATCATGCATATCCGACTAACACACTACTTTGTCAAGTTTTTTCAGTCACCCTCAAGGGTCAGGCCTGCACTTGATTTTACTCTTTTCTAAGAGATATATCCATACCTTTGGCGAACTCGCCAAGATTTTTGTAGAACAGTTCATGAAAATTGGATGATCATTAAAGATTCCTCTTATCTCTCAGGCATCCGTCAAAATGAAAGTGAATCACTTAAAGAATACTTACAGGGGTTCTTCTCGGCTTCAAATACACAGGGTAGACCCTGAATTACTAAGAGGAGTTTTCCTCGAAGGGCTCCGTCCTGGGCCTTTCTACTCGTCACTAATGCAAGATACGGTTCGCTCATATGCCAACTTGGTTCACAGTGTGAAAGCACAAATTTATGCCGATGAGGCTATTAATGCCCATCGTAAATAATTTGAATAATCCATAGGAAAATATAAGAGTGTCATAGGAAACACAGTTAATAATCTCATCAAAAGAAGCAACAAGGCAGTCATTATCTCTCTCCACGACCCTCACATCAACAACGTGAACCATGACTGGAAAAGGAATACACACCACTAAACACATATCGTGTTAACGTCTTGATGACCATTCGAGATAAATATATCATTAAGTGGCCACATCAACTGAAATCAAATTTAAGAAATTAGGAGTAATATTATCACTTCCATCGAAGTCGTGGACATACTACAGAGGCGTGTAAACAACATAAAGAAGAGATTGAGAGGCTCATTCAACAAAGATATATGCGTCAATTTATGCAGAACCAATCAACTCAAGAAAATATAACTCCAACTGGGGGGCAACCGGGACAATCATTACAAAAATAACACAACAGTTGTCAAATAGTTGGAGAAATTGAAACGATTGCAGGAGGGACACTACTATCTAATCAAGTCTTCATCGCTACCTTTGAATAGCCTAAGTTAAAAAATCTTGTATTAATCATCCCATCACTTTTAATGACTCAGACTTGGAAGGAGTCCAAGTTCTGCATCAAGATCCTCTTATCATCAGTGCGGGGATCGGTGACCCCTGTTATATTGTTAAGAGAATTTTGATTGATAATGAGAGTTCTGTTGATGTTTTATTTTACTCCACCTTTCTTGACATGAGCCTGGTTAAGAAAAAACTTCAACCCGCTACAGGACCGTTATATGAGTTTGATAATCGCCCTGCACGAGTGGAGGAGACAATCACCCTTTCCTATTGTTCTCGAGAATTTCCTCAACAAGTCACTCACTATGTTTAATTCATAGTGGTCAAGTTAAATTCATCATACAACGCTATCTTTGGAAGACCCCTCCAATCAATCTTTGGTGCCGTCACTTCGGTACCTCATCTTAAGATTAAATTTCAAACCCCCATTGGGGTTGGAGTGGTCTGTGGAGATCAACAAATAACACAATCATGTCACCTCAGACAAGCTCAACCATGCTCTTCGGTGACCTTTAGCATCGAGAATTTTAATGTTCAAGATAAAGAAGTATCTCAAAGGGCTTTACCTGTAAAAGACTTACTCCCCATTTTATCATCAGATGACCAACTGTCAAGCTATGATCAAAGATCCATAGGGAAAAATCTTCCTAAAACTTGAATCATTGAGGGTCTCTGAAAATGTTATTTGTAATTCTTAGTACATAAATATTGTAGCCTTTAATTTACCTCATTTGTCTTTTCCTCTCTACCCCTTGTCTTTTGTTAACTCTCTCTAAAATTTATCTCATTCTTCTTGTTAAGCTATCTTATAATAATATTGTATCACCAATTTTATCAAAGTAATGAGTTTATGACTTTTTCTTGCATGCCTATTGCACATAAATGATCTTCTTCATTTAAATCTTCCTACTTAAGAAATGCACAACTCACATTTTGTCTCAGTCAAGATGTGATCAATCTAAAGGGATTTGATCAGACCTCTTCCATACAGGTTAACGTTATCGGGTAACACTCTGATAAACAACCTCGGATAGGTCAAAAATTCTCAGCGGATTCAATTCGACCTCTTCCATAGTTAGCGTCGCCCCTTGACAAACAACCCGGATAGGTCAAAAATCTTCGGATTCAATTTGGCGTCTTCCATACAGTTAGCATCATCGTAACACTTTGAAAACAACCTCAATAAAAATCACCGGCCTTCAATTGACCTCTTCCATACATGTTAACATCATCGTAACACTCGACAAACAACCTTGGATAGGTCAAAATCTCGGCGGATTCAATTTAACCTCTTCCATACGAGTTAACGCCATCGGGTAACACTCTGACAAACAACCTCGGATAGATTAAAAATCCTCAGCGAATTCAATTCGACATCTTCCATACAGGTTAACGTCATCAAGTAACACTCAAACAACCTCAGATATGCCAAAAATCCTCAGCGGATTCAATTCGACCTCTTCTATGCAAGTTAATGTCATCAAGTAACACTTTGACAAATAACCTCAGATGTGTCAGAAATCCTCAGCGGAGTCGATTCTACCCATCCCATGCAAGTTAACGACATCAAGTAACATCATGGAGAATGATACTATGATATTATTTATCAGACTTTATGAGTTGCTCGAACGATAGTTCCTAATTGACGTTTCCCCGCTATTTTGGCAGTTGTCAACTGTTAAACCATCCATTGGAGTTTCAAGAAATCCATTTTCCACAAGAAGAAGTATGAACTGCGGGCCTTGATCACCTCACCGATGTCGGTGAGGGTTGGCGCCTATTTGAGGGAAAATCGGAGCATCGAATGAGCGTGGGATGGCCTCAAACCCGGTCGATGGTGAGGACAATTGACGCCTCTTTCGAGGGAAAATCGGAGCCTATATGAACTACGGGCCTTGGTCACCTCCGAACCCGGTCGGTCCGACAAGGACAGTTGACGCCTATTTCGAGGGAAAACTAGAGCCTCACCGTATGAATTATGGGCCTTGATCGCCTCCGAACCCGGTCGGTATGACGAGGATAGTTTACGCCTCTTTCGAGGGAAAATCAGAGCCTCGTCGTATGAACTACGGGCATTGATCGCCTCTAAACCGGTCGGTCCGACGAGGACAGTTGAAGCCTCCTTTAAGGAAAAGCGGAGCCTCGTCATTATGAACTACTGATCGCCTATAAACCCGGTCGGTCAAATAAGGGCGACGCCTCGAGAAAACTGGAGTCTCAACGTATGAGTTACGGGCTTTAATCAACAAAGCAAATGACCTTCTCTTAAGAAAAAGGTCAGAACTTCGCTAACAAAAGAAAAGAAAATTTTTTTTTTTACCCTAGCCCTTGTACTTCCGCTAGATGATTTCTCATCCAATGCAGAGAAACACTAGAACATATGAGATTAGTGTCTCTTACTTGACCATAGGGGGGTTTTTATAGACCCCTTATAGGGGCAAAAAGGTAAAAAATAAAAAAATAGAAAAAATGGGTGAAAACGGACCAAAAAATCATTATTGGCATACGCCTTTGCCTTGGACCAATTCGCTTCACATGGCCGATGAGTTTTTTTTTTCATTTTCGTGATCATAATCTTGTGCTCCCATGAAGATCTGCTCTTTCAAAATGTATGGTTAATAGACTAGCAAATTTCATTAAAGAATTTATTATTTTCAAGTAGTTGACATATATATTTTTGGATGATTGAGATAATGTCATCCAAAAATATGGGGCAACTGATATGATACTAAAAATACTACTAGTCGAAACACAAATATTGATGTTAAAACCAAGCTGATCCTAAGTTGAAACTAATCGAGATCAAGCACTTAAAAAATGTCATTTGAGACTTTGAGATATCAATTAAGTCCCTAAATAGTTCTTAGATATGGAGTGTTTATGATCAAATCGAGCGTTTTGACGAGCTGGATTTAACAAGCCCAAGATTTTTTGATTCTGACTTCATTTGAGCATTCAAATACACAAAATACATCAGATGATCAAGGGAATCATCGTGAGCCATCCGATGGAGTTGTTTGGATTTTGCATGTATTTATGGAAATACCTTTTCTCTAATCTATAAATAGCTCATTCTTCGCATGAGGGGGCGCTAAAGAAGAGATAGCTGAGGCTTGAAAATCCTCTGCATAATCGTCCACTCGATGGTCGCCGACCACCTCCGTTGTTGACCACCGTCGGCCGTCGGTCGGCCGACGCCGTCGTCGCCGCCATTTCGGTCGTCCAGCCGCCACTATCGTGATATGTCGGGATATTGCGTCAAACCGTCGCCGGTCATTACCGTACCGTCGCAATCTCCTAGTCATCACCGTTGGTAGTCACCATCAATCACTAACCCCATTGTTCACCATCATTAGCATTGTCACCTAATGGATATATATGTTGTTGATTTTGATTCATTATTGTCAACCATTCTCATATACAATTCTGTAATCCCGTTATCGAGAAAATTTTGTACTCTGAAATAGATACATAGTTGAAGATTTTTACTTGGCTAGACCCCGTAGTTTTTTACCCTCTTCCTGGAATTTTTTCACGTAAAAATTTTGGAGTCCTCTTATTAATTCTTCAAACATCTGTATGTCTTTGGATTATAACAAACTAAGAGGCGTAAACTTTTATTCTCATATCGATTTTCTAATGCCAATAAATAATAATAATAATAATTCGTCAACATATTAGGTTGTCAAAATCACATAATTTAAAAATAAAGGGTTAAAATAAAAATTATATGAAACATTATGATTTCAATAATTCAATCAATAATAATACGAGACCATGCATACACACAAGATCCTATATATAAAGAAATTAAATCTCAACTAAAACTGCTTAATCATCATTGTTGCTGAGAATTTTATTCTAGATGCTAGATCTTCATCGTAGCCCAAAAAATTATCCAACACACAAGGTGAGATATGAACACAGTTATACGCTGAAAACCCGCTATGGAAACCACGCCTGCTACCAGAACTTTCACCATGTGTTCAAAAGATACGTGTCCTCCGTTAGTCGGAGAAGAAGGTGTTTCTGGCTAAACAATATCGAAATATAATATCTGGCCCAACCCGCGGAGAAGTTTCCCAAAAGCGAACCGGATCTTCCTGAGCAACCTCGATCTTGAGAAAAGAGCGAACCGGTCTTTTCTAGTCGATCTCCCAAGGGTGAGCTCGATCTTGCACTACTACAGTGGTATGATAGATCGTCAGTCGACCGGTGGCTCTCGGCTTCCATCGATTCGGCCCTCTAAGGGTGAGAATGGCTCTATTTATTTTGGGAGTGGTGCCTTGTAAATTGGAAAACTCCAACCACTCCCATCTGACGCGATGAATCAACGGTATATTTTGATGATCCGGTGCCTTAATGATGTCTAATTGGGTGATCGGATTGGTTGGATTCGTGACGAGCGCCGATACTATAAATATGTCGTTTTGGTGACCATTTGGCGATCCATTTTCATGAATCGATATCGATTGATTCTATCAATTACATTCATCTTTTATGACGGCCATTATAAAGGTGATTATCAAAGATTTAAAAATCGAGATTCAACGATCGAATTAATTTTCTGAGGATGTATCAATCATCTTAATATATTTTAAAAAAAATGAAATAAATAAAAAAAATAAGTTAATTCGAATTTTCGGTTGTGGCATAAAATGGATAAAATAAATTCATGTTATAGTTTTTAAGAAGTTTCATTGAAATTTATGTGAATATATTATTATTTTTTTTAAAGAAAGATTTATATACATAATATATAATTATAATAAATTTATATATCTAATATTTAAAATTAGATATTTATATATTTAATATATTTCTGTAACTGAAAATATTTAAAAAATATATATATTATTTTTAAAAAATAAATGATCATGATATTTTTAATATAATATTAAAGATTGAGATATTATATTTATAAAATTTAAAGTTTAAATATTAAATATATAAATATATACAAATTATATGATGTGTATGTAAATCTTGTTAATTTAACATATTTAGCGTTAATTATTTTAAAATCAAAAAATTAATATCATACATATAATATTGAAAAAAATCCAACTAACTTAATTATTATGATTAATGAGTCATAAATTCGATTAAGACTTCATTAATGGAAGCAGGAACAAGTCTCTTCTGCTTGGAAGATATTTGGTAGAAACATTTTGTTTTATATTTTTATTTTTATTCTTATTTTGACTAAGTTAAATGCTAAAACTTGTAAGCATTTCAATTATTACACATCTATCTCAGTAGCCATAATGAAGGCCAGCATTTATATCGATTTTTTACTGTATTAAAAAAATAAAATTTTAAATTTATTTTTCTAACAAGCTGTTTTTGATAATGTTGCATATTGTTGAAATAATTTTGCATACTATTTAAAATTTTATTTTATTTTATTTTTGGAATCAGTTTTTTTTCAACAATTTGCAATGTTATAAATAACAGCTTGCAAACAATAAAATTAAATTAAATAAAATTAATTTTTTTTAACACAATAAAAAGATTATATTTAGTCCTAATTGGTGATATAAGAGCTACTTGATTTGAAGTATTTTTAAGTGTAAATTAAAAATACTATAGAGAATTATTAATTTTATACAATCGTTTGGTGATATAGAGAATTATTAATTTATTTAGTTTTAAAATTTTTTGATTAAAAAAAAAACACAAAAAAATCTCTTAAATCTTGTTTGGGAAAATTTTTAATTAGGCTTAATCCTAATATTAATTAGCAGTTTAGACATGAAAAAATTTTATTTAACAAAATAGGCCTAATCGTCCAGACGACGATGATTGGCCACGAAAGACCGTCATGTCAAAACGACGGCACACTTATTTTATTTTTTTAAAATGTAGAGCGTTCTCGATTTTGTTTATCGAGTCATACTGTGGAATAAACTTTATATCGTTGGAATCATAACAAAATTCTCTACAAGTTTTATGTTGGTCAAAATTCAACGATTACAACCGACACACGCAGATTTGCAATGCAAAAAACCGTGCGAGCTAAGTTTAAAGCAATAATCATATTTTGCGCCTATCGGAGTCATACGGTATCAAAATTATGAGAAATTTAGAAATAAACAAAAATTACAAGTTTTATGTTAAAATTTACGACGACGACACACAGATTTTGCAAATGCACGCTAAAATTATGAGGAAAGTTCAAGCAATAATCATATTTTTTATGAGTTATACCAGATCGAATTGAGTTTAACTTTGTATCTTATCGAATTGTAACAAAAAATTCTCTACAACTTTATGTTGTTTAAAATTTATGATTATGGCTCGCAGATTTTGTAATCAAGCCAAAAAATCATGTGAGCTGAAAGTACTGAGCACAATAATATTTTGCAGATCGATCATGGAATTGAGCACAATTTGTATCGTTGGAATCATAACAAAATTATTTACAACTTTTATGGTGGTTAAAATTTATGATTGTGGCTCGATCGATGATTTTACAAATGCAAAAATGGCACAATGAAAATTCGAAAGAATCTTATTTGTTTAAAGTGTATTACATGAAACCATAACGATGATATACCACAGACATCTTGTGTAAGAGTATTTCTAATCTAAAAAGTGTATTACAAGTCGCTCCCGCACCACCACTTTCTTCTCAATTTAATCAACTCCTATATCACAATCATCTCAAAAAAATTCGATAACAATAGAACTCATCAAGATCAAATTTGAATCATAATACCTCCACTCAAAACTTTTTTCCTCTAAATAAAAAATAAGTACACATACAACAAAATGTAATCGTATGATGAAAATAATAAAACGACAACGATATCTGCGATGTATCACATCACCAGGTGTGTAATGGGCAGGTGGTCGTCGTGGCCGATCTCGATGATGCACCCGCCGGTCCTCCTGCTCGCCCGCCAAATGGTTGCTGTAAGGGGGGTGTGTAATGAGGGAGGCCCATATGTAGGAGGAACTGCGCCGCTAAAGTGCATCCGGACCACATAACTCCGCGGATACAATCTATGGTGGTGAATGTATATGTAGATGGTCCACCATTAGATGATGGACCAATATCCATTATCGCTCATCCGCCGCGACCGGAAATTAAGTACGAATACTAGTGTCCCGCACGCCATCGAAATATAGATGTTGCGATGCAAGTCCTTGCTTAACCCCTCATACTCGTTGATTGATTGCTAAACCTCTGTGTCCTCCACCTTCCCGAAATAACGTCAAAATATGTCTTCGGTATTCAATATGTGCTCATGTTGCGTTAACAAAACTCGAATTATGATGAAATTAATAAAAAAAATTTATTATTACAGTTGGAGAAATGCTGGCTTACCATTAGTCAATCTCGAGGAGCTCGGGGTAATAAGTGTTTGGGGTATGGTGCCTTCACATATAGAGCAAGACAAGACGATACCATCACATGTATCGAATTAAGCACACGGTTGGGTAGTCTACCACTACAACTAAATCCCGTATGCTCTCCCACTGTGCAATATATGTCTAGTGGTAATCGACCCAGTCCATGTCGGCTTTCCCTCGACCATCCACTCGCACGAATGAAGAATCTACTGGTGCAACCTCGCCAGTGGAAGGTCGAATCGCCTCGCACACGACAAGTGTTACTCAACTTGTTTTCAACCGATGGGTATTCTAGCCACCATATGCCGCCCCATGTAAGCATATATTCGACACGCAATCGATGAACTCCATATGGCTCCTAGATCTGTGTTGTTTGAAATGATTATTAGCTATGCTATCTACATATAAAAATAGGCCTAAAAATATACACTTATAAAAAAATATACCTGACTCTGCAGTAGGCCATCTAGCTCGCTCTCAGAACTCGATATGTGCCACCTCTCGAACAAACCCTTCATTCCACGACAACCCACACTCATTTATCTATGTCTGGTATGAAATATGTAACGTTATCGCCAACATGAACATGTTCTCATACTACATGCAAGAATCGCAACCAACCATATTCGTCCGTTGTGGCTTTGTTCCCTCATGGAGCTCCCTGTACAAATGAGCAAGCACAACAGATTCTAATGAGAACTCATATTCCAGTAAGGGAAGATACTGCAGGTGAATCTCCGAACACAATGTATCTGGCATAAGGAAATAGTCAATAGCAAAAAGTATGTAAGATCTGACATGTATGCTAAACTGAAGCTCTGGTAGATCTAAGTAAGAATCTACACGTGCAACCACCGTAAGGGCAACAGTCTGCCCCCATGTGATATAATGGATTGAATCGGGTACAAGGCGCTGGTGCTCCTATCAACTCATCACAACAATCTGGCCAAGAAGCCCACCGCTTGCCCCACCAATAATATTTCGCCCAATAATAGGCGGGCCATCTATCTGAACACCGAGGATCATAGCAACATCCTGCAATGTGACCGTCATCTCGCCAATGGACAAATGGAATGAATTTATCTGCGAAAACCAACGTTCCACAAATGTTGTGAGAATGTGATGATCTATGCGAATGTACTACATCTGGGACACACAATCTAATCCAACCGCCGTAGGCTCATCAATTTAGACGCTTCATCGCCACTCTTTGAACATAAGTACATGAGATGACATATCTAGAACATAAAACCTACACAATGTGAAATTATAGTTCAGTAAACTAAAATATAAGAAAAATCCATACACAACTTGGCTTAAAAAAATCTTACCAAGTCGATGTGTGTCGCTGCGGCCGACCACGAAGTCGCTTATACTAGGTGAACTGGGAAGGTCAGAGTCCACTAGCCTCCTCAGACGCTCTTCTCGCTGGTGAGAGAGTACCTTCTTCGGCAGACATCCTACCTACAACAAGACAAATCAATTGAATTCAAACCAATTAACATGAAAGCTTGGCTCATATAAAGCTTTGAAATAATCATCCTGGCTTAAGATCAGTGCTTCATAGCCCTAAACATGGAGAACAAATTACATAAATACTCTTGTATCACATAACATTTATGGTAAAAGAGCAAAAGCCCTTGGAGCCACTTTATGGTAAAAGAACAAAAAATCTTTACAGAAAAAATGTAGTATATCATTTGGAAGGATCAGTTGCCTTTTTCCCCATCTTCCATGTCTTGCCATTACTAGAGAAACCAACATGTACACAACTATACTAACAAACTTTATTTGGAATGAAAGTAAGAAGAAAGAAAATACTATCTCATAGTTACATGCACAACTACACTAACTGGTCTTTAAATGGTATATCACATTTGCAATAATTTAACAAGACTTGTAAGGAATGAATTAAGCAGCAAAACAATGCTTTACAATGCGAAATAATGCTTTAAAGCTAATTTGAATGTGACATTGAAAAAAAAAATACTAAAGCATGATTCTAATTGACAGCCATAACAATATAATAAGAAAAAATAATAATATTAATCCTTCATAAATTATTGTCTTCTTATTGGCCCGATTAATAACATCTTACAAGTCGACATACTTAGTGTTCCGATGTGCAGAAAACTATTTCATATGGGTAAATGATCGATTTAGTATATGTATCGGCTGTCGAATGAAACAAAATTTATATCAGAAATCATAACAAAATTTTCTACGACTTTCCGTGGTCAAAAAAACTCGATCAGGCATATTTTATGCGATGTAAAAGCACGCTTATGCAAAAAAATGTGATGCAACGATCGTATTTAGCACGATCGGCCAAACGGTGAAATGGAACAAATTCATATCAGGAATCATAACAAAATTTTACGACTTTCCCGTTGGTTAAAACTCCACTGTGCGCAACAGATTTTCGCGCGCAAAAAAAGTCGCGTTATGCGTAAAATGACGCGAACGATCATATTTGACGATCGAGTCAAACGGTGTCGGAATGGAACAAAATTTATATCGTCGGAATTGTAAAAAAATTTTCTACAACTTTTTTGTTGGTCAAAAATCCGGGCGGCTAGCAGATTTTTGCGCATGTGCGAAAGTCGCTTATGCGTAATGTGACACAATGATCGATTTAGACGAGATCGGCGTCAAAAGAATGGAACAAAATTCATATCCTCATTGTAACAAAATTTTCTACGACTTTCCCTATTAAAAAATCCCCATCAGATAGATGCGATAAAGAAAAGCTTAAGAACGATTCTTAACGATCGTGAGAACGAGATTCATCAATGAATGAACGAAATTCATATATTTGAAATTAGAATCATAACAAAATTTTTTGACTTTTATTGGTCAAAACTCCGTGGTCGAGCGCATATTTTACGCATGTAAAAGCCGCTATCTGAAAAAAATGTGATCGTATTTAGCGTGTCACAACGATGTCAGAATGGAACGAAATTCATATCTTCGGAATCATAATAAAATTTTCTACGACTTTTATGTTGGTCAAAAACTCCGACTGTGGGCCGAAGTGCAGCAGATTTCTTATACAGTCCTTATAAAAAATTTTCATGCATTCAAATGCTACACAAGTCTAAAAGGAACCTGCCTAGAAATCAAAGCCAACTCGAACAAGTATATAAAGAAAAGAGTGTCAATAAGAACATAAAAGAAGCTATATCAACAACTTATTTAATATTCAGCAAAGCAACCTTACCAATGAAGCTTTTAGATAACACAATCCTTTAGGGAAACAGATGAACAGATGACTTCAAAATTCTTCAAAGACTAGGGAAGAAAAAAACTCTAATCTCACCATCACAAGCAATTAAACTGATTAATAGCAGCATGTGTTGCTTAATTAATCACTAGGCTAAGGTGCATTGCACAACTTGAGATGTTTTAGAACTACAAAAACTACATATGCAAATATATAAAATTTATTTTGTATGTATATAAATCTCATGAGTATAAATTGTCCATCCAACATTAGCATGACTCGAGAACCAACAACCCAAGCCATCCTAATAACATTAGCACAAATTCCTGAGAACCAACAACCCAAGCCTAAGAAAATATTCATGTGGATCAAGTAGAGAGAGAGAGAGAGAGACCTAGGATGTTTTAGACTACAAAAGCTAAATATGCAAATATACAAAATTTATGTTGTGTATGTAAATCCCATGAGTATAAATTGTCCATCTAATAACATTAGCATGGTCGAGAACCAACAACGAGCGAAAATTATCTACACTGAATCATCATCGACTCTCTTTAAGACAAAATTTCTAATTTGTCCATCTTTCGATTAGCTCACACTTCGCCGACTTTGCGGGCACGTTGTTCTATTATGGCCAACATTTTTACATACACTACAAATCCTATTACTTCTTGTAGTATTTTCATCCATAGTATTTCTAAATCTATTTGAATGTGGTCGACTTCCTCTTAATATTTGGGGGTGTACTCTGCGAAGTTCCTAGCAGTGATGTGTTCTGGCCACTCATCACGATCAGTGATGACATGAAACGTTCTCTCGTAGGTTTTGCAGTAGTAGTCCAAGGTGTAGTAGGCCGATATGTACTGAACGTGGCTTATATGTTGCTACCCTAACACAGAAATGACGTGAGGACATGACATGTGATAAGTTTGTGGTTGTCTGCATGTACACCTAGAAATCTGATTTTCATATAGCTCTAC
Source organism: Cymbidium sinense (assembly GCA_021442155.1). Classification (NCBI taxonomy): domain Eukaryota; kingdom Viridiplantae; phylum Streptophyta; class Magnoliopsida; order Asparagales; family Orchidaceae; genus Cymbidium; species Cymbidium sinense. The sequence goes on from CM038225.1 coordinate 102,435,845, forward strand.
CTTGTATGTTTCTTTGCGGCATCAAAACTTGGTACTCATTTTAATGCGGCTCGAAATCTCTTGCCTCATGTTCACTATCCTGCAAAGTTGCCTTGGTCCAAGGAGAGAACATAGAGTCTTGGTTCCGCGATGTTCTTTGAGTCAGAGTTTCATGAACATGTATGTTATAATATATTGCGAGGTGCACGAATTGGCGCCCGTGCCCTCTTAAACTTGTTGAAACATTCAATTTGTATTTGTGGTCATGGTGTCATACCGTACCCATCATCATGGGTAAGAGACCAGCGATGTACATCCCCTTGTCAATCGCCTCTGTCGATGTTCTTGATATCGGTCATATACCTTTTAAAAATCGTATATCATCGGTATTACCATACATTTTTTGGCATATGAACTCAACGTCTTCGACTCCAAGTTGTCTAACTGCTTTTTTAAAGTTCTCCCTCAGATGTCTCAGGCAAAAGCGATGTGCGTACGATAATATCTCCCTGCTAACCGTGCGTAAATGATGCACTGATCACCTATAATACAGATAAATGGAATTAAGCCTTGGAGTGTCCGTAGAAACCAACACCATGACTCAATACTTTACGATTCTACCTCGAAGGGTGAAAATAAGCGTTATTGGCATCAATTCCAACTGCGCTGAGTAGAGTCCTCCTGTACTTACCTAGGAAGAAAGTCCATCGGACATAGCGGGAGTATTGCCCGATGGAAGCTCGAAGGACCAAAATAATCGTTGAAATCGATGACTAACGGCACTCATAGGCCGATCATTCTTGAGCATATATACATGAATCTCTCCACGATCGGTAAGATTCCTCCCAACTACCGAAAATAACCTTAAGTGCCTTACGACACATCCCAAGCTTTCATGTAGGACACTCGTATGTTAAATTTTGACTCAATACGACTATAATCTCTCGGGCTTTAAATCCAGTTGACGCCTAATTGCAGGTTGAATGAAATAAGCGATAAAGCTGTTTGTACATTTATGACATTGGTGAATGACTACATGTAATGTCGTGCCTACATTACCATTCTCCACCCCAATCTCTTACTTGAACATGTATAGCGCCACATGGGTAGCTTGGTTCACATGTTGAGTGCACAATACAGTGAACTTGGATTTGTTTGAAGCGTAGATCATGTAGTCGACATTGTTAATGATAGACCAACCCTGAACAACAAACAACAGCTACTTCTTATCAAGAAAGTACATACCTTCTAGCAGTTCATCTGGAATGTAACTTTCAAGTTCAAAAGTTGACTTATCTGAAGGTCCATCAAATGTTAGCTCTTTATCCCATTCTCTAGCTGTTTGAGCATGATGCATATACTCATTGTTAGATAGTAAGTGCTCTTTTGTTTGGCTTGTTCTAATTGAGTAGTCTCTAATAAGCTCTCTCACCCTGTTAGATGGATATTTACCCCTTAAAGAAGGCCCATCTACATCTATCATCCCCCCTCATCATCGCACTTGTTGCATAAGCATAGTTTCATACCCATCACTACATCACCTTGACATCACCTTAAAACCATAACTTGTCCCACATTAGCGACTCATTGGTTGGACCAGGCTTCATCGGCGGTTTCTTGTAAATCAAGTGTGATGAATTGATCTTGATTGAAGCTACGTGATGCTCCTCATTCTTGGCAACATCTTCCCTCACAATATAATTCACGAACTTCAACATAAATTACTAGCTACGGAAGTTGCGTTGATGATTCATACGCCGTCGTTATGAGTCGCGATAAATCCACTAATAGGAAAAGCGACCTACAAGATTAACACATGACTTTGCATGGTCTAACTTCAATGATCTCATGATTCACTTTTGTAACGGTTAATCCTTGGGATCACGAATTGGTCGATTGTTTCACCAATGTAGATCGGAAAAAATTATCAACAACATTCGGTTCGCCATCATAATAAAGAAGAATCTTTTGAACTCATATTCAACTAACAATAATTTTAACCAAGAAGAATCCTTCCTCTCTCCCTGAAAAGCATTTCAAGATATAATACAATTGCATTTCGGTTGGAGATATTTTAGCAAACTCATAAATGAATGAAAGGAGAGTAGATTTTAATCGTAGCTTTCATAAAGATGAATATATCATACGGAATTGCTAAATCACTAAGAAGAATCACATCTCATTAATCCATAGCTAGATGAATGAACACTTGCAAACAATAAACAAATAATTTCATAGCTACATGGATATTTTTTAGCCCCCATGTGAAGCTCATGAGTTTATAATTGGCTTTCTGCATACCTTCTCATTTACTAAAAATAAGTGACATATTTATATCCTTAAAAAATGCCTAAACACTACAAAAGTAAATAAGCAAATAGCTCCAATAAACATGTGTAAGTATCTACATTGATACACCACCTAGACTACAATTAACCATTCATACCTAAATTAAAAAAAGAAAAGAAAAAAATCAAAATAAGCATCTAGTACATGTTAAACATCCAAGATGAAGTGATATAAAACATAACTAAATAACACAAGAAATAAACAAATCATACAACACAAAGTAAGATCTATCACAAATTAAGCATTTAGGAAAAATTTACCTTAATGTCGGTACAAAGCGAAGAAATAACCCGTCGGTGGTGGCGCGCTCGCGGATGGGCGGCGAACTCTCACTGGCGGTGGCGTGCTAATGGAGGAGCAAGGATTGGGAGGAAAGACAAAACAAATCGTGACTCGCTCACTTTGTTTGCAAATAGGGATATGAGCTCTCCCTAGGCGACCTCCTTGACGACTGACCTCCCTTTATCGGCGCATGCGAGGGTGCTGAACCTGGAACGGAGGAGCGGAAATGGGAGGAAAGGAAAGAGATCGCGGTCACGATTTTTCCAAAATAGGCCGTCCGTTTTGACTGACGAAGGCCTATTTTGTTAAATAAAATTTTTTCATGTCTAAACTGCTAATTAATATTAGAATTAAGCCTAATCTAAATTTTTTGCCAATCTTGTTTATAAAGTAATTGTTTTCTTCGTGGCAATTCACTATTTTCAGCCATGTGCATGCATCAAATGAACCGTACACTAAAAATATTGTCACCTAAGATTATCAAATTCATCTAAAATTATACATTGACACACAATAAAGTTAAATAAAGATGATATAAGAAATTTATTTTTAGTTATTTTTATTTAAATTGACATGAGATAAAATATAGATTATATTATAGCTATATTGTGTCTTATCTTAAACGATTTATTGCTTATTATTGTTGTAAGAAAAATGATTATCAATAATTAGCAAATAAATTTTACTGTTTTTATCTTTTGGCTTTTGACCAATCCAACAAGATTTTGATCTGAGGAAGGATAGAACAAAGAATAAAATAATAGGCAGGTAGAGTTTTGAAGCCATGAAATGATTGAGGGGCAAACCGTATTATACACTTTTATATTATTTTTCGTCCTAATATAAGATATAATGAATCATACGTTTGAGATTTATAAGTCACCAAAATTGGTAAATAAAATAAGAGGCTTTTTAAATATCTAATTTTAAACTTTAATATTTAAAAAACAACATTTTAATATTTATTATTACATCAAAAATAATATCATTATTAATTTTTAATAGTAAATTATATATTTTCTTGCTTGAGAAAGATACTAATTTTATAAATATCAAAATTTAAATAATAGATATGTAAATATTTAAAAATTGTGTACTATGTATATAAATTTCACATGAAATAAACAATAATAATCCAAAACACTTCACAATTTTATAAAAAGGGGGAGAAACAACCTTTGATTAACCTCTTGAGCAAACTTTTTTAAGTCCTTAAACACATTATAAAATGCTTGAAGCATAAAGAGAAAAAATAAATATATATATAAACTAAGGGTGCGTTTGTGAAAATTTTTTAGCTACTTTGCCTTTTAGAAAATAGCCAAAAGCAGAACATCTTTGTTTTACTATCAGCTTTTTTATTGTTTTTGAAAAAAGTTATTTTGGAACCGTAAGGAAGCAGTTGTTAAAAACTATTTTTTGATTTTTTTAAAATATTTATATTAAACACAGTTGTTATTTCAAAAATTGATTCCTCCATATGAGTTTATAACTAGCTTTTCAAAAGCTACAACGTCCTAAAATAGATCCTAAGACAAGAAGCAACAACTATTTTGGTGTGAAAATTAAAGAAAATCGACCATCAATCATATATAATAATTTAAGCCTATATAAAGACTAAGAACTTAACGTGGTGTGTAAGTAATATGGGGGATTGAAATATCTAATATTTTTATACTAATATATATTTTACTTCTATGATATGAGACTAAATATCTATCACAAAGTCAACGAAATTTTAGTTCTCAAACACATATTTCATGAAAAATTACGTTTGTACATAAATATTATATATATATATATATATATATATATATATATATATATATATATATATATATATGAGACGAGAATCTATTATTTCTAAATAAGATTATATAACTAGACGTGAAGTTATTTGAGAGAGAATAATACCTATCAAAATACATGCTTAGAGGCCATTTGATTTGCTAAAAAAAATTAGAGTAAAAGTAATAAGATGAATTTGAAATATAATGCATTTAAAATATTTTATAGATATATTTATTTTATAATTTTAGATTTAATTCGAAATGATGTAATATAACTTTTAATTGATTAGTTATACATTACAATAATCTCAAAACAAAATTAATGATTATAAAATCCATTCCGATTAAATCTGAGATATTCTAGTTTCTTTTTCAAATTTATGACTCTATTAATCCAAAAATAAATAAAAATGTGTGAGCTATCAACAAATATAGCTATTTGGTTGCTTGAATTTTGGGTATAATATAAAGTAAATACAGAGTTTTAACTTTTTTTGTGTTTGGCATGGTGCAAAGTAAAATTTTCAAAGTAATGTAATGTATTCAGAATACATTACAAATGTCATTTTTGGTGTATTTGGAATTCACCCGATTTGATCGAATTCCAAAGACAGATAAAAGTGTTATAGCCGCCATCGCCACCCTCTCGCTTTACCGGCGATCATCGCACGCCTCCACCACCAGCCACATCGCCTTCTCCCACGCACCAGCCGCATCATCACAAAATACTTTTATATTACATTTATTTTAACAAAAAAAAATAAATTCATATATTTATAAATTTTCAATCAAATAATCTAAAGTAATTCAAATATACTGTAATTTATTTACATTATATTTATTTTTCAAACAACCAAATGATCCCTAATTAAAAATTATATTCTATCGCTCGTTATGGCATAGTAGCAAAGAATTGGGCTTAAGCCCTATTTGTTCAAACTGAACTTTGGTAACTTAAAAAGACAACTTCTAAGGGTGGAGAAATTGTGTTGTTTACAGATATAAAGGACGAAATGACAGAAATGACCATCAATATATTTTACAAAAATACAGGCCCTTCAATTTTGCATTTGTCAATTAAAAATTTGCAGAGCATGCACAATCTCCCCTCATTTAGTGCGCGTATATTGTCCCATAAGGTTTAGTAATGCTGTGATAGAACAGATTTTAAAAATTTGTTTAGTAATCTGATGAAATTTTTTTAAAAAATATGCTGAAGTTTAATATAGGAATTTGTGGATGAGCATATTAGGGATCTTAAGTTTGCATGAGATATAAAAGCTAAAGTTGAACATGGACATAATACTCAGTTTTATTTTTTAAAAAATAATTATAATTGAGTTTGGCTATCAACCTTTTAACTACTTTTCATAAGTTTTGGTGTGAAAAATTTGTTTTGAGAAGTTGAGTTATTAAGATTAGGGTGACTATCAACAAAATATTATATGAATTTTTTTAAAAAGAAAATATTTTTAATATCTATAACAGCTTTTCAAAAAATTAATTTTTATACAATAACTTTACAAACAGGTTTACAAAAAACTACAACAACTATCCCAAATGGACCCTAAGGTTGTATTTGATACTGTGTTTTCACTATGTTACATTTTTTTAAATATTGTTACAACAACAACAACAACAAGCCTTAATCCCACTAGGTGGGGTCAGCTACATGAATCATTCGTCTCCATTGTGTCCTATTATGTGTCAAATTCCATTTAATTCAAGTATACTAAGATCATTTTTTATACATCTTAACCAAGTATTTTTAGGTCTATCTCTACCTTTCTTAACATAAGGCAAACCTAATGCATCTACTCTCCTAATCAATCATCTGACGGACGCTTTATGTGGCCAAACCATCTAAGGCACTCTCCCTAATCTTATCTACCACTGAGCTACTCCAACTTTTCCCATACATTTTGCATTCTATCTCTCAGGTAAAGCCACTCATCCACCCGAGCATCCTCATCTCAACACTTAACTTAGTCTTATGTTTCTCTTTATTGGCCAACATTCTGCACCATAAGTCATCATGTCTTACCACCATCTTACAAAATTTTTCTTTAAGTTTAAGTGGAACTTTTCTATCACATAATAGCCGATGCATTCCTCCACTTCAACCATCCAACTTGAATGCTACTAATAATATCTCCATCTATTTCACCATCATTTTGAACAATAGAGCCTAAATATCAATTGCTCACTCTTATTAATGACTTGATCACCTAAAGTCACAACACTACCACTAAAACTTCTACAACTAAAATTACACTCAATATATTCGCTTTTAGATCTTAAACGAAAACCTTTAGACTCTAAAGTTGACCTCCATAATTCAAGTTTTTGTTGGACTCCCTCTAGTCTTATCAACAGAATGTCATCGAAAAGCATACACCAAGGTACATCTTCTTGTAAATGACTCATAAGAACATCCATAACTAAAAAAAAGATAAGGGCTTAATGTTGATCCTTGATGTAATCCAACTAAAATAGGAAAATATTTTGTCAATCCTCCTTGTGTCACACAAGTGACTCTAGTATACATATCCTTAATGACTTGAATATAACCAATATTAACTTCTTTCTATTCTAGAACTCTCCAAAGAACATCTCTTGAGACTTTATCATAAGCTTTCTAAATCAATAAATATCATATGTAGATCCTTCTTATTTTCTCTATGCTTCTCCATCAAACCTCTTAACAAATGTATAGCATCCATAGTAGATCTACGGCATGAAACCAAACGATTGTGAGAAACTGTATCACATCGTAACCTATGCTCAATTACTCTCTCCATAATTTTAATGTATGACACATTAACTTAATTCCTCTATAATTTGCACACTCTTGTGCATCACCTTTATTCTTAAATATAGGAACCAACAAACTCTTTCTCCACTCATCTGACATCTTTAGTCTTTAAAATAATATTAAAAAGATTTGTAAGCCAAGAAATTCATTGATCTCCTAAACATTTCCACACTTCTATTGGAATATTATCCGATCCTATGCTTTTTCCACATTTCATTTTCTTTAAATCTTCACTAACTGATTTACTAATCATAAATAAAATGAAATTCTCTATTTTTGTTTAGGTATTAAGGTTGCTAAAATCAATCGTACTTTCAGATCCTTCATTGAAAAGTTTATTACAATACCTCATCCACCTATTTTCAATATCTTTTCTAAGAAAAGCACTTTATTATTTTCATCCTTAATACTCCTCACTTGAACTATGTCTTTACTCCTATCTCTTTGGTTGGCTAACTTATACATACATCTTTCACCTTCTTTGGTATCTAATCTATTGTATAAATCACTAAAGCTAAATTTTTTGCATCATATATTGCTTTCTTAGAATCTCTAGCCATTTTATATCTTTCCCAATTCCGAAGTTTTACATCTAAACCAAGTTTTATAACAATGCTTCTTATTGTCTTTTCTTGCACACTCACTCCACCACCAACTATTCTTATTAAAAGAAGCTTTTCCTTTGATTCGCCAAGCACATCTTTAGCAACTTGTTTAATAGCACTTGATATTTTTTCTCACATAACGTAGCTTCCTTATGATCAAACTTTAATTTCTTGTAGTTTGCTCTTAAAAATATTTTTATTTGTGTTCTTTAAGTGTCCCCATCTAATCCTAGGACAACAATTAAGTTTATTTTTTCTCTTACAACCTTTCATCTTAAAATCTAAAACTAATAGTCGATGTTGGGTACTTAAAATTTAACTTGGAATGACCTTACAATCTTTACAATCTAGACAATCTTTTTTTCTTATCAAAAAATAATCAATCTGTATTTTACTAGTTCCATTTTTATAAGTAATAATATGTTCATCTCTTTTCTTAAATAAAGTATTAGCAACTATAAAATCATAAGCTAAGGCAAAATCTAATATACTTTACCTTCTTCATTAGTCACTCAAATTCATAACCACCATGAATACTTTTAAAATCTTCTACCACTCTACCAACATGTCCATTTAAATCTCCCCAAATATTTTTTCTTCAAGAGGTATCTTTTGTATTAATCCCTCTAATTCATTCCAAAATTTTTCTTTTGAGCTTACCTCCAAACCTACTTGAGAGACATAAACACTTATAACATTGATAATCTTAGTATCAACAATAATCTTTAAAGCTATAATTCTATCTCCACATCTATTAATACTTATAACATTATCTTCAAACTTTTATCTATAATCACACCTACACCATTTCTAGTTCGACTTTTACCTGAATACCAAAGTTTAAAACCTAAACTATCAATCTCTTTGGCCTTCTCACCAACCCATTTAGTTTCTTGAACATATAAAATATTTATCTTTCTATGAATCATAATATCTATTAATTCTATTAATTTGCCTGCAAGAGTACCTATATTCCAAGATCCTAACCTAATTCTAGTTTCATGGACTAACTTCTTTGCCCACATCCATAATGTGGAGAACCCTTGCTTATTTAACCGCACCGCCACTGCACGTTCTAGCACATTTTTTTTCATCAGATTCGTTTACATCTGCGCCTGTGGGACGCTAGCATTAACACAATGATTTAAAGGATTCATGTCATGATTATTTCGACAAATTTTACGCTGGCTGTCGACTACCTAATGCAACCCTCCACTTTTTGCATCCGGACTTGGGACTCCCGGCAATGGTAGTGTTAATGAATTTTAAAATCTATTTGGATTTTTTAGCACTTTTTACAAAGTATCCGTTTCCTCTCATTTTAAAATGTCTTTTTCATATTAAGTTTAAAAATAAATTTTTTTAGAAGTAAAAGTCCAATCAAACAGCCCTAAGAGATATATACTATAAAAATACTCAGACACCAAGACGAGTGTGCTCAGTATCAATGATCAAAAGCGAGAATCCTTGCAAGAAGAGATTAAAGATGCACAAATATAATTCACGGCCGAGTAAGAGAAAACCAGAAAACAGTGATAATTCAAAAAAAACATGTGTTCTCAAACAAGCCCGAAGACAGTGGTATTCCACATTCACCAATCATCTAAATAATCCACGCATTCAAATAAGCACAGGCGTACAGCAACCCATCCCTCATAAAAATGACGCCATTCTCATATATCTCTTTATTTATTTATACATAGATAATATACTCATAGCAGAAAACAATGTAATATCAATCTCAATACAAATTCAAAACATTCACATAGCTTTCAATCTAAAAGAGCTTGGCCCGGTCTCCAACCTATTAGGTATTCAAGTTTATCAATCAGCAAGTGGTTTCTTTGTAAGTAAAGAATCATATGCAGCTGAAATCTTGAATAGAACGGGAAAGTTATGCTGCAAGGCAACACTCAATTCAGCAGCATCCAAGTTCAATCTCAATATGTTATAGTGTGGCGGCTGATTTTATCTCTGGAAGACAGTGTCTCGGCGTTAGAGAAGCAACACCTTGGCGTTAGAACATGAGATTTCGGTTTTAGGAGTAGAGGAGGCAGCGCCTTGACGCCAAAAAGATAGCACCACAATGTTGGATTTGCACCTATTTGTTAAACAATGCATCAGCACTATAGAACACGCTGTGACGCTACGAGCAGAGAGGTCCCAAACTTGTACAGAAAAGCCTGGATGACAATAATGACCCAAAATAGCTCACAATTTTATAAAAGAGGGACAAACAACCTTTGGTTAACCTCTTGAACAAACTTTTTTAAGTCCATTAAACACATTATAAAATGCTTGATGCATAGAGAGAAAAAAAAATAAACTTAAACTAGAAACAAAAACTATTTTAGTGTGAAAATTAAAGGGGATGAAGATTAGTCAAATATAATAATGATTAAATAAAAAAATTTAAGCCTATATAAGTACTAACAACTTAATGTGATGTGTAAGTATTATGGGGGATTGAAATATCTAATATTTTTAATACTAATATATATTTTACTTCTATGATATGAACTAAATTAATCAAATATCTATCACAAACTCATCAAAATATTAATTCTTAAACACATATTTCACGAAAAATTGTGTTTGTACATAAATATTATATTTATTGCATGAGTAAATGTGAGGATTTCTGTGAGCTCCGAAAATTCGCCACTAACCACTCTTTGATGAAGAATGTGTTTAAAGTGTCAATAAAATTTTCAGAACACAGATGAAATAGTAAATAAGACACTAACCAGAGATTTCACTCTCATTTTGCGAAGACTTTAGATCTTGTTCTAGGTTTCCTATAGGCGCAAGCACTTATAGTTAATTACCCCACCCAATACTGAGAGAGCACTTTCGATTAAGGCTGGTCGATGAATCGCTATATTAATGAGTGTATAACAACACTTTGAAAGTTATGAGATTTATTATTTAATTTAAAGCTTATGTTCGGGGGAACGATGATGCATCCGATTTAGATCCCATGATTCTGTCATCCAGCTATCTGCCCTCGCTTAGTAGGGAGGTAATCGACCTAACTCGACCGGATCTTTCGAACCATGAATAACGTTGTCCAAGGTGTCCTTGTAGACCTGGGGTGAAGTTTGTCTAAGGGGACAAATATAATTCAACATTAGCTAACATATGGCTTTTTGCCCAATCAAATATATTCTATAGTTCATAGCTCAAAGAGCAAAGCCATTGGGGAACATACGGGCTACGGTCGTGACCGTAATTTATTGATGTTATTTTGCGACAAGCCACCTGGTTAGAGGGATATGGTCGTAATCGTCCTTTATGTGATGTTATTTCAAAAATCACGCACGAGAAGACAGTCACATCCTTACTGGACTTAAGATTACTGAAAATAGTTATGCATTTGATTTAACATTGGCTCAGCAAAAAATTTTCTTAATTTGTCACCCTCGATAAACAGTTGCGGAGGGGTGGATGAATTTTAACTTTAAATTTAAATAATTAATTTTATTTAATTTATATCTTTTTTAATTTGAATATTTGATCATCTTATAATTAGTTTAAATCTGAATGTATAAAGATCGATCATTTAAACCTTAGCAATGATAACCTTTTGAATACATGATCATGGTTGATTAATAAACCTTATCAACTCTGCTTGTTTTCTTGCAAAGAATCAGGTCTAAATTAGTTACACCCAAAATTTATAATTCTCTAAACATTGTGAGCTCTAGCTTGAGCGTAGAGGATCGGGTTTACGACTTTTCATTTGGGAGCTCAAACTTGAGAAGCCATGTCAATAAGTTTAGGTTTATCTTTTGTAATTATATAACATAATTAACTTCTAAGATTTTACTAAGTTGAAATTTTTATAATATTATCAATAGATTTTTAGGTTTTATTAACCCATCCCATCTTCAGACCAAATCAGGAGTTAATAGTTCATTTTAGTGATTCACTTCAACTTCTCATTTCCATTTTCATTTATCATTTTTTATACTCCACTGCAATTATAACTTATGTTTGGCTAGGCAAAGATGGAAAGAGAAACATGTCGCCAGTGGAGTTGCTAGAAATCTGTGAGCATCAAAAATTCATCACTGACCTCTCTACTATGAAGACTGTGTTTGAAGTATCGGTAAAATTTTCAGAAGGTAGATGAAATAGTAGATAAGATACTACCCAGAGATTCCACCCTCATTTTGCGAGGACTTTAGATCTGGTTCAAGGTTTTCTATATGCGCAATCACCTATAATTAATTACCCCTCCTAATACTAAGAGAGCACTTTCGATTAAGGCTAGTCATTGAATCGCTAAATAGCAAACGTATAATTGCAGTGAGTGAAGTTTAAACATTATGAAATTTATCATTTTAATTTAAAACTTATGTTTGGGGGAACAATGACGCGCTCGATCAAGATCTCATGGTTCCGTCATCTCGGGCTGTCACGGTCCCTAGTCCGCTTAATCAGAGGAGGTAGTTGACCTAACTTGACTGAAGGATCATTATCATCAATTATGGGTTACATCATCCAATGTGTCCATGTAAACCTGGGGTGATGTTTGTATAAGGGGACAAATACAAGTCAACCTTAGCTAACATAGGATTTTTTGTATAATCAAATGCATTCTATAGTTCACAGCTTAAGAGCAAAGTCATTTGGGAACATACGAGCTACGGCCGTGACCGTAATTTAGTAGTGTCATTTTGCGACAAGCCACCCGATTAGAGGGCTCTGGTCGTAACCATCTGTGGGCTCCAAAACTTTTCCATCGACCTCTCGACAATATGATTGAAGAGTGTATGGTTTAAAATGTCAATGTAATTTTCAGAAGGTAGATGAAATAATAGATAAAACACTACCCAAAGATTTCACTCACATTTTGCGAGGACTTTAGATCTGGTTCCGGGTTTTCTATAGGCACAAGCACCTATAGTTAATTGCCCCTCCCAATACTAAGAGAGCACTTTTGATTAAGGCTATTCATTTAATTGCTAAATAGCAAACGTATAATAGTAGTGAGTGAAGTTTGAAAATTATGAAATTTATCATTTTAATTTAAAGCTTATGTTTGGGGGAATGATGATGCGCCCGATCAAGATCTCATGGTTCCGTCATCCCGGGATGTCACGATCCCTAGTTCGCTTAATTAAAGGAGGTAGTCGACCCAACCTGATTGAAGGATCATTGTCATCAATTATGGGTTACGTCGTCCAATGTGTCCATGTAGACCTAGGGTGATGTTTGTCTACGGGACAAATATAAGTCAACCTTAGCTAACATATGATTTTTTTCCTAATCAAATGCATTCTATAGTCACCAAAGAGAAAGGAACATACCTACTACGACCTGATCAATTTAGTAGTGTCATTTTGTGATAAGCCACCCTAGGGGTTCTGGCCGGTTTCGAAAATACCACCATCGATCTCTCGACAATATGATTGAAGAGAGTATGGTTTAAAATGTTGATGTAATTTTCAGAAGGCAGATGAAATAATAGATAAGACACTACCCAGAGATTTCACCCTCATTTGGTGAGGAATTTAGATATGGTTCCAGGTTTTCTATAGGTGCAATCACCTATTATAAATTACCCCTCACAATGCTGAGAGAGAACTTTCGATTATGGCTAGTCGTTAAGTCGCTAAATGCATAACATATAGTAGCAGCAATGAAGTTTAAAATTTTGGATTTTAGAATTCATGAATTTATCATTACTAGATTAAAGCAGATGGTTAGGGGAATGATGATGTGCCCGATCTAGATCCCATGGTTCTGTCATCCCGGGCCGTCTTGGTCCCTAGTCAACTTAGTCAGAGAAGGTAGTCGACCCAACATGATTGAAGGATCTTTATCAGCAACACATGAGTTACGTCATCCAAGAAATTCTTATATACCTGGGGTGGTGTTTGTTTAAGGAGACAGGCTTAAGTCTACCTTAGTTAACATAAGACTTTTTGACTTATCAAGTATACCCTATGATTCACAACTCAAAGTGCGATCCACCTGGAGCGTGAGGATCATGATCATAATATAATGGAGCCTTACCGCCAAACCACCGATTAAAGGACTCGTAACTACATCATCGTGGAGACCGGCCAAGACACGCATGAAGACAGCCATGTCCTTATTGGCATGAGATTGATTGAGAGTGAATATAGTAGAATACTTGATTTGATATTGGCTCCTTTGTGAGCTAATTTTCTTAATTTATCACATTCAACAAATAATTATGGAAGGTAGATAGATTGAAGCTTTTAATGACTGAATTTCATTTAAGAAGTTTTTAGATTGATACTTGATTTAAGTTAATTTGATTTGAAATTAGAATCATATTTTAATGAAAGTATTCCCTATGGTTGAAATCACCATTCGCCATAGCCATCATCGGGATAGTAATTGATTAAATTAAATATATTTGAGAACTTTAGATCTTGTCAACTCTATTTAGCTCCTAAGAGAGGATCAAATCTACTATCACATGACATAATTAGTTTCTCATCCATTTTAATAAGTTAATATTCTTATAATAAATTTTTAGGTTTTGTTAACCTGAACCCAATCCTAAGACTAAACTGAGAAGCAACCCGCACAACATCCTCAGACACTTGAATTTGAGCATTCAGCGTAGTGTTGGGGCCCATACGGGTGTATTTAAGAATACCTGTGGGCTTTAAAAATTGGCCATCGACCTCTCAATAATATTTAAGAATTGAAGAGAGTGATTTGAATGTGTCGGTGTAATTTTTAGAAGGCAGATGAAATAATAGATAAGACACTACCTAGAGATTTTGTCTTTATTTGGTGAGAACTTTAGATCTAGTTCCAGGTTTCCTATAAACGCAAGCCCCTATAGTTAATTACCAATCTTAACAAGTGAGAGAGAACTTTCGATTAAGGCTAGTCGTTAGATCGCTAAATGTGTAGCGTATAGTAGCAGCATTTGGAGTTTCAAAAATTAGATTATGAAATTTATCATTTCTTAAACCCGGATGGTTGGGAATGATGGCGTGGATCTAGATCCTGGTTTCATCCCTGCAATCCGCGGTCCTAGTCTACTTAGTCATAGGAGGTAGTCGACCCAACCTGACATAAGGATCCTCATCAACAACACATGGGTTATGTCATCCAAGAAATTCTTGTAGACCTGGGGTGGTGTTTGTCTAAGGAGACAGTCTTAAGTATACCTTAGCTGACATAGGGCTATTTGCCCTATCAAGGATATCATATGATTCACAACTCAAAGGGCAGAGCCATTGGGGAGCATACGGGCTACGGTCATGATGGTAATATAATGGAGCCTGATTGGCCAAACCACCGGATTAGAGGACTCGGTCATAACTTTCTTCATCTATGGAGCCTCGGCCAACCACGTGAGGACACACATCCTTTCGGCAGAGATTGATTGAGAGTGGACATAGTAGAACACTTGATTTGACATTGGCTCCTTTGTGAGCTAGAGTTTTCTTAATTTGTCACCCCCGACAAATGGTTACGGAAGGTGGATAGATTGAGTTTGATTTAAATTTTAATGATAAAATTTCATTTAAGCAATTTCAGATTACTAGTTAGTTTGATTTGAAAAATTGATTAATTTGAATATGTTTAAGAGTTTTAAATCTCGTCAACTCTATTTACGATAATAGAATTGATCTGTCTAACAGAATCGGTTTCTGATATTTCATTTAAAATCTTATTATAGGTTTCTAGGTTACTAACTATCCAAGACTAAAGAAACAACCACAACATTCTCAAACACTTGAATTTAAGCATTCATAGTGTGGCCCATGCGGTTTGTAATTTAGGTAATTTTATTTCTGAATTATGAGATTGATTTTGTATTTTTATTTTTTTTTTATTCCAATTTAACCTGCGAAGCCTTTTCAGACATTAAAATTTGCACTTGAAATCTCTATGTCCGAGCACATGCAGAAATTTATAGCTCAGATAATTTCATCTAATTAATGAAATCATTAATTTTTGAAAATCATAGTTAGGATGAAATTCCTTGATTTTTTGGTTGAAGGAAGCCTTATGATTTTTATAGATTTTAATTTAGTATTATCTTCTGTCTGCTTGTACGAAGAATTACAGATCTGATGGTGATTAAGGCATTTTGAAGCTAAGGTTCAAAGCATAATTTAATTTATTATTTTAAGAAGAAGATTTACTCATCGAAGTAATTCTCATTTTCCCCCTCTTTTTATTCAAACTTATTTTCCCCCATCTTTTATTCAAACTTATTTTTCCCCTCTGATATTCAAACTTGTTTTCCCCCCTTTTTTATTCAAACTTGTTTTTCCCCATCTTTTATTCAAACTTATTTTTCTCCTCTTTTATTCAAATTTTCCCACTCACTACTTCTTCCAATTTCTATAAATAAGACCAAGAGAGTGTCTCCTATTCTTTTCCATTTATTTGAAGGGTTGGAATTAGGACATTTGAAAAGGGAGCAGTTAGGAACTTTAGTGGGTTTTCAATTCTGCTCAGATAAAATTTGTAAGTGTTTTACACCATTCTTTTTATTTTATTTTACTTTTATGTTTGTTGTATGTCATTTTAATTTACTTTTTTTTAAAAGTCTAGAAATTAGACAAAATTTTGGCAGTATTTTATCGAGGGGGAGCGACATGTAACGAGTGTTAGCTTACTCTGTACGCCATGTTGAGCATAGCGAGCAATATCTTGCGACACCATAGTCAATTTTTTCATCTCATCACGCCCAGTTGAGCACAACAAGGTCTTTAAATTTGCAAAGAAATACAAGCATATATATATATATATATATATATATATATATATATATATATATATATATATATATATATATATATATATATATATATATATATATATATCCATATTCCCGGATCACATATGTTCGACACATTTTTTGACACGCGCAATTCTGCAAAGGAACATGGCTAAAAAAGAACCGAAGAAGAATTCATCTTTTGATGATGTTTTTCCCTAGTTTGTGGCAGAGCGAAAATGGGACGAGTTATGCAAGGAATGCAGTGTTAGAAATCGAAAGAAGAATTCGCCTGTTGACTATGTTCTTCCCCGATTTGCAGTGCAATGAAAATGGGATGGCTAAAGCGAGGAGTGCGATGTCAAAAATCGAAAGAAGAATTCACCTGTTGTCGATGATCTTCCCCCGATTGCGGCGCATCGAAAATTGGAAGGCTAAAGTGAGGGGTGCAACGTTGGAAATCGAAAGAAGAATTCCTTGGCGATGTTCTTTTCGATCAGAAAAAAATGGGATGGGAAAAGGTTGTCAGCTGTGGAATTGTGGCGCCATGGGAGCTGAGCCATGGAAGTGCAAGAGTCGGATGGGTTGCAAAACAAAACAAGAGGGGCCATGGAAATGAGCGGCCAGTAGCAGGCTCATTCTGGGTGATTTTGAGATGAAGCGTGAATCTTGGTCTGGAGTCGGACCTGAGTCTGGAGAAGCAATGGGAGCAGAGGTCTCAGAACAATAATGGGCCGTAGGGGCCGGATCGCTGTGGCAGTGCAGCTGTGAGTCACATCAGGCGAGCAGGCTGTCTGGCGGTGGCCGGAAGACGGAAGCGAGGAGAGAGTGGGAGGAAATTTTTATTTATACAGGTGCGAGTGTTTAACGAGGTAGAGAATGCATGAGAGAGGAGAGTGGGAAGGAAAATGAGGAGGGAATGAAACCGCTGCCAAAAATGGGAGGGAACAATTTTTCTTTCCTTTTATCGAAAAATTGAAAAATAAAATTGGTGGGGATTTAGGCATTTTGAATAATTTTTTAATTAATTAAATAGTTTTAATGTAGATTTCACGCCGGTAAATGCACATAATCAATATATATATCAATTTAAGGTAATTCTATTGTTCTGAACGCAATGGTATAGTATGTTTCACGATCGGAGGCCATTTGGTTCGAGTCGGTGTCAAATTGAGTCCATTTCAGCTCAAAAATATGCATCGCTACTTTTGACCGCTCGATTTTCACGCAGACTCGTCCAAATTGAGTACGAATAGTCTTACTTGATAAATTTTGATGTTTCAAAGCCAATGACATGATCAGTTTCATGAACGGAGGTCATTTGATCCTCATCATTGCTTACTGATCTCAATATACGTGCATGCACATTTGACTTGAGCGGGTTGATCATCAAGTTATGCAATATTTATATCCTGACCAATTTTGATGTTCTGAATGCGATGGCGAAGTTCGTTCATCGATTGGGGATCACTTGAGTTGATTTTGGTGATGTCTTATGCATTTTAGCCTCAATTTGTGTATTGTCACCTCCGAAGTCCGTCGAATTCAATTCGTAGGCTTGACTTTGACTTATGGCACACATATAGAGGTCAACAAATGCCCCAACAAATATGATTTATGCATAAAGCGAGTCACGTTTGTTGAAAACTGGTTGACCTTTTGGGCTTTCTTCTTTCTACCCCCCGTCTTTCTTCTTTTTCTTTACTTCTTGTTATTGCATCTTGAGAACTGGTGGACATACTTGATTACATTATTGCTTAAATTTTTATGTAACATTTCTTTTATCGCTTGGTAGGAGAATGTTCAGGAGGAGGCGATGATCACTCCTGATGAGCTGTGAGGAAATCTATAGATTGAACATGATCCTCATGGTGGAGATGTTGATAGCAGAGATAGGATTGAGCATCACACTAATATGCTATAAAGACGTGATATTTACCAGGGCTTCTTTGCACGCTCTTCAATTCTCCTTGATTGTACGACAGATTTCTTTGCTTTTGAGGATCCTGCAAATTGGGTATCTACCCTTAAGCTGAAGTGTGGTGACTACAATCCTTTGGATAGCACAGTAGCCCATGTTAGTTCCAAATATTGTGATGTCTTCTACCGCTTCTAAGACAGAGGCGGTCTAGACTCACGAGCCACCGTACAAGCCAGCTCACTAGACCCACTTCGGGATTCCTCTATTGGCAAGATTCCTACTCTTTCTCGTGGATATGTTCCATGGGTTAGGTATATTCTACAATCTCACAAGATACTTTACGGACAACTGATGTTTATGAGGCAGTATATGCATCTTTTTTGACTTTGGTGGTATGCCTTCTTCTTGGGCTCATGGAGTAGTGGAGTTCTGGGATCATAGTAGTAACACTTGCTGGATTGGCCCGGAGGAGTTGACATTCACTCTTTTAGACTTACAGGCTGTGTCGGGTCTTCCCGTATTTGGTTATCGCTACGAGGAGTGTGTTTCACCTGATGGGGAGTTATTTCATAGGAAGCCTTCAGATGATTGTGATCGATAAAGTAGGCTAGCTATGCCTTCTGTTTATATTGATCTCCTGGGCCACTATCACGAAAGGCATTCTATGATCACGGACATTACACGTGAGTGCATGAATTGAGCTTCTTGAGTTATGCTCTATCAGAGACTATAACACTGCATGATGCTTTTTGATTGGGTGTGTCTGAAGGTAGTTACTTATTCGAGGAGACTACATAGCCTATTTTACCAGCAGGAGCGACTTCAACACTACCGAGATTGAGCGAGGATCTTTTCTTAGAGGGTTTTATAGTGACATGGCTCTGCATTTTTGTGCTCCCCATTATAGAGGGCTTAGTTCACCCATGCATTTTATTAGCAGCCAGCAGGGTCTCTCGAGATGAGCGAGTTTCTCTTGCCCCAGCAGTATTAGCCAGGATTTATGGGGTATTGGGGGTGATTTCTATGGCAAGTTTCCTAAAGCGATGAGATATGATGTTACCATGGCAGTACTTATATGCTTGGGTTCATCTCCATGTACATGGCACCTTTGCATATTTTGAGTATCCAACATTCTTTTTAGAGCGAGAATATCCTATAGTCTTACAGTTATATCGAGCATCCTCTACTTTGGAGATGGAGAGGATTCACATACTCTTCTTTGCTCCTGATTTGGTTAGAGATCAATTTTTGTTGGTTCACTAGCCGGATATTCTCGGCTTACCCTCTGACTCGATAGAGATTGATCTTATTGACAATATTGATGAGAATGGCAGATATTTCTCGCTTCATGGCTATCGGACATTGAGAGTAGCTGAGTACCTTTTCAGTATACATCTAGGATGGTTATGTTATCAGTTTGGGCAATCAGTTATTATAGAGGGCTATCAGCCTAACCGAGTTGCACGACTGTTTGGTTTCTTCCAGTTGATTGCTCGTGATGGCAAACCACTCATCGTAGTGGATCTTAGGAGGATTAAGACCCCTTGAGGCACGTTACTTTGCTGCTTCAACCATTTGGCTATATTTATTGAGGCTTGGTACTAGTGCTCATTTTTGGATAGCCTCTCCACAGGGTCGCATGGGGGTTAGTTATACTTACCTCACCTGGGTACAACTGTCTTTTGGCCCTTTCCTGGAGCGTGGTTCCAGGAGATATGAACACAGGATGGGGTCTTTGAGCTTTCCTCGAGATCAGAGGACCCATCGTCGGTTACTATTAGCAGGAGATTATAGTGGTAGAGGTACAATCACTATTCTCCTCTCTTTCAATACTTTTGTCCTCTCTCAAAATATGCTTACTGCGTCTGATACTCTAATTTGATTTTTTGACATGCGGTGGCGGCGGGTTAGGAGGATACCACTTCGTAGCGAGTTAGAGCTAGGATTCTACTACCGCGATGTTTCTTCACCGGCTTGAGAGGTAGGTGTAAACCCATAGAGCTTTGTCGGTTTGATTGATTGTTCCGCGAGTTTGCCTACACAGCATTTATGACTTCTGATGAAGTGCCACAGGTGTCAGTCAGCACTGGAGATGTTATTGAGGATTCCGAAGTTGGGCTGTTGTGCATGCCGACTTTTGATACTATCACTTTCAATGTTATTACCCCTTTCATGGAGCCACTTTTCTCTACTAAGCCTGACTTCGCTCCTTGTCCTAGGGAGACTTCTGAGGTGAGAGACATCGTTCTTAGCAAGGCATCTGTTGAGCTAGCACATAGCCCTGGAGTTTATCATAGTGAGGGTCCACAAGGATTATATCGCTTACGATACTCCAGTTCAATCAGATTCATCATGTTCTGGTACTTTCTCCCCCTTTTTATTTATTTATTTTTATTAACTGCACTTCTTTACATCTGCTTTGTGTTGATTATTTTCATTTATTCCCTGCAGTGCCTGATGTAGGTTATGAGTCCAAGATTTACCATCTACATCCCTATAGGCCGAATCCACATGATAGGAGCATGCAGGATTGCGGCTTGGTGTTTTTGAGGGATGTGGTATCTCAGATTGCCTTGGACTCACCAGAGTCACTGGACAGCTTCACGTCTTATGCGAACACCACTTTGGACCTTTTAGCTCATACTAGCCTGGAGGAACAAGCTCTTAGGTATATGGAGACTCTTTGTAGAGACATAGAGTTCTTAATCCACCAGATGAGATCACTCAGCATTGTCCATTCTAGTACTTTACTGACAGAGCTTCAGGAGCAGGTTAGGCTTCATAGTGAGGCGGCTGACTTAGTGGATGATGAGTTTGAAGAGAGTGCCGAGGCTCTACGATGTGACCGTTAGAGTTTGATAGATGCTTATTCTGAGTTAGACAGATTGATTGCCAGGATCAGAGAGCTACAAAGTGAGCAGGAGAGAAGAGCTCATGCTATAGAACAAGAGCAGCAACGTTATCAACTACATCACCGGGCTATGATAGATGCTGAGGCCGCTTTGATTAGAGCTACTGATGCTTTACGCTATCGAGAGTGAGCCATCTTTAGTACTTATTTAGCACAGCTGTGGAGTTACCAGGCTCATGATATACTTTACTTTTCTCTCTCTTTTTTATCAGTCATATATCATCTATCCTCTTATTGTATTAGTGGATATCAACATTCCTCTGTTACTTCTGCACTTTTGTGTTTTTGTGGATATGATGATAAGATCAGCTTTGATTTGTGCTCTGGGCTTGATTTGTATGCTTTGTGCTTTGGGTTTAATTTGTGTGCTAGCTACAAAACTTGGATCATTTTAGCTTCGAACCATTTACTTTCTTCTTCAACGGCTTTGCTGAAGGTCTCTTTCTTTTATGTACTTGCAATTTGAGCCTCCTCTGACCCTTCATGCTTGGTTTGATTTGATGGAGGAATTGGTTTATTTATTTTGATGAATGATTCCACTGGGGAGTTGGTTTATCTGTGCTTGATCGGATTTGAAATTCCTTCTGTCCTAGCTTTGAGCATGACGGACTTGATAAGCACTGACCTGATTTATCCCTATTGACTTGTCAGAAAGTGTATGCACTCCATGAATCCTATGCTTGACACTTTGATAGATTCGTTGAAGGATACATACAGATGACCCAGCCTTCCGACTTATATAAGGTCAATGTTGAGTTATTAGTTTAGCAATTTGTGCTTTAACAGACTAAATAACCACAAAATTCTTTTAGTTCAGCCATCGACTTTGTATGAACTATGAAATTGCTTCTTCGGTCTTGTGCTTTCTGCATTGACGGACTTGATGAGGAGATAGACTTTAATCTGTGCTTTGAGCTTTATCAGATCATTTAAGAATATATTGAGATATCACCCTACAGGCAATATATAGATTGATTTGAGGCAACCCTGAATTGAGCATTTCCTAATTTTCTTTGATCTATCGATCAAGTAGAGAGATCTCTTGGATCCTGGTTACTTGTAATCACTAAGCTAGATATGATTTGAGATTGAACAGCTATCATCATTGGACTGACGAGCAAGGTCTCTTTCACTGTGGCCTTTTCTTATAGCTTGTTGAGTAAGGAGAATGTCAACAACTCGGCCATTTGTGGGCTTGTTGAGTTTGACCTTTAGAACCTACTCGAGTCTTCGACTTAAGTCGGGTAGTGGGTTTTTTGTCATACGACGTGGCTCTTTCACTGCGGCCTTTTCTTGTGGCTTATTGAGTGAAGAGAGCGTCAACAACTCGGCCATTTATGGGCTTGTTGAGTTTGACCTTTAGAACTTATTCGTGTCCTAGACTTTAGGATGTAGAGGTTACTGTTTCTCCAACTTAATTGATTGATACTTTCAAAATCGGGAGTTATTTTGACTTGATCTACAAAATTTGACAAATCTGAGAGATAAATTTCTTGACATTTAGGATTGTCTTTTTATGCATAGAAATAGATTCTTTTGTTCCTACAAGACTCTACAACTTAACATTGATAATTATAGATATATTCAAGAATTTTGGCATAAAGCTTGATGTTAACCTGAATGAGAATATATTTGAGGATCTCGTCTTATGACACGATGTCAACTCAAATAAACTTGATATGAATTAAAACAAATGTCCCATATCTTGCAAGGAGAATTCTAAAGTACATTTAAGAGAATTTTCAAGATGAAAATACACAAATACATCAATATTCAAATTATTGTACTCTAGAGGGTATTTTAACATACAACATTGATTTTATCTGTAAATAAAAATCTAAAAATGCCCCCTATGTAATAGGGGAATTTTCACAAAAAGTTCTTCATATAGAGTATGTTTATTTAGGGATCTCGGCTTGAAGCACGATGTCAACCTAAATAAATATACTAAAAAAATGCCCCCTATCTTGCAGGGGTATTTCTATTGTACCCCGAGAATGTGGTTGTCAAGTATAGCACTTTTTCAAGCATCAACCATTACTTGGAGGCATTGGTCTTTCACCCTTTAGGTCGATGAGTTGGTATGCCTTTCATTGGTATATTTTTTCAATGACAAAATGGTCTTCCCAATTAGGCTCAAATTTGCCACAAATTTTTGACTAGAAATAATTGGTCTTCTCAGCACCAGGACCAATTCCCCTTTTTGGAATGTTTGAGGCCGCACCATATGGTCAAAAGACCTGAACATCTTTGCTTGATAAACTTTTAGATTTTGATGAGTTTGTAATCTAACTCCAAATACCAATGAGTAGGGAGCGGTTTAGTCGCCATATTGTAAGTAGTTCGATATGCCCATAGAGCCTCTACTAGCTTGGTATGTCATTCTCTCTTATTTTTAGTGAAAATCTTCTTGAGCAGCTTGATTAATGTCTTATTGAAGGCCTCTGCCAAACTATTTGCTCTTGGATTATATATTGAAGAATATCACCAATCAATTTCGTCAATCGACGAATCTATAAATCTTTGCACTTTTAAAGGCTGCGCCATTGTCAGAAATTATTCGATATGACATTACAAATCAATAGTCCATATTATGCATGAAGAAGTTGATCACTCGGTCAGCAGTAACTTCTTTAAGTAGAGTAGCCTCAGCCCACTTAGAGAAATAATCAATCAGGATGAAGCGATGTCCACATGATGACGGTGGATCAATTGGTCCAATTACATATGTGCCCCAACATTAAAAATTAGACAAAATTTTGGCGATTTCGCCTGGGGAGCACATCTAACGAAAGGGCTTTTGACCCTATCGATAGATAGTGGTCTTCGACACCACATCCAATTTTCATCTCGTCAGCAAGCGTAAGTCTTCAAACCAGAGAATATATATATATATATATATATATATATATATATATATATATATATATATATATATATATATATACATATCTACATTCATAGATCACACATGTTCTGATGTATTTTTTGGCGCGCTGCAATGCTCGATAAAGAAATGAGATTAGGTATGCAATTTGAGAATGTAAGGCAAGGAGCGTGACGCTGAAAACCGAAAGAAGAATTTGCCTGTTGGCGATGTTCTTCCCCAATTTACGGTGGAGCAAAAATGAGACAGGTTATGCAAGGAATGCGACATCGAAAATCAAAAGAATAATTCACCTGTTGATGATGTCTTCCCCGATTTACGGCGCAGCAAAAACAGGATGGCTAAAGCGAGGAGTGCGACGCCAGAAATTGAAAGAAGAATTCGCCTATTGACGATGTTCTTCCCAACCAATACGCTGAAAATTGAAAGGCGAGGGGTAAGATGCCAAAATCAAGAAGAATTTGCGCTGGATGTTCTTCCGATCGCTAAGAAAAAAACGACGGAAAAGGTCGCGTCATGGAATTATCGCTTGACTTTGGGTCATGGAATTACGGTGGAATTAGGCTATGGGCAAGCGGGGCTAGCTGGCCGAAGCACGGGAGGAAAGGCAAGACGGTGGAACGAGAGGCTGCAATGGGTCAGCTTTCACCTGGCGTTTATGAATGGCTGGGGCAGCGACATGAAGCGACTGCTGGGAGCAAAGGTGAGATGGTCATGAGCGGATACGGCAAAACGCGATGTTACTGGTCGATGAGGAATGGCAAGATCGGTTTGGCGGTGGCTGGCACGCAGGCAATGAGAACCGATGAAGGAACACGCCCAGTGGTCACACGGGCTGATCGGACGAAAGCTGGCATGGCGACGGGGAAGTGGGTCGAAGGAAACCAAGAGCGGGAAGGAAATTTTTTATTTTTTTTCCCTGTGTGCAGAGTGTTTCCAACTAGGGAGAGAATGCAAGAGAGAGGAGAGTGGGAAGGAAAATGAGGAGGGAATGGAACTGCAGCCAAAAATGGGAGGGAGCAGTTTTTCTTTCCTTCTTTTATCGAACCGAAAAATAAAATGGGGGAACTGCATGAGGGTAATTTAGGATTTCAATAATTTAAATTAATTAAACGGTTTTAATGTGGAAACTACATATATATATATATATGTATATATATATATATATATATATATATATATATATATATATATATATATATATATATATATATATATATCAATATAAGATTATTCTAAACGAATGGCGTAGTGCTTCATGATTGGAGACCAGGTTTGAGTTGGCCAAATTGAGTCCATTTCAAAAAAATGCCGCTTTTGATGCTTGATTTTCGTGACTTCCAAATTGAGTGCAAATAGTTTTACTTGATATATTATAATATTTTAAAGCCAATGATATGATCAATTTTGTGAATGGAGGTCGTTTGATCCTTATCGATGCCTCTTGACCTCAATATGCGTGCAGGGACGTTGACCACTTGAGCGCTTGATCGGTTGGTCATCAAGTTATGCAATATTTATATCCTGACTAATTTCGATGTTCTAAACGCGATTGTAGGTCATTTGAGTTGATTTTGGTGACGTCTTGTGCATTTCAGCCTCAATTTGTGCAATGTCATCTCCGAAGTCCGTCAAATTTGATTCGTAGGCTTGACTTTGACTTATGGCACACATATGGAGGTCAACAATACTTTAATTAATACCTTATATTCGCTTGTATAAAGTGTTTTGAATCTAATGGTGAATAGTTTATTCATTTAAAAGCTTGCATATATCTTTCAATGCTTAAGTTAAGCTATTGAAAATATCATGCTATTATATTTTCAAGCTCACATAAATTGAAATGCTTGAATATTGTATTTACTTGAAAGTGAATGTAAAGAGTTCACTATATTTAAGTATTTACAAGTATCTTGAAGCTATAAATTCAAACAATAATTTAATTTATTGTTTTGCATGAAAATTCAACCCCTTAGAGATATTGAAGTGAATTAATGGAGTGTCAAGTTGTTTCCTTTTCTTTTTGAAGGTTCTTCATTTAACTTGTTTCTTATTTTTATAAATAAGGCTATGAATTTTATGTATTATTTCCATGCATATAAATAAATCAACCCATATTATGAATATAAATATCTTTTCTCTTTTCAATTCAACCTTCAACTCCATAGAATTTCTCCATGCAAATGTTTATTTTTAATTAAGTGTTATAGCCAAAACTTCAAGTGCTTGAATTAAAGTTAGTTATGTTATGATGTGCATAGGAAACTTATTCAAACTCTCCCACATTCATGTCCCCCCTTTGTGTTTGAGAAATTTGTGAGAACATGGACTCACTTACTTAATTTCTTTTTGTGAGAGTGGGTCCTTCATTATTCCCTCCAATTTCTATAAATAAGGCTAAGAGGGGGTCTTACATTTCATTCCATTTGTGTGTGGAGTTGGAGTGTTTGAAAGAGAAGGGTTAATTTTTTTAGTGGGCTTTCAACTCCGCTTAGATAAATTTTGTAAGTGCTTTTCACCTCTTTTTGTTTGATTTAATGTTTTACTTTTGTACTCATTATATGTTCTTTTTCCTCCCTAATTTTCTTCTTATTTGATGCTGTTAATTTGAATTTAGCTTTAGGTTTCTTTGTTTAGTGCTCTTAAGTCGATTATTTTTTATTCTCCCATTTTTTTAAGTCAAAAGATTTGACAAAATTTTGGCATCATTTCGACTAGAGAGAGCGATCTATCGATATTGTTTACTCAAGACTCTAATGAGTGAGTTGTCGACACCATGATTTTTTTATTTCATCATGCCTTAATGATTGTGACGAGACATTGAAACCTGCAAAGAAATAAGCATATACATATATACAATCACATCTTTATCCCACATGTTCAAACTCATTTTTTTATGCATTTGTAATGATCGATAAGGAGACAGAGAGGGAGATACCAGAAACCAAGAGAAGAACCCACCTAATGACGGTGTTCCTCTTCAGTTGCAACGCAAAGGGAAAGGTCAAAAAGGGAGATGGGAAGGGAGATGCCCGAAACCGAGAGAAGAACTCATCTAATGATGGTGTTCCTCTCTGGTTGCGACAAAAAAAAGGAACTGGAAATTTTAGATTGGGAGAAAATGAGGGAAAATGAAAGGGGAATTTTTGATTTGGTAAAGAGAATGGAAGAAATAAAAGGAAATGGAAGAAGAGGGAAGAAGAGGGAGAGGGGAATTTTCAGATTGGAAGAAGAGAAGGGAAAGAAGAAAAGAAAAAAATGAAGAAGAGAAGAAGAAGTGGGAAGATGAATTTTCGATTTTGAGGAAAAATGAGAGAAATTTCGATTTGGTTTTGTGAGAAGAAGAAGAAAATAGAGGAGATGAAGAAGAGAAGAAGGATAAGAAGGGGAAGGAAGAACTACCTGTTGTGGAGAGGAGAGAAAAATGAGAGAGGAGAGCTTTTCACCAGATGAGGGAAATGAGAGCCTTTAGGTTTGAACAAGGGAAGAAGAAAATGGATTGGTCTCATGGGAATGGGAAGGAGGGGATATCGCATGGAGAAGGATACCGCTGTCAAGGGGAGGAGAGCTATGATCAAGGCTGCCGAGGGTTGGCGGATGGAGAACACCCGGTCGTCAGATGAGGGAGAGGGACAACCGCCAGGAACAAGCACCTTTTTTAGGGCGTAATTTGGGTTATTAAGATTAAATAAGAATTTTAAATTAATTTCTTAAGCATTTAATTAAGCTTGATATGAATTTTACACCGACATTAATATATGGTTAATATATATGTTGATTCAAGGCTATTCCCATGTTCTAGATGCAACAACACAGTCCATTTCACAATCGGAAGCCGTTTGGTTTAAGTCAGTGTTAAATCGAGTCATTTTCAGCTTCAAATGCGCGTTATCATTTTTGACTACTCTATTTTCGCATAGACTTATCCGAATTGAGTGCGAATAGTCTTACTTGATAGATATCAATATTTTGAAACTAACGATGCAATTAATTTTATGAACGAAGGTCATTTGATTTACGTCGGAGCCTCCTGACCTTGATATGCATGTAGGTGCATTGACACTCAATTGCTTGATTAGTTGATCATCAGGTTGTGCAATATTTATATTATGACCATTTTTGACATTTTGAACATAATGGCAAAGTCCGTTCATCGAGGTCATTTGGACTGATTTTAGTGATGTTTGGTGCATCTCACTCTTGATTTTGTCCTTTCTGATCATTCGACATTTGCACAGACTCATTTGAATTGAGCGACAGTCTCATTTGGTAGTTTTTGATATCTTAAAGCTAACGACATATTCAATTTCATGAACATAGGCCGTTTGGATATCGTCGCAGCTTCCTTCCTCGATATGCGCATTGACACATTGATAGTTCGATCGCTTGATCGATTGATCTTTAGATTGTGCAATATTTATATTTTGACCAATTTTGATGTTCTGAACACAATGGCAAAGTCCGTTCGTTGATCGGAGGTTATTTGGATTGATTTTAATGACTTACAGTGTATTTTGAGCCCAGATTTATGCACTATTGCATCCGAAGTCTGTCAAATTTGACTTGTGGGCTTGACTCAACTTATGACACATATATGGAGGTCAACACTGCCATTTATGTGATGCCATTTTGCAACAAAATCATGCAGATAGAGGACACGGGCCACGTCCTTACGGACTTAAGATTACTTGAGTGTGAAAATAATTATGCATTTGATTTGATATTGGCTATTTGTGAGCAAAAATTTCATTAATTTGTCACCCCCGATAAACGGTCGAGAAGGGGTGGATGAATTTTAACTTTAAATTTCAAGAATTAATTTCATTTAATTTATATTTTTTTAATTTGAATATTTGATCATCTTATAATTGGTTTAAATCTGAATATATAAAGATTAATCATTTAAATATTAACAATGATAACCTTTTGAATACATGATTATGGTTGGTTAATAAACCTTATTAATTCTGTCTATTTTCTTGCAGATGATTTAGTCTAAATTCGTTACACCAAAAATTTATATTCCTTTAAACCTTGTTAGCTCTAGCATGAATGTAGAGGATCGGGTTTGAGACTTTTCATTTGGGAGTTTGAACTTGAGGCATGTTAATAAGTTTAGGTTTATCTTTTATAATTATATGACATAATTAACTTCTCAGATTTTACTAAGTTGAAAATTTTATAATATTATCAATAAATTTTTAGGTTTTATTTAATTAGATCTGGTTCTAAGACCAAACTTGGATATATAGGTATCTGTTATTTTATTTTTACACATAACTTGCATATTTTTCTAGATGTTTGATCTAGTGAATACTTTAACATACATATAAATATCTATTCTTTAAAATATTGTATGAACATTTAGATGTCTAAGTTGAAATAATTATGTTTGTCATGACATATATGTCAAATTGCAAGTATTAATTTTGATATGAATTTTTAGGTTTTATTAATCCGGACCCGGTCCTAAGACCAAACCGGGATATGTAGATATCTGTTCTTTTATTTTTGTACATAATTTGCATATTTTTCTAGATATTTGATCTAATGAATAATTTAACATACATACAAGTTTCTATTCTTTAAAATATTGTGTGGATATTTAGATATCTAAGTTGAATTAGTTATGTTCGATATGACAGATGTGCCAAATTGCAAGTATATATTTTGATAACAACTATAGGTTTTGATGCCTAAAATCATAAATCAAGTGTAACCCTATTTTTGTAAAATATGAGAATTTTGATTCATTTAAACACTTGTTATTAATCAAGTGGAGATTTGTTCTTGTAAAGATGAGAGTTTAATTTCCTCAAATACTTATTGCAAACCAAATGAGCATCTATTCTAAATGATCAAGCATGTATTTGCACCAGAGAATACAAAATATTTGTTCACAAATCAAGTAAGCATCTGTTCTAAATGATCAAACATGTATCTATACTAGAGGATACAAAATATTTGTTTGTAAATCAAGTCTAGATCTGTTTTGAATGATTCAAGTTTAAACCTTTTTAAACCTATCATAAGTTAAGTGCATCTAACTTTGGAAGGCATGCATTTAATTCTTTTGAACACTTGCTAAGTATAAAGTGTAGTATCTTTCTTATTAAAGTTCCCAAAAAATTTGAAGGAATGTCATATATCAAGTATGAATCTATGTGATAGAATATTATGTCATGAAAATATGTACAAGCTTAGTTTATTCAAATACTCACACATGGAAACAAATATATATGATTTTCCCATGACATATATCACATATCAAGATCAAGAGAGCAATGAAATGTTATAACATACACGTGAAAGCTAGTCACATTTAACTCTTCTCATATGTATGCATTTGAAAGTATGAAGATTAGCTCAATTGTAAGCTCACATATGAGCTTGGGCCTTTATGAGCCCATTTATGGACTTAGGCCTTTATGAGCTCATTTATGGACATGGGCTTAATGGGGATTTTTTAGAACTTGGGCCTTTATGAGCCCATTTATAGATTTGGGCCCAATGGACCTTTTAGATTTTAAGAGAAAGAGAGTTTAATAATTTCAAGTGGGCCAAGCATGAAAGAAGAAGATCATGATATTATCATATATATTTTTTAAAATATTATTTTATTTTATTTGGCATGCATTTCTTTTTTTTTTGTCATTACATAAATCTATGAAGAGGGGAAATGCTTTTCTTCTTTCCCTCCCTTTTATTTATTACCCATTTATGGGTAAGTTATAAAAAAGAAAGAAATAAATCTAATTTTTAATGAATTTCTCCTTCACTCCCCTCATTTTTTTTTTATCTTTTTTCCTTTTTTTCTTCATTTCATTTATTATTATTTTCTTTTCTTTCTTCTTTTCTCTCCCCCTCCTTTTTTTATTTGATATAACATAATCCCGTGGAGAAAAGAAAGAATACATGAAGAGAATAGAGATAAGGAGAAATACCCTCCTTAATATCATGCATAAAACCATATGACATTAATGGGATGTTATAAAACTTCTTTATTTATTTTATCATCCATCATTTTTTTATGGGTAAGTTAAAAAGAAATGACAAAGGAAATCAAAGGGGGATGGACTTTCTCTTCTCATTTTATTATGCATTTATGCATACAAGTTTTTCTTTTTTGTTTTGTTTGTATGATATGATGCCATAAAGAGAAAAGAGAGAAGACAAAATTTTCTCCTCCTTAATATCATGCATAAAACCATAAGAATTAATGGGATAATACAAATCTCATTTATGTTATTTTGTCATCCATCCCTTTTCATGAGTATTTAAGAAAAGAATTACAATGGAAATTAAAGGGGGATTGACTTTCTCTCCTCATTTATTACGCATTTATGCATGCATTTTATTTTATTTTGTTTGTTTGTTTTGTTTGCATGTTATGATGCCATGAAGAGAAAGGAGAGGAGGCAAAGTTTTTTCCTTTTTAATATCATGCATAAAACCATAATACAAATCTCATTTATGTTATTTTGTCATCCATCCCTTTTTCATGAGTATTTAAGAAAAGAATGACAAATAAAATTAAAGGGGGATTGACTTTCTCTTCTCATTTTATTCTGCATTTATGCATATATTTTTTGTTTGTTTGCATGTTATGATGCCGTGAAGAGAAAGGAGTTGAGGCAAAGTTTTCTTCTCTTTAATATCATGCATAAAACCATAAGAATTAATGGGATAAAACAAATCCCATTTATTCATTTTTTCCTTTATGATTTAAATAGTTTTAGCTTCATGCGAAAGGGCTTAGATGACATTAGGAAGAAGGGTTAGGATTAAGCTAGTATTTGTTATAAATAAGAGAGCATTCTTCCCTCATGAAAATTTACTCTCTCATTTCCTTCATATCTTTCTCATAAGAAACGTTGCAAATTTCTAAAGGAGTTTACCAACTTCTAAATAAACTCACCAACAATTGGAATTGATTTCAAATTGTATCGCATCAATTTGTAAGTCATGTTTAATTTGATGTTCTAAGTTTAAACATTATTATTTAATTTAATGCTTAATTTGACCAACAAGATTGCAAGATAAAAGAAGCAAAAGATTCAAATGAAAATGGGGGGTTTATATCGATTTAAACTTCATGCACTTGTTGATTTTGTTTTGATACTATAATAATCATAGCTTTTAGGTAAGAATTGATTGAGTAGGAGCATAACATGACAAGTTTTCATAGCAAATGATAACACCCTTCTCAAGAATTAGCAAATGATATGATTGGATGGCCACACACAAGTAAGCTTTCAATTCCAAATAATGGGCGGAATGCAAGGTTAGATTCTCCTTTCTTTTTCTTTTTTTCTTTTAAATTGAAACCCTACCATACCATAAAAAGAAGAACTTGATTTGATAAAAGAAAGAGAAATTTGAATGAGACTTAAATCATTGTTACATAGAGCAACAAAGATAGCCATACTAATTCACAAAAGGATTCAAATCTTGTTATCTCTCTTTCTTATCAAAAGATCAAAGGTAATATCTTGAATATTTCATGAATTCTATTATTATTAAGTTTACTTTAACATAATGATGAGTTCACCATTTAATAGGATTCCAAATCAACTATCATGAAGTAATGGAACTTTGACTTTCACAAAAGAACAAGCCAAAACTCATTTGATATGATATGGTGATTATTTGGAGGCAACACATAAGGTAAACACCATATGAAATTCTATGCCAATGCTATTTATTAATAAGAAACTATAAAATTGAGATTATGTCCTTTCTCATTTTAAATTGATTCAAGCCTTAGGAATTGCCTAATAATATGCTTATAACATATTTAATACAAAATCTACCCAACTTTAACTTGAAGCAACAAAAACAACAACTTTCAACCCTTGAGAAATCATTTGAAACTTGCAAACCAAACCTAATAATCTTTGGTTCTATACATGCGCAACTTCATATATCATTTCCACTTCAAAGGGGATTAATTTGAAAATAAACATAGTGAAAAGAGCAAGCCTAAAGTCAAGATTTGAATTCATTCTTTCTTCTTTTCTTTTCTTTTCACAAAATGAATAGAACATGGCCATATGTAGATCAAGCATTTACACCAAATCTAATAACAAATATATCTGAAAATCTGGATCTAATCAAGTAATTGCTCATGTGACATCAAGATTCAAGTAAGACTTAAGTTAAACATGGCTAAGTGATGCAAATGAACAAATCACCTTGTTGATTTTTCATTTTAACTTTATTCCATAATTTAGAAAAAGGGAAAATAATATAACATAAATGTATATTTAATAACAAAGTAAGATTTGAGCTATGCAATATATAAAATTTCTCATTCCCACTTTCAATCCAGCCATATAACACATAATAGAGAAGATTGTCACAAAATAAGTAAATAGAGCATGGTTATGCATAGAACAAGCATCCACACCAAATTTATAATACATAAATCTGAAATTCTGGATTTAACCAAGCAATTATTCACATGACAACAAAATTCAAGTAGGAATCAAGTTAAGCATGGGTTGAATAAGCCTATAGATAACACTTTCCCTCTTTTCATTCTTCCCTAAATCAAGAGAAAGAAATAAGCATCACATATCAATGTCCAAATTGAGTTTTCAAAGATGGCAATGCATAAGCTAATGAAACTAGGATTTCATTATCACAACATGCTTTTATAATTTAAGAACAAAAAGGCATAAAACAACATAACTTGTATGATTTCAGCCTTCAATTGTTCATGGACAGCAAACATAGAAATCTTTTTTTTATATAGACATGCATCTTTAACAAACTCAACCAAAGGGGCATTTAATGGTTAAAAATGAATTGAATTTCATGAATCACAATGAAGCTTTGAAACTTAAACATTCTTTTTTTTTTACCAAAAATTTCGGCAACCTATCAGTGTCATCCTTGTGTAGGGGAGTTGCTTCGGAAGACTATGCCTTCCCACCACACCAAGAAAGACATGCATGATAGGTGTCATAAGACACCATGGCCAAAAATTTTATTTGTCCACCACGTCAAGAAAGATGTGCATGTGTTTGCATAACATAGTATTTCCTTGCCACGTTATAACAACCTGAGCAAGAACTTATATCACAAATTTCTATGCCGCATTAGAACAATGCGATTGTGTACTTATCATAAGCAAATTTTATTCAAGTATTTATATAACAAATTTTTCCACCGCATTGGAACAATGTGAACGGGCACTTATCATAAGCAAATTTTCGTGCCACGTTAGAATAATGTGAGAAAATACTTATATAACAAATTTCTATGTCGTATTGAAATAATGTGAACGGGTACTTATCACAAAGCATATTTAGAAATTTGCATTTGTATATGCATAGAGTTAAAAATGCAACTTCTTTGCTATGACATGATTTTTATCACGATTTCAATTGAATTTCACTTTGAAAATTCAAATAACAAGCATGTGGACACCATTCAATCATTCTTACATTGAATATAAAAGAGGAAATATCTTTATCGAAACCAACAAGTAATATAACAATTAAAGGTAAATATGTATGCATATGTCTCACGTTTTACTAACAAATAATCACAAAAAAACTTTACATATTCCTATATCTCTAATTCTAAATACCTTCATGTCAATGTAAGCCTTAGCATTTAGCAAAAGATATGATAGAAGAATAGTTTAAATTATGATTTGCCTCATTCATTTTTTTTCTTTTAACATAATAATTGTTTATAAGTAGGGCTAGATTTATATAAAGTAAAAAATCAACTTCATTTGACAAGCATAAATCTTAACGTCATTATTTTCATTCCAATAGGACATGCCATATTACTCATCTTAGGCTTACTAAATAAATATCACTTTAGGTTGCATGCAAGTAAAGTTCAACCCTTAGTGACATGAAGGAAGCAAAGTAAGATGTTATACACATGAACTCTCATTCTCTTACTTTATTTTGAAGGGTATTGACTTGGTAGGAGGATATAAATTGAACTTGAATTAAACTTATACCAAACAACATGCTTCATAAAAAAATAAACTTTACATAAATCTAAAATTTCATTATTTTCTTACTAACTCAAATAAGTGTATCAAGAGAGAGCATAAGTTGGATTATGGACAACAAAATGAATCTCTTTCAAGGACATCTATCTTGATGTATACAAGAAATTTTTTTTTTTTGCATTGGATTCAAGTTTCAACATATGAAGTACATAACCACGCCAAATCCAACAAAATAGATATTTAAAATTTTAGATTTAATTAAGAAAAGACTTACATGTCAATAAGACTCAAATGAAAATCAAGTCCAACATGAACAAGTAGTGCAAGCAAGAGAGAGAGAAAACAACCATGCTAAGCTCAACATTATAAAGATCTGAAAATTTATCTCAGCTAGATAATCATTCACAAGATATTCAAATAAATTTCAATACACATAGGGCAAACAACTATGCTAAGTTCAATATGCATTAATCTGAAATTTTAGATTTAACTAGGTGATCGTTTGTATGGTAATAAGGTGTCAAGTGATAGAAAGAGGTAACTATGCAAGTGAAGAACTCATATGACTATTTAAGATTACACATAAAATTAAAAATATGATTAGAAGGAGAAAGGATTAAAGAGTAAAACATAAATCAATCCCATTAATATGATTCCAAGAATATGAATCTAAAAATCTGATTAGAAGGAGAAAATGACTAAGGAGTATGAGATTTCTTTATAAGGAGTAAAATATAAATCAATCCCATTAATATGATTCCAACAACATAAACCCAAAAATTTGAAACTTTCAATCCCATTTAAAGATCTTTTTTTTTTTGTAAAGAGGTTGAAAACTCATCATTCTTATGTCTTATCGTATCTCAGTAATAAAACCTCCATTTATAGAAAGACAAAATAAAAATTTTCATGTATACAAGCTATCAAAGATCACTTTAAATCTTGTAGAAACAAAGATATGTAAATCCTAAACAAAGTGGTTATTTAGTGATCAAGTAATGACAACAAATTAAACATAATTTAACCTAAATAGTATCAACTAGTTGAAATGACAACTCACACTTTATGTAAAAATCTGAAACCCCCTTCTCTTTTTTTTGTTAACTAATAGGAGAGTGTGGTGTTTATTTTTTTGGTTCTATGTGTATGTGTGTATGTATGGGTGGGGGGTGGGGACACCACGCAGATCTGAGGGTGTACTTTTTGAGGTGATCAGGTATAATATCAAGGAATAGTGTATTATCTTGAAAGATAAAAATCACTACCCTATGATGAACCTAATCACATAATAAGGACTCTTAAGGCATGATGGGTCTTCGAATGTATCAGAGATTTTCCCTACTTTACATGGATGAATAAAGTAGGGTTTATTTAAATTGGGATCTAAAGTTTCTTATGGGGACAAGCCCCCATAGTTAATTACATCCTAAGGAAGGTGAGTTCCTTAAGGAATACTCTCGATTAAAGTAGACAATTGTTGTCTCTAAAGAATTCAAAGATAGGACTATTAATAAATTGGCTATGTTTGAAAGATCAAATGGGATAAATCGAAAGGAGAGATTTATTATCGAGACTGAAAGGAGATGAGTAAGGGATGCTCATGATACTAAGAAATCTAGTGAGCATCCCAAACTATCATATAGTTAGGCTTTATATGTTTGAAATTGAGGATAATTATATATTTGAATTAAAATTTTATTAGAAATCTAAGACAAGATTATGAAAATGCCTAAGAGGTGGTGATTTATGCTTGTAGCCCCAAAGGAAAACAACAACCTCAGATCCTAGATCTAGGGAGCTTTAGTGAGGGCCAAAATATGACCTATATCTAAGGAAAAAGTGAGTATATTATTTACCTTCACAAGAGAGAGTAAACCACCCGACTGTTGGACTTATAATCGCTTGGAGTGGTAGCCAGCTAACTCTTCTTACATTTTAAAACCATGTGGTCAAGTCATATGCTTTGCAAGATGATTAGGTTATTATTATTTAGAAAAAAACTAAAGTCCTTAAACCCACTCACTAAGAGACTAGAGCATGAGTGGTATGAATAATGACTTAGTATAATATAAATTTTATCAAATTTTATTTGATTGTTGACTCTTTATTTTGATACAGGCTATAAGATTTTATATGCCTAAATGCATGGTGAAGTTGATCATGGCTAAATCAAAAGAGAAAGATGTGTTTTCCATAATAGGCACTCAAAGGTCAAGCCTTTTCTCTATCTAGCAAAGATGGAAACCCTCTCTTAGCAGAGTGAAATAAAATGACACGCATGATATTAAGCATACAACATCCAGCTAAAGGGTTGCTAAATATTTTATTATCTTGATTTAATGCCTTGGCTTTATGTGAAGTTATGAGTTATTTTAAAAAAATAATTATGAGTTGTAATTGGGGTAGAAAATTTATTTTTTCCTAAGAGCCTAAATGAATCCAAGTTACACATTAAATCATCATACATGAAGAAACTAGAAAAATACATGCCATTTCTATTGCACATGTAAATAAATTATCAAATAATTTATAACCTCAATTAAGAAAATAATAGGCAGGTCATGACAACCCAAAAAGAAATGAGTAGCCGAGTTTTACCCTTATACATCCCGGTATATGAAAGAATAATTATAAATTACAAAATGATAAGTGTTATGGGGGATCTTCAAGTCTTCATGCTCCCTCCATTTCTTCATTTGATTTGCTCCATTTGATTTGATAGGCTTCTAGGCATCACATGGCACCCCAAGATCAAACCCTTTGGCCAATGTTCATCGTTAACCCCCATAACACTTAACCAAATTCCTAATGCACAATTACATTAAAATAATGGTAAAGTAAATCTAATTACACCTACAAAATAAGTGTTAGCTAAACACACAATATAACCCAAGTAGTTATATGAATAATTTGGACTTAGCACCCCGCACATGGGTAACCAAGTC
The DNA here is from genome assembly GCA_021442155.1 of Cymbidium sinense. Taxonomy (NCBI): domain Eukaryota; kingdom Viridiplantae; phylum Streptophyta; class Magnoliopsida; order Asparagales; family Orchidaceae; genus Cymbidium; species Cymbidium sinense. The sequence continues at coordinate 102,474,035 of CM038225.1, forward strand.
CACCTGTCCTAATATAGAACATTCTTAGGGGTTAAGCAACATACAAGAGAGAGTATTTATATTTATTTTAAGCACCCATTAAGCATAATCTCCTATAGAAAATATGATTAGGCTAATCACAATCAAACATACAGTCTATGAAACATGCACCCTAATATCCAGTCTACAATAGTATATCATAAAACAAGCATACATCAAATCATACACTACTCTAACATAAAGTTAGAAGTGGTGACTTAATTTAATGTGTGTGTTAAGGCTTGTGTGGTATGTCCTAACTAGGATTTAGAGTTAAGATTTTCTAAGTATGAATTACATTTAATTATGAAGGGTGGTTTCACTTTAAATGATTTAATTGATTTGCAAATTTTACTTAATGATTTTTTTTGTTTCATTTGACCAACACTCAACAACTAAATATTATGAAGAGAAATAAATAGAGGATCACTCTCTTTTATCCCTATCTTAAGTCACATCAAAAGTAAATTAGTTAATCAATTCCCTTTAGTGAATGATTATTATGTTTTAATTAGTCCTAATGTTTGAGTTCACTTTAAATAAACTCATTCAATAAGAAAGACATCTTAAGATTAATTAGAATGAATTACTATCACATAACACATGTTTGTTTATTTCTTTCTATGTCATGCATATGATTAAATCCTAAGCATAATTATACATGCAATTTGTATCTTAGCACACTTAAATGATGAATGTGAGTAAATGTATTTAGAATTAATGTTTCATTTACCTGAATAATTTATCATTTTAATTTAAAGTTCTATCTAAATTCTTATGCAAAAGCTTAAGGAAAGAACCTTAAATCACATGACTAATCAACTCAACCAATTAAACAAAGCATGAATGCATGTATTTTCAATTAAAAAAGGGAGTTTTCATTCATTAGCTAAGTACATATTCATATGTATAAAAGTTTTAAGCAAGAACGTAACCATTATTTTGCACCATGGGAACAAGGTAAGAACTCCCTTAGGGCTACTTAAAGTTGTGCGTCCCTGGGATGTTCAGACAAATATACTATCCTAAGATACATATGGATGTATAAACAACTACAAGAATAGAAAGCCATGAAAAATTATATTTTTGATTTGTTTGATTTATTTGTGTAAATGAATTAAAGCTCCATCTAAATTCTAATGTTAAAATGCATATGAATGAAATCAAGCAGGTACGTCGCCATTGTTCTGCACCAAAGGAATGAGATAGGAACCTCCTTAGGTCTACTTAAAACCGTGCATCCCTGGAATGTCCATACTAATATACCCACTAACATTCTTACTTATACAAATCAACACATGAATGTAAGAAAGAAACTTTTTTTCATACACTAAATTTATATTCACTTGCATTTCCTATGTATATATAAGTAAATTTACAATATATATGTATAGTCATTTATTAATAAACTTTTGAAATTATATTTGAGATTTAATAGTAATACTAGCCACACATATTTTTAATTAAGCCAACACATACAAATTAACATAAAAAGTCATTTTTTATTTGATTAATTTGAAAGACATGAATGCATGAGTACATGTGGCATACAATATTTTAGCATGAATGGAAGGAAATAAAATAACAAAAGTATGTGATTTCATTCAATCCAACTAAGTCCTAAGGACAATCATACTAAATAAACTCATTTAGATGAACTAAAGTTTCTTAAAGCTTTTTTTGATCTTTATGTTTGGTTTGAGTTAAGGAATGTGGAAGAGATTTGCTAATCCTAATCCCATCCCCCATGTGTGAGTTAATTTGGTTTAATGAAGAGTGTTGACCTCATTTTTAGAATGAGCTCTCAACTCCTCCATCTTAGACATACGACTCCTCTTAGACACTAAGAGTTTCCTTAGTCTTAAGACACTTCTAGTGATTAGGTGAACACTCAACCTAACCCTAGAGACTTTGAAGAGGTAGGCATGTAAATAGGTTATGCCTTAGGGGTGTCAAAAACTTGTCTATCCTATAGCTTTAATCAAATCCTCACTTCCTTCTTTCAACTCAAAACTCCGATACCGGTGAATTTCACACTAACCTATTCTCAAGAATCAATTCCAAACCAAATTTCAAATCAATTCCAACTTAATTGATTTTCTCAGACTCAAATCAATTTCAAAACTCAAACCAACTTCAAACTCAAATCAATTCCAACTTAATTGATTTTCTCAAACCTTAAATCAATTCCAATGGATTTTCTCAAATCATGAATCAATTCCAAATAATTGAAACCCATGATTGAAATCCATGATCAATTCACATTCCAAAAATATTTCCTAAGCCCTTTGATTCTATCTTATGGAATTAGTTCAAATCAAATCAAAATTAATTCAAATTCAATAAATTTTCTCATAACTCATTTATATTCTCATTTATATTTATAAATATAAATGAAATATAAATTCAAATATCCAAAACCAAATTAAAAACTCAAACTCAAATTCAACCAAATTCCAACCTAAGCCTTTCAAGTCAAATTCTTGAACTTAGCCAAATTAAACTCAAATCAAGCCAAACCCTTATTTTTTCTTTATGATTCAATCAATCCTTAAATCATGAATCCAAATATAAACACAAATTTTAATCATCAAATCAAAATCAAGTTAACCTAAGTCAAACTCATATTCACCCTTTTGACTTAAAATTGTCAAATGAATCAAAACTATTTGACTCCAAATCTCTTGTAAATGGATTTATATTTCAATCATAAATCCATATGTTAGTTCAACCAAACTTGAATCAAGCCTTGATCAAGCCAACTAAACTAAATTGGCTCACTTAACCCAAAGTAGCCAATTTGACCTACATAAATCAAAATCCAATTCAATTTAAACCAAAGTTAATTAAGCCAATCCAAGCTTCATGTCTTATTTGTTGATCATTATAGGTTAATCAATTATCATGAATTGGGTCAAACCAAGTTAACCTAGCCCATTGACCAAGTCAGCCCTTTAACCCATATGAACCCAAACTAGCTAAATTACAATCTAAACCAAATTGATTACAACCAATGGCTCAAGTTCACTCAAAATTGATTATTGAACTTGACTAAAGCCTCAATTAAACCAAATTTGACCAATTGGCCAACTAGACCCAACTTAGCCCAATTGACCATGAACTCAACTTGACCTAAAAGGTCAAATCAAGCCAAAATAAAATATAAACCAAATTGATTGGAAACAAAGATACCAATCCATTTCAAAAGATCAACCAAACCCAAACCAAACCATGATTCAAGCCAATTTGGTCAATTGGGTCAAATCAATCAACTTAGCCTAAATTGACCTAAAGGATCAAGTTGAACAAAATCTAAATTAAATCCAAATAAAACTAAATTAATTGAAACTAAGTGAACCAATATACTCCAAATAGTCATTTGAACTTGACACAACTCTTGGTTTGAGCCAATTTGACCAATTGGTCAACCTAACTCATTTTGACCCAATTTGACCCAAATGGGTCAATTTAACCTAAATTAAACCAAATGAACTTCAAATGACATGAAATTTGGTCAAACTTACTTTTGACCCATTTCAAATCTGCCAAAATCAAATTCAATACCAAATGACCACTTTTCCCTTGGGTCAAGGGCATCCTATGAGAAAAGACACTTTTCTAAGTGGTCATTTATCTTTCTTGGCCACTTGGCACTCATCCATTGGTCCACATAGGCACCAAGGACATTGATTTTCTAACCGAAGGAGTGGTTGGGGGTAGCCATGACTCATGGGGAGGTGAGATCACCTCACCTCTCCAATTGGAACATTTGGCATGAAGGACACTCACCTCCCCTTGGCTAGGACACTCACTTGTCTTTCATGGCAGCCACTTTCCATGCCTTAGCCAACCATAGGGAGCCACCTAGGATGATTCTCTTTCATTCCCAATCACCCAAAGCCAAATGACATGAGTTTGGAGTAAAAAATGTAAAGAAAAGGTGTATTTGAGGTCATTTTTATTTACTTTTCATTCTAAGGCTTTAGTGGAAAAAGAAAACCCCCATTCCTCTCATTCTCCTCCTTCTAGAGCTCCCAAAGCCATTAGCAATCACCCCCACTTCATTTTGGAGAGAAATACTTCAAAATTAAGTGGATTTCGGTGAGGAAATGATGATCACTGGAGGAAACTTCATTTCGGCGTGAAGGCAAGGATGTAAGCTCAGTCCAAGGATTTTTCCCTCACTCGACAGCGTGCTCGAGTCACCACCATCGCTGAAAATCATCCCCGGTGAGGTAATCTTCAAAAAAACCATAGCCGGCCTTAGGATCTCTCATTTTGTGATAATTTTTGCACAATTTTTAGGAATCTACACTAGATAATCCTGCATTTTTACTTTAAATCATCCCAATTATAAAATAAAATTTTTCTAGTGTGAATCAATGCAAAAATGAGTCCATTTGGACAAGTTTTTACTTAAAAAATTCTTTTTTTTTTTCTTTTTAAATATCCTATTTTTACTGTTCATCACCCGGGGCTACATCCGTCATCCAATCTTGCGGTTCACGGGATCGGACGACACAGATCTAGCATGGATCGGATCCCGACGCCGGATCGCGATGCGATGCGGATCATCGATCATCAATTCATGCGATCGGCTTAGATCATCGCCAATCGGCGACCGCCTCGGATCATGCAATGATGCGGGTGTAGATATGCGTCGGCGGTCGAACAAATCGTGGGTCTACGCGTTGACCCGTTTCTTGCTCGTCAATGCCGATGTGGCACCGCACGTGAATCACGTGGCATGCACGTGCAATGCGACACCGCAAATCCAATTGCGCGGCACCATGTGGCGCTGCGTTGCCACTTCAGCACTACACATATTTTTTGATTTAAAAAATTAATTTAAATCACTTGAAACTTCAAATATTCATAAAAATAAAATACTTAACTAAAAATTACAAACAATGGCTCGTTTGATTCATCTTTATGAATATTTTTAGCTTAATTTGAGTTTTAGTAAAAATATATTTTGCTTTAATTAATCTAAAAATACATGTCAGACTAAGTTGAAATTTTCAGAGATTAAAATTGATGTTAAAATACACCACCCGTAAAAATTTCAAGTCAAACTGACCTTTGGATTAAAAGATATTGAATTTTGAGTGTCAAATGATTTATTTTAATAAAATAAATTACTAGAATTCATAAAAACCACTTAAATCAATTGAAACTTTTTAAATTTATAACTAATTATAGAAAAATATAAAAAATACAAACTCAGATTCATTTGAAAGATAATTTAGAGGGGAATCCAATAAAATTATTTCTAATTAATTTTGAATAGTAGATTTTCCTTAATTAGAGTTTATTTAAAACATAATAATCCTAATTACTCCCTAATGACTTTATTAATTAATTCCAAGCTTCTTAAGAAAGTTTAGTGGGATGACTTCCGCCTCCCTTAATTTTTTTGGAATTTATTAATGAGTTAATCATGGAAACCCTTAATCACTCTCATAATGTAATTAAGCTTAATTAAGCATGTGAGCATTGGTTTAATTCCTTGATTAAGTTAATTAAACTTTGTTTAAATGATTAGGAGATTTATGGAATGATTTTGGGATATTTGTCTTAAGCTATTCCCTAAATCCCCTTTCTTCCTTAAATCTAAATCTAATTAAGGGTTAATCCACTAATGATCTACTTAATTAATCAAATCAAATCTCAAAACCAAAATTAATCCAGAAATTTAATCAATCCTTCTTGGGTAGATACTTTGGTGCTCAATAATCTAATTAAACTTAAGGAAATCATACCTAGCCCATATGTGTAAGAAAAGTTATGAAAGTACTTAAATTAAACCCTTTAGCTTAATTAATCATTAATTATGAGCCAATTGCATTAGGTACATTTCTTTCTTAGGATATCTTGCTTATTTAAATTCCTTGTGGTTTAATGTCATACATTGGCTCATAATTATTTGATTAAATATGTTAAAGTGGTATAGGTAAGGGGTAATTAATGAACTTAATCTACACCTTAACCTAACAAAAGCATTAATCTAATCACCTAAAAATTAAACTAATGCAATACACACATGTGAGAATGGGTAAGGACCAACAAACCTTCTCACACTTTTCTAATTCAAATCAAACTCAAAGTAAAATGAAAGTCTCTTTAAACAACTTTTGATTTTCTTTAAATGATCTTACTTCATAAGATTATCTTCAAGAATTAATTAGAGTGAATGAAATTACATACTTACATCACTTTATTTCTTTCCTAGCATGCTAAATGTGTATGTCATATGAGTTTCATACATTCATACTTTTCAAAAATCAAATTCAAAATGAAATATATTTTTTTATGTCAAATTGCATGTTTTGGCTAAAGTAAAAATATGAGTGGCTATTATCACTATTAAATTCAAAACTATTTTCAAAATCTATAAATCAAATACCTAAAATTGAAAGTGTACTACTTATAATTATTTATAAGCTTGCATGTGGATATAAATATGAAGATGTGCATAGTGCAACCTTCCTTCTATTTTCTTTTAGTATGGTTTTGAATTGGATTTGACAAAGTGTATAATTCATTTGAAAGGAACATAACACTTGCCTAACTCCATTCATATTCATTCCCATGCTATTACTTAAAGAAGGACATCCACACCTATACATATAAATTGCATAAACAAATCAAATAAACAAATACAAACTTTTGTATCTTTCTTTTCCATTCATTTCTTTTGTACACATGCTTATATTTAAGGAAAGTGGTATATTAGTCTGGACAACTCCGGGGTTGCGAGGCTTTAAGTAGCCCTAAGTAGGTCTTATACCTTACACCCCTAGTTAACAATGACACCGTACTCACTTAGTCTTTCATACATACTTGTGTGCATGCGAAAAATGGATAAGAAAACTTCTTTTCTACTTAATGAAAATCATGCATCATAAAGCATTCAAATTTTATTAAGTAACTCATTTAGCATTCTCTTTCCATGCATTTCTTTTTGTACATGCACATGTATTTAAGAAAAGTGATATATTAGTCTGGACAATCCCGGGATTGCGAGGCTTTAAGTAGCCTTAAGTAGGTCTTGTACCTTACACCCCGGTTAACAATGGCACCGTACTCACTTATATTTTTTATACTTGTAAATGTGCATATAAAAATGGATAAAAGAACCACTCTCTTCTACTTAACAAAATCATGCATACATGAAACATTCCAAAATTTCTTAAGAAATATCTCTTAGCATTCATTATTAAAGTGTGTTAAATACTTGCATCGCATGTATAGATATTCTTAGGATTCATTCATGTGCATGATACACATGTGGAAAAGAAATAAAATGTTATGTATTTTGTGATAGTAATTCACTTTACTTAATCTTAAAATGCCTTTATTTTTGAATATGTTTATTTAGAGAAAATCTAAACTTAGGATTAATTAAAATACATAATAAAATATTCACTGAAAAAAAATCATTAATGAATCCACCTTAGAAGTCATTTAAGGTAGGGAGGAAAGAGAAGTTCTCTTCTCTTTTCCTCTCTTTACAACCTTTAGTAATTAAGTAGGTTCATTCAAACCAAATCAAATCATCAAATAAAATTAATCTATATCAATTAAACAACTTAAATAGGACCACCCTTCTAAGTTGAACCTTTTCATACTTAGAAAATTCTAACCTTAAAACTTAAAGCTTCCTACATGGCACACACATTAGACTAAGTCACCACTTCTAGTCCTATGTTAGGGATGTGCATGGTTTGATGTTTGCTTTTATTTTGTGATATTTTATTTTAGTCTAGATAGGGTGTATGTGCGTAGAATGAATGGTAGGACGATTTAGTTTAATCATTGTCTTAGTAGGGATTGTGCTTAAGAGCTTTAATAAAAATGTAATTTGCGGGTTGCTTATACCCTTAAGCATAATCCAAAATAGGCTAGGTGGACTTGGTTACCCATGTGTGGGGTGTTAAGTCCAATTTGTTTATATACATGCTTGGGAATGTGTGGTTTGTTTAGCTAATCTCTATTTTACAGGTTTTAGTTAGATTTACTTTTTCCCTTTTCATGTACCTTTACAATTAGGATTTTGGAATGATTATTATGGGAGATTAGGATGAGCATTGATTATAAGATCACATCTTATGTACCATGTGAAGACTTCAGAGTATCCACATTATAACCATCCAAAAGACGGAACCAAAAGAAGAAAGAAGAAATAAGAAAAGAAGAATGAAGAAATGAAGAATAAAGACACCCATAACATGAATTCCTCGCTTAATTGTAATTAATTCATTTATAATCGGGGTTGTATATGGGTAGAGCTTGGCTACTCAATTTGTTTTTTTTCGGGTTTGTGCGGTGGTGGTCGACCATACTTGGCCTTTATTCTTTTGTATTAGCTTTATAAAATATTTGATGTTTTATTTAGCTTGTGCATTAGAAATGACATATTTCTCTAGTTTCTTCCTTGCTTTGATGTTTGGCCTGGATGACGTTTAGGCTCTCAGGAAAAAAGTAAATCTTCTACCAAACTTAGTAATTCAAAATTAGAATCATAATCTCACCTAAAGCTTAGGCTAAAAATCAAGACAAAAGAATAAACCCAATGGATGAGTATTTTGTAACATCATGCACAAATGCATATTATTTTCACTCTTGATTGGAGGGCTTCCACCTTTGCGAGAAACTTGGCTTGTCCTTTGAGAGCCATGGTGGAAACACACACCTCCCTTCTCATTGATTTTGGCTAATAATCTTACTTCATGCATTAGGCATATGAATCCTATTAGCGAGTCAAATGATTGTCCAAAAATAAAATAAAATGAATGTGCATTAGATTTAGGTCATTTTAAAACATACTTTTACATGATCTTATCTTTTGGGAGTGAGTTTAAGGACTTAGTTTCTTTAAATAAATAATGCCTATCTTGCATAAAGTATATGACTTGCTAACATGAATTTAAAACCATAGGAGGAGTTAGTTGGCAGCCACCCCCAGGTGGTTGTAAGTTCAAGAAGTCAGGTGGTTTGTCCTCTCTTATGGAGGTGAACCATATGCCCACTTTCACCTTAGATTTAGGTCATGCTTTCGCCCTCACCAAAGCTCCCTAGATTTAGGTTCTAAGGTTGTTTTCTTTGGGGCCATGAGCATAAATCCTCACATTTTAGGCATTTCCATGACCTTGATCATAGAATTATAAGCCCTAAATTTATAATAAAAATCCAACTCAAATAAATAAATCCTTTGGGTAGTCTTGCCATTAGGGTTAAATGGTGTGTGCAAGATTTCATTCCAATCCGAGCTCGATCGAGATCAGATCTTCCCTTTGAAAGTGGATGGTCTCCATTATTCCTCAGGGAAGAACATGGATGATCTCAACCATCCATCCACGCATTTTGGATAGACGGTCGAGATTAGATGCATGTTTTAAATCCTATTTCACCTTTTAAAATTGCGAGTTAATTCTTGTCCATTCGATCCTTGATCGAACGATGAATATAAAACCGCGTAACATCGTTGCCACGCGTGCTGTGACAAGAAGTTTAAGTGGTCATTGTGATGGAAAGCGACCGACCATTGTCATGCTAGTGGATTGGGGGATTAATTAGGTTTTAAATAATTTAATTAACCCTCTAAACTTCAACAATTCATATCTCTTTAAAGAAAAATCAAAAAAATATGAGGTAAATTGCTATTGAAAGATATTTTAATCTAAAATATTCTAAAATTGATTTTAATAGATTTCGAGTTGTATCTTTCTCTGATTTTGAGTTTTATTGAAAATTTTAAATTACTAATTACTCTCTAATTAATCCACTGATTAATCTCAAACTTCTTTGATTTATTTTGAGGGATGACTTCTGCCTCCTCTAATTTTCTTGGGATTTATTATGGCTTAATTGGGGGAATTGCTAATTCATTTCTTAATTACCTCTTTATGTATAATTAAAGATAATTAAGGGTTTGATTAATATTTTAATCCCTTATTGAAGTTGATTAAGGTTTGATCCACTGAATAAGAGGTTTAGAAAATAATTTTGGGACATTTTCCCTAAGCTAATCTTAAACCCTCTTTTCCTTTCTTAATCCTCTTTTAATTAAGGGCTAATTCATTAATTACCCTCTTAATTAATTTTTTTAAATTTTTAAAATTTTCCAGAACTTAATTAATCTACTTTGGGTATGCTTAGGTGTTCAAGAGCCTAAGTTCAATTAAGGAAATCAAAACTCAACTCATATGTGTGAGGGGTATTTTTAAATTACTTAAGTTAAACCCCTTAGCTTAATTAACCATTAATAATGAGCCAAATTACATTAATCTACTTTGGGTAGATGCTTAGGTGTTCAAGAGCCTAAGTTCAATTAAGGAAATCAAAACTCAACTCATATGTGTGAGGGTATTTTTAAATTACTTAAGTTAAACTCCTTAGCTTAATTAACCATTAATAATGATCCAAATTGCATTAGACCCCTTTCTTCCTAGGTGCATTGCAAATTTAAATTCATTGTGAGGTTTTATGTCATCTCATTGACTCATAATTATTTGGTTAACTATGCTAAGGTGGTGTAGGTAAGGGTTAATTAACATGTTTAATTCATACCTTAACCTAATTAAAATCTAAAATGAATCTAATTATCTAAAAATTAAACAAAAATGTCAAACACATGTGAGAATGAGTTAGGAACAACAAACTCAATTCATATTTTCAAAATTAAATCAAATTCTAAATCAAACAAAATCATATTGAATAAACTTTGATTTACTTTATGCTTTCTTATTTCATAAGATTGTCTTTAGGATTTAATTAAAGTGAATGTGTTTACATACTTTCATTACTTTAGTTCTTTCCCAACATTCTAAATATGTGTGTCATATGGTTTCATGCATCCATGTTTTTCAAAATCAAATTTAAAATGAAAGTATTTCCTTTATGTCAAAATCACATGTGTTGGCTAAAGTAAAAATATGAGTGGCTATTATCATTATTAAATTCAAATTATTTTCAAAAAAATATATGAATCAATTATCAAAATTGAAAGTGTGTTACTTATATTTTAATTATAAGTTTGCATGTGAGTAAAATATAAGGATGTGCTTAGTGTAGATTTTCCTTCTCTTCTCTTTTAGTATAATTTTGAATAGGATTTGGCAATGTGTGTGGTCCATTTGAAAATAACTTAACACTTGCCTAATTCCATATCCTATTCATTCCTATACTATCACTTAAGAAGGATACCTATGCTTGCACATATAAATTGCATAGACAAAAATAAATCAACTAACACCAACTTTTACATTCTTTCTTCTCCATTCATTTCTTTTGTAGACATGTTTGTATTTAAGGAAAGTGATATATTAGTCTAGAAAACCGAGATAGTGAGGCTTTAAGTAGCCCTAAGTAGGTCTTGTACCTTACACCTTTGGTTAACAATGGCGTTGTACTCACTTATGTCTTTCTTACCTTCATGTGTGCATGTGAAAATTGGATAAGAAATCCCTTTTCTACTTAATGAAAATCATGCATCATAAACTTTCAAATTTTATTAAATGAATTACTTAGCATGCATCATAAAGTGTGTTAAACATTCTCATTTGTGTGTATAGATATGCTTAGGACTCATTCATATGCATGTTATACATGTTAGGAAATAAATGAAGTGATGTATGTTTTGTGAATTTAGTTCATTTTATTTAATCTTAAAATATCTTTCTTTTTGAATGAGTTTATTTAGAGTCCATCTAAACTTAGGATTAATTAAAATAATTAATTAAAACATTTACTAAACAAAACTAAAATATGAATCCACTTTAAAATATGAATCCCTCTCTTTATAACTTAGTAATTTATTATAGGATTCACTTGAACCTACTCAAAACATAAAATAAAATCAACCCAAAATAACTAAATCACTTAAATAAAACCCTCCTCTAAGTTGAACATACTTCACACTTAGAAAATTCTAACTTAAAGCCATAGCTAAGCATACCACACAAACCTCCAAAGCACACACATTAGCCTAAGTCACCACTTCTAGCTTTAGGTTAGGGCAGTGCATGGTTTGATGCTTGCTTTTATTTTCTGATATATATTTTAGACTGAATGTTAGGATGTTAGTAGAATGAATGGTAGGGTGATCTTAGTCTAACCATTGTCTTCTAGAATTGGGCTTAAAAATGTAATAAATAAAAATATAAATGATTTTGTTGAGCTAGTGCTTATACCCATAAGCATAATCCAATAGGCCAGGTGGACTTAGTCACCCATGTGTGGAGTGATAAGTCCAACATACATGCTTAGGATTTGGTGATTTATTTAGTTAACTTTTGTTTTGTGTTAGCTAGATTTACTTTTCTTTTTCATGTAAATTTTATAATTAGGATTTTGGAATGATTGTTATGGGGATTAGGATGAATATTGGTCATAAGATCTCATCTTATGCACCATGTGAAGCCTTTGGAGCATCCACCTTCCAACCATCCAAAAGAAGGAACCAAAGAAGAAAGAAGAAAATAAAGAAGAAAAGAAGAAGAAAGAAGAAAAGAAGAATGAAGAAATGAAGCTTGAAGGCCCCCCATAATAATGAATTTTGCTTAATTATATTTAATTCATTTATAATCTGGGTTATATAAGGGTAGAGCTTATCTACCCAATTTATTTTCAAGTTTGTGCGGTGGTACCCGACCACAATGACCTCTTATTCTTTTGATTAGTTTTATAAATTGATTGATGATTTGTTTAGCTTGTGCATTAAGTGGCATCATTTTTCTAATTTCTTCATTGCTTTATGTATGGCCTGAATGTGGATTAGGCTCTTAGAGAAAATGAATTTTTTATCAAATTTAATAACTCAAAACTAAAATTAAAGAATTCATAACCTCACCTAGAGCTTAAGCTAAAAATAAAGATAAAAGAATTAGCAACCTCTTAGCTGGATGAGTACTTCTTTTATAACATCATGCACAAATACATATTATTTTTACTCTTGATTGATTTTCCACCTTTGCTAGAGAAATTTGGCTTGATCTTTGAGAGCCATGGTGGAAACACACCTCCTCCCTTCTCGCTGATTTTGGCCAATAATCTCATTTCTTATGCATTGGACATATGAATCCTATTAGTCTGAGTTAAAATAATTATCAAAAATAAAATGAAAATAAAAATGAAATCTGATTGCATTAGATTTAGGTCATGTCCTTACAAGATGTAGCCTCTTTAAGGAGTGAGTTTAAGGACTTAGTCTCTTTCTAAATAAATAACAACCTAGCTATCTTGCACAAAGCATATGACTTGCCTACATGAATTGAAAACCGTAGGATGAGTTAGTTGGCAACCACCCTCAGGAGGTTGTATGTCCAAGCAGTCAGGTGGTTTGTCCTCTCTTATAGAGGCAAACCAGATACCCATTTTGCCTTAGATTTAGGTTGTGCTTTCGGCCCTCACCAAAGCTCCCTAGATTTAGGTTCTGAAGTCTCTTCTCCCCTTTGTGGGCTATAAGCATAAATATTTACGTCTTAGGCATTTGTATAATCTTGGGTTGTGGAATCATAAGTCCTAAATTTCTAATGAAAAATTCAACTCAAACAAATTAAATCAATTTCAAAAATGTAAAGCCCAACCATATGATAGTTTGAGATGCTTGCTAGATTTTCTAGCATCATGGACATCTCCTACTCATCTTCCTTTGGCTTTGATAATAACTCTCTCTCCTTGATCAATCCCATTTGATCTTCCAAAATAAACTAATCCATTGATAGTTCTACTTATTGAAATTTTTGGAGACAACGATCATTTACTTTAATCTAGAGTATTCTTAAAGATTCCCCTTCCTTAGGATGTAATTAACTATGGGGGCTTACCCCTGTAGGGAACTTAACGAACCCGGATTAAAATAAATCCTACTTTACTTTTTCATGTAAAGTAGGGGAGAAATCTCTAGTACATATGTAGACCCATTATCCTTGGGAGTTCTTATTGAGGTGATTAGGTCTATTGTAGGGTGGTGACTTCTATTTTTCAAGATAATACACTTCTCCTTAATGTCATACCCGATCATCCTTAATAAGAACATCTATAGATTTATGTGGTGTCCCAACAAGGCGTATATTCTTTTTATATATTTATGTTTTCATTTATCCTTCTTTTCCCAAAAGGGAGAGGGGATGGATGAAGGAAAAAAATGTATTAAAGAAATATATTTTTGCCACAATCACGATCGTCCGTTCTGATCACCCAGAACGGACGGTCCATGATCCATCCCGTTCACGAATGGCGATAGATGGATGTCGTCCATCTTTCCCCATTATCCAAGCTCACCCAAGATTGTATTGCATCCAAATTGATCTCACACCTTCAGGAAAGGGAGGCACACACATCCAATGGCTAAGATTCACTCAAATGCAGATTCACTTCACAAAGGACCAACCTATTTTCACTAGGGAGCTTGATTTTGCAAAATTACCTCACCGGAGATAATGTCCAGCAGTGGGATTGACAGAGGTAGCTTCATCTAGTAGAGACGAAGCCTGTTGAGAAGATTTAGCCTTGATTTGAAGTAGATTGCTCATCGATCAAACTCATCCTATTTGGCGATCGATCTTGGTTGAACTCTGGTCTCTGGTGGTTGGGAAGGCTCGGGGATGATTTGGTTGGCTTCGATGACACACGAGGATGGTGTGCAAGAAGAATTAGGGTTTGGCTGAGTGGAGAAAGAATGAGAATCAAGATTGAGGTGCCTTATTTTGGCTTTTCACAGGAAGGAGAAATGCTAATCGAGGGAGCTCAAGGAGGCTTCGAGGAGGCTCTCTAGGATTTCAAAAACTCCTTAGGGACTCACACAAAGCGAATGGTAAAGATTCTCGCTCGAATTGAGGGGGTATACCACTCAATTGGGCTTGATGGATGAATGTGATCCATTCTTTAATTTTGGCCTATTCGCTGCTGTCGGCCTGCCGGAGCTGTCTCCCTAAACTCCACTTGGCACATCCTGGTTGGAGAAAGTTGTGGCAGGAGTCTTAAGGCCTGATTTTGGGAGATTGAGTTTCTCTTTTGCTCCCTTACACCCATGGGATTTTGCCATGGAGGTGGCTACTTGGAAAGTTTCTCTTGCCCATGAAAGTGCTAGGGTGGCTTAGGTTGGGCTAAGAAGGCTAAGAATGCCTCATTTAGCAAGTGGAGGGATACCATGGGAAAGGAAAAGTGGACTTTTCCACTTATGGCAAGAATCTTATGCAAAGAGCTTCGCACATTGGTCAATTCCCTTGGATTGGTTCCCACTTGGATTTAAGCTAGTTTGGGAGTAAATTATGGCTGATGTGGATTGGGTTTGATCAGCTTTTGAGGTCCCATAAGGTGGCTTTGAGTGGTTTGGCTCAATTTGGTTATATGGGTTCAATTCGGGTTAGGTTGGGTTGACCAATTGATCAAATTGGGCCAAACCAAGGCTTGGGTTAGGTTTATATGATGATTTGGGATATTTTAGCTCAATTGGTTTTGATTAATTTGACTTAGGTTTGAATTTGACTCATTTGGATTCAAAAGAGTCAAATGGGTCAAGTTGACTAATTTGACAAATTGAGTTGGGTTAGGTGTTGAGTCAAGTTCAATTAGTTGATTGAAAGTAATTGTAAGCTTTGGTTTAGTTTAATTTGGATTTAATTTGAATTTTGACCAATTTGATCCTTTAGGCCAATTTGGGTTGGGTTTGGTCAAGTTGACCAATTGGTTAAATTAGGCTCAATCATGATTTTGGTCAAGTTCAATAAGTGATTTGAAATGAACTTGAGCCATTGGTTGTAATCAATTTGGATCAAATCATGATTTGAACCATTTTAACTTTTAAGCCAATTTGGGTTGACTTAGTTCAAATGGCTAGTTTGACTTGATTTTGCTCAATTGATGGTTTGGTCATGTTCAATCATTGATCATGAGTGGGTTTGAGTCAATGATTTCAATCAATTTGGTATATGGTGGGTTTTGGCTAGTTTAGGTTTCATTTGGGCTAAAGGTTGACTTGGTCAAAGGACCAAGTTGACTTAATTTGACCCAATTCAAGATAGTTGATCACTCTAGGGTGATTGTTGATCATGATACGAGGTTTAGATGAGCTTAGTTCAATCAAATTTGGGTTGGATTAGAATTTGGCTTAAAAAGATCTTTTAGGTCACTTTGGTTCAAGTGGACCTAAATGGGTCAATTGGCTTGATCATGGCTTGATTAAAGTTTAGTTATATTGGTAAATGGGTTTGAGATGGAAATATAAATCCAATTGCAAATGGTTTGAAGCCATATGGATTTTAATTCATATGACAATTTCAAGTCAAAAAGGACAAACTTGGATTTGACTTGGTGTTAGCTTGGATTTGGTTTGATAATTATAGTTTGTATTTATATTTGAAAGAATGATTGAAGAAATGATTGAATAATGAAGAAATCCATGAGTTTTGAATTTATTTAGGTATCATTTAGCTAAGTTCAAGAAATTGGCTAAAAGGGCTAAAATTGGAGATTTGATTTGAATTTGGGTTTTATTTTGGCTACTTGGATTTATATTTCAGTTATATTTGTGAATATAAATGAAGATTTAAATAATTCATGAGAAAATCACTTGAGTTTGGAGTGATTTGGAAGCAAATTTGACCAAGTTGAGAGATGTAGGTCAAAAGGGCTTAAGTAGGGAATTAATTTGGTTTGATTTAGCTTGATTTGATTTGAATGATTTAATTTAGATTTCATTTATATTTGTGAATATAAATGAATAAATGATTGATTTATGAAGAAATCAACCAAATTTGATTAGGTTTGAAGGAGTTTTTGGCTATGCATATGAAGGTGGTTCATATGGCTTAGGAAGGTATTTGGAATTTAAATTTAATCATGAGTTTCAATCATTTGGAGTTGGATTTGATTTGGAATTTAGGTTAGGATTTGATTTGAGTTGAATTTGATAATTGAGAAAATCAATTGAATTGTGGTTGATTTGAATTTGGTTAAGGCTAAGTCCATAAGATAAAATTAAAGGGCTTAGGATGGGATTTGGAATTTGAATTTAATCATGAGTTTTAATCATTTGATTTGGAACTAGATTTATGATCTTGGATTTGAATTTGAGGCTGGGTTTGGAAGAAGGAAGCAAGGATTAGGTTTAAGGCTATAGGGTAGGCAAGTCTTCCTAAATATCTAATGCATAACCTCTTCCTATGACTAACTCTTTAAGTCTCTAGGCTTAGATTAAGTGTTCACCTAATCACTAGAAGTGTCTTAAGACTACGGAGCTCTTAGTATCTACAAGAGTCCTAGATCTATGATGAAGAAGTTGAGAGTTCACTCCAAAAGTGAGGTCAACAGAGAGTCAATAGCATGATGACTTTATAGCAAACCTAATTTCAACATATTCCTTTACATTGATTACATGAGAAATGAAAGCCACCATTTCATTTTTTCACATTTCTCTCAAGTTCAGCACTTGGAACATCGAAACATAAACAAGCATTGAATTTGCATAGCAAACAATGGCTCTTTAACTATCTCAAACAATAGGACAACCCTCTACACTTGCTATTTTTCATGTATTTTGCAACAAACGCAATTGAAAGAAAACAGTGAAGGGAAAATCATCAAATTATATAATCCAAATGAAAAATCAAAAGTATGAAAAGAGAAATAAATCCACATATAACTTAGGGTTTGAACCATACATCATCTCTGACCCCATTTTCACATTTCTAAACTCATTTTAAACATGTAAGAGAGGCATAGCAAATATCATTTCATCCACAGAAAATATGAAACATGAAAATAGAAGGAAGTTCACATGTAACTTAGGGTTTGAGCCATAAATCATCTCTAACCCCATTTTCACATTTCTAACCTCATTTTAAATATGTAAGAGAGGCTTAGCAAGTATCATTTCATCTATAGAAAATCTAAAACATAAAAAGAGAAGGAAGTTCACATGTAACTTAGGGTTTGAGCCATACATCGTCTCAAACCCCATTTTCACATTTCTAATCTTACTTCAAACAAGTAAAGAAATGATCTAGATAAATTATTTCAACCATAAAGATAGAAATAACCATATGCAATGAGTAAATCTATGCAAATATTTGATGTTGAAGTAATAGATAAAACCCATTTACTTGAGGAACTCCATAATCCTTCTTCTTTTCATTAGCACAAGAAAACAACCCAAGCATAATATAAATTCATAAAAGAAACACTTGATAAATCCATCTCATTTCAACCAACCCGAAGTGAAATGATAATAAAGAGCTTAGGGTTAAAAAGGAAATGACATGGAGTTTTCGATTGCAAGAAAGGAAGAAATAGGATGGGTTTCAACTAGGGTGTTTGCTAGCTGAGCTCGCCCGTTTGAGGAAGACTTGAAAAAGGGAACGAGAGAGGGATAGACATCCAGAGTGGGGGGGGCTCGATTAGGGATTTCTTATGCTGATTGGGATGGATGGGAAGGGAATCATACAAATGAAAGAGGGAGCTCGGGAACGAGAGCAAGAGAAGGGATTGTGTGAATGAGGCTTGATCGAGCTCGTTTCGAGCATTAGGGCAAACCACACATTCCAATTGGTTATATGCCCAATCGGAAACGGTGGGCGGCTACTCCAATTGGCTACTTCAATGGCTAATTTGATTGGATAATTAGGCGGCTGATTAGGATTGACTAGCTTGGGTGGTGGATTAGGAAAATATTAGTTTAAGCAGCTATTAATTGTTTAATTGTTAACTTAAATAATTTATACAAATATTAGATTATAGTATATGAAATTATTTTATGTGATGAATTCATAAAGTGATAATTATAGATTTTTCACGATGGACGATGATTGGTTTTCAAGGAAGGTGTTAATTTTGATAATAAATTGTCAATTTTGCGATCGGTCGAATATTTTAATTAATTGATCAGTTATTAATTGATCCAATATTTTTTATTTAATTAATTTTGATATTTTAAACATAATTTCTCAAACAAAATTTTTGGATTAAAAAGATTTTAGTTAAATTTGATTACGATTAGGAAGTTTTAGCCTGCGATTATGCGAAGTTGCCATTAATTTTCATAGATTTGACTATATAAGCTTTATTTGGATTATAGCCCACACGTGTAGGTGAACAAACTCAAGCATGGATGTAGCTCTTTTCCATTTACTTTGAAAATTATATACATTACGACAATTTCAATTATATATATGAGACTAGAATTTATGATTTCTCAGTTAGATGATATAACTATAGGTGAAGTTGTTTGGGAGAGAATAATAACTATCAAAATACATTTTGTTGTATTCAATACATTTTTTCGAGGAAGAAGAAATAACATTATAATGGCAACTACTTTAATTAGTAAAAAGTTTAGAAATTATTATCAAAATGGTAAGATAAAATATTGTTGCTCAAAATAAGTTGTTTACAAGTTTTTTTTGTTTAAAAGTGGAGAGAAATTAACATACATGCTTAGAGGTCATTTGATTTCCTAAAAAAATAGAGTAAAAGTAATAAGATGAATTTGAAATATAATGTATTTCAAATATTTTATAGAAATTTGATTTGGTGTAAAATAAATATCATATATTACTTTTTGATTTTAAATTTGAAGTGAAATAAGTGTGTAAATTCTAATGAGAGTGATGGAAGACACTAATTTATGGCATTGATATGGGAAGTAAAGGTGCCTACATCAACCATCGAGGAGTGAAAGAGAAGAGACAAAGAACAATGACCAAGATACTATATGATATGTTGTGGTGTTTATTTTTTAAATATATATGGGGGGACACCACGCAGATTTGAGGGTGTACTTAATTAGGTGATCATACACGACATTAAGGAATAGTACACTATCTTGAAAGATAGAAATCACTACCCTATAATGGACCTAATTACCTAATAAAGATTCAAGGCATGATGAGTCTTCAAATATACCAGAGATTTTTCCCGACTTTATATGGATGAATGCAGTAGGGTTTATTTAACCCGGGTTCTAAAGTTTCCTATGGGGGTAAGCCACCATAGTTAATTATATCCAAAGGAAGGTGAGTTCCTCAGGAATACTCTCAATTAAAGTAAATAATTATTGTCTCCAAAAATTTCAAAGATAGGACTATCAATAAATTGGCTATATTTGGAAGATCAAGTAGGATAGATTAAAAGGAAGACTTATTATTGAAGCCAAAAAGAGATGAGTAGGGGATGCTCATGATACTAGGAAGCCTAGTGAGCATCCCAATCTATCCTATAATTGGGCTTTATATATTTGAAATTGGAGAGAATTATATATTTGAGTTGAAATTTTATTAGAAAACTAGGACTTATAATCCCATAACACAAGATTATGGAAATGCCTAAGAGGTGAGGATTTATGCTTGTAGTCCAAGGAGAAACAACAACCTCAAATCCTAAATCTACGGAGCTTTAGCGAGGGCCAAAGCATGTCTTAAATCTAAGGCAAAAAATGGGTATATTGTTTACCTCCACAAGAGAGGGTAAACCACCCGACTGCTGGACTTATAATGACTTGAAGTGGCAGCCAGCTAACTTCTCATACATTTTAAAATCATGTGGTGCAAGATGGTTAAGTTGTTATTATTTAGAAAGAAACTAAAGTCCTTAAACCCACTCGCTAAGAAACTAGAGCATAAGTGGTATGAATAATGGCTTAGTCTAATGCAAATTTTATCAAATTTTATTTGATTTTGGACTCTTCATTTTAACAAAGGCTATAGGATTTTATATGTCTAAATGTATGATGAAATAGAGTATTTAAATGAGAGAAAAAAAAGGTATTTTTCACCACAAGGGAGACCCTCAAAAGTCAAGTCTTCCTCTATCGTGCAAGGATGGCAACCATCTCTTAGCAAAAGTGAAATAAGATGATATGCATGATATTAAGCATACAACATTCAGCTAAGGGGTTGCTAAATATTTTAATTATCTTTATTTAATACCTAGGCTTTAAATGAGGTTATGAGTTATAGTTTGGATAGAAAAATTAATTTTTTCCTAAGAGCCTAATCGAATACAGACCACACATTAAATCATCATACATGAAAAAACTAAGAAAATACATGCCATTTCTATTACACAATTGTAAACAAAGCATTAAACAATTTATAAACCCAACGTAAAGAATGAATAAAATCACTGACAACCCAAAAAGAGAAATAGGTAGCCGAGTTATACCCTTATACAACCCGGTATATGAAAGAATAATTATAAATTTATAAATAAATAAATTCTATGGGGGATCTTCTTATCTCCTTCATTCATATCTCTTTTATTCTTCCTTTGGATTTGCTTGCTTCAAAGGCATCACGAGGGCCTCCCAAGATAAAGCCTTCTAGCCTCTGCTCATCCTAATCCCTCACAACATTAATCCAAATTCCTAATGCACAATTACATCATAAATGAAAAAAATAAATCTAACAACACCTGCAAAATAAGTGTTAGCTAAACACACCATATGACCCAAGCAGTTATATGTATAATTTGGACTTAGCACTCTACACATGGGTAACCAAGTTCTCTTGTCCTAATTTAGATTATGCTTAGGGGTTAAGCAACCTGCAAAAGAGAGTATTTATATTTATTTTAAGCACCCTTTAAGCACAATCTTCTGTAGAAAACATGATTAGGTTAATCACAGCCTAACATCTAGTCTATGAAGCATACACCTTAACATCCAGTCTACAACAATACATCATAAAACAAACATACATCAAACCATACACCACCCTAACATAAAGCTAGAAATAATGACTTAATCTAATATGTGTGTATTAAGGCTTGTGTGGTATGTTCTAACTAGGCTTTAGAATTATCATTCTCTAAGTATGAAGGATATTTAATTATAAAGGATGGTTTCACTTTAAATGGTTTAATTGATTTGTAATTTTTTGCTTAGTGTTTTCTTTTATTTCATTTGACCTGCACTAAACAACTAAATGTTATAAAGAGAAGGAAAGAGAGGATCACTCTCTTTCATCCCCACCTTAAGTCACATCTAAAGTTGATTAATTAATCAATTCTCTTTAGTGAATGAATTATTATATATTTTAATTAGTCATAGGTTTAGGTTCACTTTAAATAATCTCATTCAATAAGAAAGGTATCTTAAGATTAATTGGAATTAATTACTATCACATAACATATGTTTGTTCATTTCTTTCAATCATATATAACACGCATATAATTAAGTCCTAAACATAACTATACATGTAATTTATACCTTAGCACACTTAAATGATGAATGTAAGCAAATGTACTTAGAATTGATATTTCATTTGATTGAATTATTTTGTCATATTAATTTAAAGCTCTATCTAAAATCTTATATAAAAGTATAAGAAAAGAACTCTAAATCATACGACTAATCAATTCAACCACTTGAACAAAATATGAATGCATATCTTTTTAATAGAAAAATGAGATTTTCATTCATTAGCTAAATATACATTTAAATGTATGAAAGTTTTAAGCAAGTGCGTCACCATTGTTCTGTACCAGGGGAGTGAGGTAGGAACCTCCTTGGGCTACTTAAAGCCACGCATCCTTGGAATGTCTAGACTAATATACCCGCTATTATTAAATACATATGGATGTATAAACAACTATAAGAATAGAAAAACTCATGCAAAAGTAAAATTTAATTTATTAATGTAAATGAATTAAAGTTGTATCTCAATTCTAATGTCAAGACACATAAGAATGAAATCAAATGGGTACATCACCATTGTTCTGTACTAAGGGAGTGAGGTAAGAACCTCCTTGAGGCTACTTAAAGTCGTGCATCCCGGAATGTCCAGACTAATATACCCATTAACATTCAAAGTTATGTAGATCAACATATAATGTAAGAAAGAGACTTCACTTCATACACTAAGCTTATATTCATATGCACCTCATATGTATATATAACTAAAGTCACAATATATATTATTATTCATTAATAAGTTTTTGAAAATATATTTGAGATTTAATAGAGATAATAACCACACATATTTCTAATTAAGTCAACACATGCAAATTTGACATAAAGGAAATCATTTTATTTAATTAATTTTTGAAAGAAATAAATGCATGACTACAAGTGGAATACAACATTTTTAACATGATCGAAAAGAAATAAAGCAACACAAGCATGTAATTTCATTCAATCCAACTAATTCCTAAGGACAATCACATTAAATAAGCTTATTTAAAATAAACTAAAGTTTCTTAAAACCATTTTTTTTCATGTTTGATTTGATTTAAGGGATGTGAAAGAGGTTTTCTAATCCTAATCCCCTTCCCTATATGTGTGAGTTAATTTGATTTAATGAAAAGCAATTACATTGATTTTATGGCTTAATTAGGTTGATGTATGAATTAAATCAATTAATTAAACCCTTATCTATATCACCTTGACTTAATTAACTAAATAATGATGAGCCAACATGAGATGCAACCATGAAAAGAAAATTAGCAATGCTTTGAAGAAATGAAAGGGGCCTACTCATAATTAATAACTAATTAAGCTTATAAAATTTATTTAATTACTTTTAATGATTTTCTTACTGTGGTGTTTATTTTCGGATTCGTTCACACGTGTATGACATCAAGAAATAGTGTACTATCTCAAAAGATAGAAGTCATTATCCTATATATCAAAGATTTTTCCCCTACTTTACATGGATGAATAAAGTATGTTTATTTATACCGAGTTCTAAAGTTCCCTATGGGGGCAAGCTCCCATAATTAATTACATCTTAAGGAAAGTGAATCCCTTAAGAATACTCTAAATTAAAGTAGGCGATTATTGTCTCCAAAGAATTCAAAGATAAGACTCTCAACAAATTGGTTGTATTTTAGAAAATCAAGTGGGATGGATCAAAAGGAGAGAGTTATTATTGAAACCAAAGGAGATAATTAGATAGTGCTCATGATATTATGAATCTTAATGGGCACTCCAATCTATCCTATGGTTGTGCTTTATATATTTAAATTTGAGGAGATTTAGTTATTTGAGTTGAAATTTTATTAGAAAGCTAGGACTTATAATTCCATAATACAAGATTGTGAAAATGCGTAAGAGATGAGGATTTATGCTGGTAGCCCGTAAAGGGAAACAACGACCTAAGATCCTAAATTTAGGGAGCTTTGGAGAGGGCCAAAGCACGTCCTTAATCTAAGGTGAAAGTGAGTATATGATCTACCTCCATAAGAGAGAGTAGACCATCCGACTGTTGGACTTATTACTGCCCAGAGTGGCAGCAAGCTAACTCATCCTACGCTTTAAATCCATGTAGGCAAGTCATATGCTTTTGCAAGATGACTGGGTTGTTATTATTTAGAAAAGGAAACTAAGTCCGTAAACCCACTCCCTAAGAGACTAGAGCATGAGGGGTATGAATAATGACTTCAATATAATACAAATTTTTATCAAATTTTATTTGATTTGAGACTCTTTATTTTGACAGAGGCAATGAGATTTTGTATGCCTAAATGCATGAGAAATTTATTATGAGCCAAATCAAAAGGGAAAAGAGGTGTTCTTCCATCATAAACTCAAAAATTAAACCCATTCTATCTAGCAAAGATGGAAGCCCTCTCTTAACAAGAGTGAAAGAAGATGGTTATGCATGATATTAAACATACAATTATCCAGCTAAAGGGTTGTTAAATATTTTATTATCTTGATTTAATGCCTAGGCTTTTATATGAGATTATGAATTATCTTAAAGATTTAATTATGAGTTGTTAATTTGGAGTAGAAGAATTAATTTTTATCCTAGGAGCCTAATCGCATCCGGGCCATACTATAATCGTCAATCATAAACAAACTATGAAAATGCATGATTTTTCTAATATATAAGCTAAACAAATCATCAAATAATTTTATAAAGCTATCACAAAAGAATAAAGAGGCCAATGTGGTCGGGTACCACCGTACAACCCGACAAGAATTGTGGGTAGCTGAGGTCTACCCTTATACAACCCAAATTATAAGAGATAATTACAATTACAAATGATGAATGTTATGGGGTCTTCATTCTTCCTTTTTCATTTCTTCATCTTCCATTTATTCATTTGGTTTGCTCCATTTCTTTCTTCCTTTGGCTTGATTTGGATATGCTCACTCCAAAGGCATCACATGGTACAAAAGACTTGGTCTTATGACCAATGCTCATCCTAATCTCCCATAACATTCATCCTAATCCTAATGCAAAGTTACATTGAAAGAAGGAAAATAAATCTAGCTACACCTACAAAATAAATGTTTGATAAACAAACCATTCAACCCAAGCAGTTATATGAATAATTTGGACTTAGCACCCCACATATGGGTAACCTGCACAGTAAAAAGCATTTATATTTTTATTACAGAGGCTCCTTAACCACAACCTCCTACAGAAAACATGATTATGTTAATATCAGCCTAACATCCAGATTGTGCACATACACCCTAACATACAGTCTAAAATAATACATCACAAAATAAGTATACATCAAACCATACACCACTCTAACATAAAGATAAAAGTGATAACTTAGTCTAATGTGTGTGAATTAAAGCTTGTGTGGTATGTCTTAATTGGGCTTTAGAGTTGTAATTTGCTAAATGTGAGAGATTTAATTTATAAATGGTGGTTTCACTTTAAGTTGTTTAGTTAATTTGCAAGTTTTAATTAATATTTTCTTTTGTTCCATTTGGCTTACACTTAACAAATAAGTGTTATAAAGAGAAGAAAGAGATGGAATCTCTCTTTCATTCATACCTTAAGTCATTTCTAAAGCAAGTTAATTAATCAATTTCCTTTAATGATTGACTTATTATATGTTTTAATCAATCCAAAGTTTAGGTTCACCCTAAATGATCTTATTCAATAAGAATGACATCTTAAGATTTATTAGGATGAATTACTATCACATACACATATTCATTCATTTCTTTCCACCATGTATATCATGCATATGAATAAATCCTAAGCATAACTATACATACAATTTAGATTTCTATCATACTTGAATGATAAATGCAAGGAAGTATATTTAGAATTTAAATATTTCATTTAATTGAATTATGAATGCATGCCTTTTTAATAGAAAAGAGAGATTTTCATCTATTAGCTAGATACACATTCACATGTATAAAAGCTTTAAGTGAGTACGTCACTATTATTTTTTGCACCAGGAGCGTAAGGTATAAGACCTACTTAGGGCTACTTAAAGCCTCGTAGCCCTGGGGTGTTCAGATTAATTTATCCACTTTTTTTAGATACATGTAGATATATAAGCAACTACAAGGATATTGAAAACCCATGCAAAAGTTGTGTTTATTTGATTTGATTTATGATTCTTATTCATTGGTCACATCATACATACATATGTATAAGGATTTTAAGTGAGTACATTGCCATTATTTCCTACACTAGGGCCGTAAGGTACAAGACCTACTTAGGGCTACTTAAAGCCTCGCAGCCTCGGGATGTCCAGACTAATATACCACTTTTTTTATATACATATGAATGTACAAAAAGAACCATAAGAATAAGAAGTCATGCAAGAAGTTATATTTGATTTGATTATATGATTTATATATATGATATGAAATTCTTCCCAAGTCTTAACATGGAGATGCATAGGAATAGATTTAGGTAAATGTTGTATTCTTTTCAAATGAACTATACATTTGTGAATCCATGTAGGATAAGAAAAGAAAGCTTCATATTGCATATCATATATTACCAATACATGCAAAGTTATAGATATTTATAATTAGCATCACTCCATATGTTAGAATTGATTCATACACTTCTGAAAATAACTTTTGATTTAATAGTGATGATAGCCACACCTATTTAATTTAGATTAATACATGCAATTAGACATAAAAGAAATCATTTCATTAAATTAATTTTAAATGAAATGAATGCATGATTACAGATGGAAAACAACATTTAGCATGATAGGGAAAGAAATAAAAAAATATAAGCACATGATTTCGTTCATTTCAATTAATTTCTAAGAACAATCATACTAAATAAAGTCACTTAAAATAAACCAAAGTTCTTTAATATCATTTTTAATTTTAAGTTTGATTTATTTTAAAAAATGTGAAAGAGGTTTGATGGTCCTAATCCCATTCCCCATGTGTAAGTTAATTTTGGTTCAATGAAGAAGTAATTAAATTGATTTTATTATTTAATTAGGTTAGGTATGAATTAAATGGATAAATTAACCCTTACCTACATCACCTTAAGTTAATTAACTAATTAATAATGAGCCAATATGATATGGAACCACATGAAAGAAAATTTGCAATGCTCCTAAGAAATGAAGGGGGTCTAATGCAATTTGTTCATAATTAATAATTAATTAAGCTTAAGGGATCTCACTTAATTACTCTTATGATTTTCTCACACATGAGCTAACCATAATTTCATAATCTCTCACTTTGGATTATTGGACACCCAAAGACCTACCCAAGATTAGATTAGAGAATTAGATTCAATTAAATTAATTAAGTTCATTAATTAACTAATTAAACCTTAATTAATCTTAACCAATCAAAGTGAGATGGGCTTATAGAAAGAGACAAAGAAATGAGTCCAAGTCTCAATCCCTAAATCCTATCAATTAATTAATTAATGTTTAGGTTGTAAATTAAAATTTTTATTAATCTTATTAATTAATTAATTAATTAAGGGGTATTAATTAATTATTTATTTAAGAAATTGAGAAGGTTTAAAGAAAAGATGGGGAGAGGGAGTCCCAATCAATTTCCCTAAACTTCATCACCATGAAGAGAGCTTGATTGATTGATAAATTTATTGTTTATTTGCTTAATTATCACTAATTACATTAAGAAAATGATTAAGACTTAATCCATTAGTTTTTCTAATTAAGCAAACAACAAAATCCAGAAAAATAGGGGAGGTAGAGGTCATCCCCCTAAATACACACAAAAAGTTTGAGATTGATTGGATGGTTAATTAGGAGTAATTAGGCTAATTATATTTCCAATTAAATCTTAATTAAGCCAAATCCAATATTCAAAATTAAAATTTTCCTGGATTCTACTATGAAATATCTTTAAAATAAACCAAAGTTTATATTTTTAAAATTTTTCTACAATTAGTTATGGATTTAGAAAGTTTTAGAATTAAAAATAGATTTAATTAGCCTTAATTAAAGCCTTAATCTCGTCGGGCCACGTAGCGACGCGGTGTGCTTTCCATGTGGCACGACGGGATTCACTATTTAAGTTGTTACATCCTAATGATGGAATGGTGGCAGAACTCGTGATGCCTAATCTAAGATGACCAACCAAACTCACGGATTCAAAGGATTAATCAGAGGCTCTAAGCATGATTCAATTAGGACGTCCATTCCGATCATGCAGGATGGACGATCCATGATCTATCTCCTCTCGAGCATCGAACAATGGCTACCATTCATCGATCGTCGCTCGATCTGAGCTTACCCGAGCTCGGATGGAGATGAAAATGATCCCACACCTTCGGGGAATCATAACAATCAAATCGAATAGAAGAAATCACATGACATGAAAATTTATTTCACAAAAGACCAAGCTATTTTCATTCAAGGATCATTTTCGATGGCATATCTCACTAGAGCTTGTGACCGTGGTTCCAAAGAGTGAGGAAGCTTCATTTGGTAAAAATGAAGCCCTGTTAAGCCGCATGAGCTTTGATTTTGAGTGGTTTGTTCAGAAGACCAAATCACTAGATGTAGGTGGTCGGTCTTGATCAAACTTTACCCTTTGACCATCGAGAAGTTTGGGAAAGGATTTGTTCTTGCTCGTTTCACTCTAAGGAAGGTGTGTGCAAAGTTAATTACACTTTGGTTGATATTTGAGAAAATTGGAATCGAAGGTGGCCTCCCTATTTTGGTTTTGTGTAAAATCGAGAATGGGGATTTTGGGGAGCAGGGAGGAAATCGCTCTGGAAACTCTCTCCTTGGCTACTAGGGTTCAATCGAGTGTGAGCGAGAATGATGAGGGTATACCCCCTCATTCTTTGGATCAGACGACCATGGTTGATTTGGATTTTTCTTGATCAATTGGCCATTTCAAAGGGTGGTGGAGGTCCTTAGGTGCATGATGTGGCTCAGTTTGGTTGGGTGAGGGTGAGGTGGCTACCAAGGGAGTAGTGGGTGTCTTATGGGTTGTTTAGAAAGCTCCAATGGGGATGGGGAGGTGATTTAACCTCCCTAAGGATCATGGCCGATCCAACCACCTTTGGGTCAGGTCAGCCATGGTTTTAGGTGCCTAAGTGGACCTATGATTGGGTGCCAAATGGCCATGAGGAGAGAATGACTCAATATGCATGTGTCTTATCTCATGGGATGCCCTAAACCCAAGGGAAAAATGGCTATTTGGTTATGGGTTTGATTCGGGCAGATTTGGAATGGGTCAAAAATGGGATGACCCAAATTTCAAGTGATTTGGAGTTTGTTTGGTTTGATTTGGCTATTTAGGTCAAATTGGATTATGTTGGGTCAAGTTGACCAATTGATCAAATTTGTGTCAAACCAAGGTTTGGGTCAAGTTCACATGAGTAATTGGAGTGTATTGGTGTTATTGATTTGATTCAATTTGCTTTGGATATGATTATGGCTCATTTGGGTTCATATAGGTCAAATGGGTCAGGTTGACAATTTGACCAATTTGACCAAATTGGGTTAGGATAGGTGTTGAGTCAAGTTCAATTGGCTAATTAAAAATGATTGTAGGTTTTGGTTTGGTTCAATTTGAAATTAATTTGGATATTGGCTAATATGACCATTTAGGTCAAATTGGGCTAAGTTGGGTTAAGTTGACTTGGTCAACTTGGGCTCAATTATGACTTTGGTCAAGTTCAACAATAAATTTGGAATGAACTTAAGCCATTGGTTGCAATCAATTTAGATCAAATCATGATTTGACCCATTTTAGCTTTTTAGCCCAATTTGGGTCAACTTGGTTCACATAGCCAATTAGGCTTGGTTTGGCTCAAGTGAATGTTTGGTCATGTTCAATCATTAGTTATGAATGTGTTTGAATTAATGGTTTTAATCAATTTGGCATATGGTGAATTTTGGCTAGTTTGAGTTTCATTTGGGCTAAATGTTGACTTGGTCAAATGCTAGGTTTGACTTGGTTTAACCCAATTTAAGGCAATTGACTACCCTAGGGTGATTGTTGGTTATGTTGTGAGATTTGGATGGGCTTAGTTCAATCCAATTTTGGTTAGATTAGAACTTGGTTCTAAAAGGTCCTTTAGGTCACTTTGGGTCAAGTGAGCCTAAATGGGTCAATTGGCTTGATCATGGCTTGATTCAAGTTTAGTTGAACTTACACATGAGCCTACGATTGATTATAAATTCAATTTCAATTGGTTTGGAGCCAAATGGGTTTTGATTCATATGACAATTTCAAGTCAAAAGGGCCAACATGAACTTGACTTGGGGATTGATTTGATTTAGTTTCAATCAATTGGATTTGATTTTGGGATTGATATATGATTTGGAATTTAGTTTGGGATTGAATTTGATAATTAAGAAAATCAATTGAATTGGGATTGATTTGAATTTGGTTAAGGCTAAGTCCATAAGATAAAATTAATGGGCTTAGGAAGGGATTTGTAGTTTGAATTTAATCAAGATTTCAATTGGTTTCGATTGTTGGATTTTGATTTTGGAATTTAGATTTGAATTTGAGGTTTGGTTTGGAAGAAAGAAGCAATGATTTGGTTTGGCTATAGGGTAACCAAGTCTTCCTAAATCCCTAAGGCACAACCCATCCTTATAGCTAACTCTTCTAAGTCTCTAGGGTTAGGTTAAATATTCACCTAATCTTTAGAAGTGTCTTAAGACTAAGGAACTCTTAGTGTTTATGAGAGTCTTATATCTATGATAAGAAAGTTGAGAGCTCACTCCAAAAGTGAGGTCAACACTCACACATGTAAGCTAATCATAATTTCATTAAAATTTTTTCAGACTATTAAACATCTAAAGAACTACCCAAGGTTGATTAATCAAAGTTAGGAACAAATTGGATTTTAAATTAATTTAACTAAGCCATTAATTAGTTAATTAAATCCTTTGATTAAGAGATCAAGGAAGAGTCCTATCCCAATCCTTTAGTCATTTCAAACAATCAATTAAGCTCCGAAATAATTAGACTCCCTTTTCTTTTAATTGATTAATTAAGTGGCTAATTAATTACTTAAACTTTAATTAATTTGAAACAAATGAAGAGGCTTAATGAAATGATCATAAGGAGTAAACCTAAACCATTTCCCTAAGACTTTTCATTGTTAACAGATGGCAATAAGCTTAATTAGTGGATTAATTTGCTATTCATTTGCTTAATTAATCATGAATTAAATTAAGAGGGTAATTAAGGTTCAATTAACCAATTTCTCTCATTGAGCATCCAATAAATTCCACGAAAAATGAGGGAGGCAGAGGTCATCCCTCTAAACATGCTCTAAAATTTTGGAGTTAATTAGATGCTTAATCAAAGAGTAATTAGGCTAATTAT
Organism: Cymbidium sinense; assembly: GCA_021442155.1. Lineage (NCBI taxonomy): Eukaryota > Viridiplantae > Streptophyta > Magnoliopsida > Asparagales > Orchidaceae > Cymbidium > Cymbidium sinense. The sequence goes on from CM038225.1 coordinate 102,505,560, forward strand.
TTTTAATTAAACTCTAATTAAGCTAAAATTACTGTTCAAAATTACTTAATAATATTTTTAATAGATTCCCTTTGAAATACCTTTAAAATAAGCTCTCAGTAATATTTTTTAGATTCTTCTATAATTAGCTATGAATTTTGAAGTTTCAACATTAAAAAATAGATTAATTAATCTAATTAAAGTTCTAATCCCATCGCGACATGTGGCAGCTGACGCGACGCACTTTCCATGTAGCGCGGTGGGATTGGTTATTTAAAACATTGCATCTCGTGACTGACTCAGATTACGGCGGACGCAGTTTCACGTGGGTCGTCCGATCTAAGATCGGATGGTCACGATTAAATGTGCGAATTAACGAGATTAAATCGATGGATCTAATGTGATCAGATCAAGACCGTCCATTCCGATCATACATAACGGATGGCCTGTGATTTATCTCCTTTGCGAATGGTGAAAAATGGATACCGTCCATCTTTCTCTGTTCGATCTGAGTTCACTAGAGCTCGGATTGGAATCAAATTGATCCCACACCATCAGGAGAAGAAGGCAAATACATCCAATGGGTCAAGATCGACCCACATGAAACTTTTCTTCACAAAAGCCCACGAAAAATTCACCTAAACTACGATTTTGAGAAATTACCTCACGGAGCTAGTTCGACGGTGGGATCGACCGAGGTAGCTTCGTCTAGTAGAGACGAAACCCTGTTGAGAAGTTTGAGCCTTGATTTGGTGTGGATGACTCGGTGGACCAATTCATGTGCTTGGGATCCTCAGCTTTGATCGAACTCATATCTCCAGGGCTTTGGAGCTTGGGGAATGACTCCAATGGCTTCGACGGCACACAAGGATGGTATATGCAAAAGGAATTGGATCGAGGTGAATGATTGAGAGAGTGGGATCGGAGGTGGATCTCCTCTATTTCGATTTGCATGGGAGAAGAAAATTCAATCGTGGGAGCTCGGGGAGGCTTTGGGGAGGATCTGAGGAGTTTCAAAAACACTCAGTGAATTCACACAATGTGAATCATGTTATTTATCTCTCGAATTGAGGGGGTATACCCCTCAATTGAACTTGATGGACAGATGGGATTCATCCCTGATTTTCGGCTGGTTCACCATCGCCAACCTGTCGGAGGGGTCGCCATCGACTCCACGTGGCATGCAATGAGTGGAAGAAGCTATGACAGGTAGCCCAACTCAAGATATGGGGATTGAGTTTGCTTGGTCTTTTGGGTGCTTGGGTATGAAGGGAGGTGACTTGGTTCACCTCCCTTTGGTCCATGGTAAGTACTAGTTGTTCTAAGGTGGGCTAAGAGGCTTAGGTGTGCTCCATATGGTAATTGGATGGCTGCCATGGTGATGTGAGAGTGGACTTTGCTTCTTATGGATAGAATCCAGTGCAAATGAGGTGTGTCCAATGGCTAATTCCCTTGGGTGAGGCCGACTTTGATTTTGGGATGATTTTGGGTTGACCTAGGGTCAATTTGGGTTGGGTTTGCTCAACCCTTAGGGTCCCATGGGTTAGTTTTGGGTGTTTTGGCTTTATTTGGTCAAATGGGTTCATATGGGTTCATGTTGGGTTGGGTTAACCAATTGATAAATTGGGTCAAACCAAGGTTTGAATTAGGTTTAAATGATGATTTAAAGAGTTTTGATTAAAGTGGTTTTGATTAATTTGGCTTATGTTTGATTTTGGCTCATTTGAAATCAAATGGGTCAAATGGGTCAAGTTGACCAATTTGATCAATTTGACCAAATTGGATTGGGTTAGGTGTTGGTTCATGTTCAATTGATTAATTGAAAATGATTATAGACTTTGGTTTGGTTTGATTTGGATTTAATTTGGATTTTGGCTAATTTGACTTTTTAGGTTAATTTGTGCTAGGTTGGGTCAAATTGACCAATTGGTCAAATTGAGCTCAATCATGACTTTGACCAAGTTTAATAAATGATTTGGAATGAATTGGAGCCATTGGTTGCAATCAATTTATGATAAATTGTGATTTGACTCATTTTGGCTTTTTAGGCTAATTTGGGCCAACTTAGGTCAAATGGTCAATTGGACTTGGTTTGGCTCAATTAAGGGTTTGGTCAAGTTCAATCATTGATTATAAATGGGTTTGAATCAATTGTTTCAATCAATTTGGTATATGGTGGGTTTTGATTAGTTTGAGTTTTATTTGGGCTAAAGGATGACTTAGTCAGAGGACCAAGTTGACTTGGTTTGACCCGATTCAAGGTAGTTGATCAGCCTAGATGATTGTTGATCATGATACGATATTTGGATAACTGTGGATTCAATACAATTTGGGTGGGATTAGAATTTGGCTCAATAAGATCTTTTAGGTCACTTTGGGTCAAGTGGACTTAAATGGGTCAATTTATTTGATTTTAGCTTGATTCAAGTTTAGTTGAACTCATATATGAGCCTAGATTAAAATATAAATCCAATTACAATCAATTTGGAGTGTAATGAATTTTTGGCTCATTTAAAGTTTTCAAGTAAAAAAGGCTAACTTGGGCTTGATTTGGGTTGACTTGAGTTTGATTTGATAATTGTAGTTTATGTTATACTTGGGTGACTGATTGAAGGAATGATTGATTCAAGAAATCCATGAGTTTTGAATTGATTTGGATATTATTTGGTCAAGTTCAAGAAATTGGCCTAAAAGGCTAAAATTGAAGATTTAATATGATTTTGGTTTGGTTTTTGCTATTTGGATTTATATTTCATTTATATTTGTGAATATAAATGAAGGTATAAATGATTCATGAGAAGATTACTTGAGTTTGGAGTGATTTGGAAGCAAATTTGACAAAGTTTAAGGATGTAGGTCAAAAGGGCTTAAGTAGGAAATGATTTAGTTTGATTTATTTTTGGTCATTGGAGGGTGGGTTTCATTTATATTTGTAAATATAAATAAGGAATAATTAATTTATAAAGAAATCAAATGAGTTTGAGTTAATTAGGGTTGAGATTTGATTAGGCTTATGGAGGTAAGTCCATATGGCTTAAGAAAGGTCTTGATTTGGTTTAATTTAGTTTGATTTGATTTGACTCATTTGAATTTGGATTTCATTTATATTTGTGAATATAAATGAAGGAATGATTGATTTATAAATAAATCAATCAAGTTTGATTTGGTTTAAAGGGGGTTTTGGCTAAGCATATGAAGGTGTTTCATATGGCTTAGGAAGGAATTTTGGAATTTGAATTTGATTTTGGGTTCTAGTCATTTGATTTGGAATTTGATTTGAGATTGAATGGATATTTGAAAAATTCAATTGAATTGGGGTTGATTTGAATTTGATTAATACTAAGTCCATAAGATAAAATCAAAGGGCTTATGAAGGGTGTTGGAATTTGAATTTGATCATGAATTTCAATCATTTGATTTGGAATTAATTTATAATTTGGATTTGAATTGGATTTAAGGTTTGGTTCGAGGAAGGAAGCATGTATTGGGTTTGAGCCATAGGGTAGGCAAGTCTTCCTAAGTCCTTGTTGACCTCACTTTCAGAGTGAGCTCTCAACTTCTTTATCATAAATCTAGGACTCTCATAGACATTAAGAGTTCCTTAGTCTTAAGACACTTCTAGTGATACGGTAAACACTTAACCTAATCTTAGATACTTAGAAGAGTTAGCCATATGAATAGGTTGTGCCTTAGGGATTTAGAAAGACTTGCCTACCCTATAGCCCAAATCCAATCCTTGCTTCTCTCTTTCAAACCCAAACCTCAAATTCAAATTCAAACCCAAAATCAAATCCAACTATCCTATGATTAAAATCCATCACTAAATTCAAACTCTAAATCCTTTCCTAAGCCATTTGATTTTATCTTATGGACTTAGCCTTAACCAAATCCAAATCAGTCCCAATATAATTGATTTTGTCAATTATCAAATTCAATCTCAAATCAAATTTTAAATCATAAATCAATTCCAAACTCCAAATGATTGAAACCCATGATTAAATCCAAATTCCAAATCTCTCCCTATGCCATATGAACCACCTTCATATGTTTAGCCAAAAATCCTTCAAACTAGGGGTGTGCATTATTTGGTTTTAACCAAAAAACCAAACCAAACCAAAGTTTTTGAGTAATTTGGTTCAGTTTTGAACTTAGTAATTTGGATTTTGCTTTTAATTAATGAAAACTTTGGTTTTTGGTTTTTGGTTTTTGGATCGGTTTGTTAAATAAATTTTGGATGGAACCAAATAAACCAAAGTAATTATATGTAATATGGTATTACTAATTTATGTATAATAGGCTTATCTATTATACACTTATTTTATTTATTTTTGAATACTTGGTAGGTACCTTTTTTGAGGACCATTATTCAATTTTCTAAAATATTTTGGTCTCATAATATGGTAATATGGTTCCATCAACTTCTAAGTTCAAAACATCGTTCAAGTAAGTAAAAATTAGTTTTAAATATTTTTTTAGCGCATGAAGTAGTTAATTGTATTTTTTTATTATATTTATATTATTTTTCTTATTGCTTATTCATTATATAATAAAAAAAATATGAAAATAATTTTTAAATGTAGTCAACTTTGGTTTATCCAAAACCAAACCAAATTATTATTTGGTTTGTTTGGTTTTGCCTTTTGTGTCCTTGGTATTTTAGGAATCTAAAACCAATCGGTTTTAAAAATTTATCATCCAATCCATACAAATCAACCAAATGCACACCCCTACTTCAAACCAACTCAAACTTGGTTGATTTCTTTATAAATCAATCATTCCTTCATTTATATTCACAAATATAAATGAATTCCAAATTCAAACCATTCAAATTAAATCAAAATAAATAAAACCAAATCAAGACCCTTCTTAAACCATATGGACCTACCTCCATAAGCTTAATCAAATCTTGATCCAAATCAACCCAACCATGATTAATTTCTTTATAAATCAATCACTCCTTCATTTATATTCATAAATATAAATGAAACCCACCTTCTAATGACCAAAAATAAATTATACCAATTCAAAATCCAAGTTAGCCTCTTTTGACCTACATGCCTAAGCTTAATCAAATTTGCTTTCGAATCACTCCAAAATCAAGTGATTTTCTCATAACTCATTTATATCTTCATTTATATTCACAAATATAAATGAAATATAAATTCAAATGATCAAAACCAAACTCAAATCAAATCAAAATCTCAATTTTAGCCCTTTTAGCCAAACTTTTGAACTTGGCTAAATAACATCTAAATCAACTCAAAACTCATGGATTTCTTCATGATTCAATCATTAATCCAAATATAAACATAAACTACCATTATCAAACCAAATCCAAGTCAACCCAAATCAAGCCCAAGTTAACCCCTTTGGCTTGAAATTATCATATGAACCAAAACCAACTTGGCTCCAAACCAATTACAATTGAATTTATATTTCAATCATAGGCTCATATATGAGTTCAACTAAACTTGAATCAAACATTGATCAAGCCAATTGACCCAAAGTGACCTAAAGGACCTTTTTGAGCCATGTTTTAATCCAACCCAAATTGGATTGAACTAAGCCCATCTAAATCTCAATCATGATCAACAATCATCATAGGGTGATCAACCACCTTGAATTCGGTCAAACCAAGTCAAACCTATCCTTTGACCAAGTCAACATTTAGCCCAAATGAAACCCAAACTAGCCAAAATCTATTATATGCTAAATTGATTGAAACCATTGACTCAAACCCAATCATAATTAATGATTAAACCATCAATTGAGTCAAACCAAGCCTAATTGGCCACTTGACTTAAGTTGACCCAAATTGGCCTAAAAAGCTAAATGGGTCAAATCATGATTTAATCTAGATTGATTGCAACCAATGACTCAAGTTCATCCCAAATCACTTATTGAAGTTGACCAAAGACATGATTGAGCCCAAGTTGACCAATTGGTCAACTTGACATAACCTAGCCCAAATTGACCTAAAAGGTAAAATTGACCAAAATTCAAATTAATTCTAAATTAAACCAAACCAAAGCCTACAATCATTTTTAATCAACCAATTGAACTTGAATCAACACCTAACCCAACCTAATTTGGTCAAATTGGTCAAATTGATAAACTTGACTAATTTGGCCCTTTTGAATCCAAATGAGTCAAATCCAAACCTAGGCCAAACCAATCCAAATTCATTGAACCAAAACATCCCAAATCATCATATGAACCTAACCCAAGCCTTGGTTTGACCCAATTTGACCAATTGGTCAACCCAACCCTACCTAGCCCAAATGGAACCCCTTTGACCAATCCAAGCTAAACCACTCAAATCCAACTTATGGGATCTTGTGGGCTGACCTAACTCTGCTTTAACTCACCTTAGATGAGCCTAAGACATCCCCAAAAGCCAAGTGGGCCCCACCAAGGGGATTAACCATCAAATCATGAAATTTAAACTTCAAAACCATGGATCCAAGCTAAAGTCAACTCTCCCATCCCCATGACAGCCCCTTAGCACTCCATAAAACTTTCTCCTGACCCAACCTAGCCCACCTAACCCACTTTAGGTCGGCCAAGGACCTTTGAAGGTGAGTTGACTCACCTCCAACCCAAACTAAACACCCATTGGATCCAAGCCCTTGCACCCTTGCACCCTTGCACAATGGATCCATGGCAGCCTCTCATCACTCCTCCCATCCCTGGGGTGCCACCCTGACTTGATGGAGATAAGTCCGCACGACATATGAGCTAAAAATCATGCACACCATGTCCGTCATCATGGGAAATTGAGGGAATACCCCAATTGAAAGCAAGGATCTAAGCCTCCTCGATCGGCATTGCCCATTCCTGAGCAAAGTCAAATAAGGCATCCCAATCCCGAGCAATACTCCCTCTCTACTAAATAAAATCCAAATTCTTTGCATCCACACTATCCCCATACTCTATCAAAGCCAACCGAACCAATTCCCAAGCTTCCAAGCCACGGGATGAGTGAGTTCAATCGGAGCCGAGCTCCTTGCATGCGTGGATTAGTCAACCGAGCACTCTAGCCTAAATCAAGCTCAAAGCTCTTCAACAGGACCTTACCTCAACTAGGCGAAGTTACCTCCGACGTTACACCGACGGACATTAGCTCTAGTGAGGTAATTTATCAAACCGAGCCTTGTATGAAAAAGTGGGTTGATGTTTTGAAGGAAATTCGAAATTCATGGATTTTTGATCTTGGATGTGTGTGTCTCGCTTCCCCAAAGGTGTGGGAAGAATTTGGAGACAATTTGAGCTCAGGTGAGCTCGAATTGAACGAGGGAAGATAGACGACATCTATCTTTTATCGCTTGCGAACGGGATAGATCATGAGCCATCCATCCCGCATGATTGGAATGAACGGCTCTGATCAAATCTCGTAGTAGATCCTTTGATTCCTTTCCTAAACTGCGATCGAATCATAGCCATCTGATCTTAGATCAGACAGTTTGCGGAGAATGCGCGTCACTACCATCCGAGTCAGCCTTTGGATGTGACTACTTAAATAGCCAATCTCCCAATGAGAAAAGCGTCGCGTCACCACGCGGGCTATAGATTAAGGCTTTAATTAGGGCTAATTAATTAGTTTTTAATCCTAAAACATCATAAATCATAACTAATTGTAGAAAATCCAAAAAAAGTACAAACTTAGACTCATTTTGAAGATATGTCAGAGTAGAATCTAGGAAAATTATTATTAATTGATTTTGAACAGTGATTTTGGCTTAATTAAAGTTTTAACAAAAATTTAATTAGCTTAATTATATCTTAATTAAACACTCAATTAATCTTAAATTTTCTATGGATGCTTCTTGGGATGACCTCTGCCTCCCCTATTTTCTAGGATTTTATTGATTGCTTAATTAGGAAAATCACTTGATTAAGCCCTAATCACTCTCTTAATCTAATTAATCATAATTAATGAATGAACAGTAACTTGATTAATCATTTAAACCTAATTACCTCTTATGAATTGTAAGATAACTTAGGGGATGTGATTGGGGATACTTTTCCTAATTCATTTCCTAAGTTTTATTTAACTTTAAAAATTAAATTAATTAATAGTTAATGAAATGATTAATTGATTAATTAAGTGATTAATCTTCAAGATAGGGAAACCAAAATCTAATTGGATGTTTAAAATGATTTAGGAATTAAGATTGGGACCTTGCCTTTGATCCTTTCCCCTTAGTTGATTTCATCATTCAAATTAAAATATAACCAAAGTGTTTAATCGATTAATCAAAGGCTTAATGAAATTAAAATTAAAAAACCAATTCATCCACACATAAGCAACCTTTAATTGATCTTAGGTAGCTCCTTGGATGCTCAATAACCCAAGGTGAGAGATAATAAAATTATGATTGGCTCATATGTGTGAAAAATCATAAAAGTAATTAAGTGAGATTCATTAATCTTAATTAACTATTAATCATAAGCCAATTGCATTAGGCCCCTTTCATTTTTTTAGGAGCATTGCAAATTTACTTTTCATAAGGTTGCATATCATATTGGCTTATTATTAATTAGTTAATTAACTTAAGGTGATATATGTAAGGGTTAATTAATTCACTTAATTCATACCTTAACTTAATTAAAATATAAAATCAACTTAAATATTCTTCATTAAACCAAATTAATTCACACATTGAGAATTGAGTTAGGATTAGCAACCCTCTTTCATATTTCCTAAATCAAATCAAACCTAAAGTTAAAAATGTCTTTAAAGAATTTTGGTTTATTTTAAATCGCCTTATTTAATATGGTTATCCTTAGGAATTAATTGGAGTGAATGAAATCATGTGCTTACATTCCTTTATTTCTTTCCAATCATGCTAAATATTGCTTGCCATATGAAATCATACATTCATTTCTCTTAAAAATTAATTAAATAAAATATTTTCTTTTATGTCAAATTGCATGTGTTGACTTAAATTAAAATATGTGTGGCTATTATCACTATTAAATCAAAAGCTATTTTCAAAAGCCTATAAATCAATTATTATAAATGAAATAATTTTATTACAAATATATCTAAGCTTGCATGTGATGATAGTACAAGATGTGCAATATGAAGTTCTTTTTCCCTATCTTAACATGGATTCACATAGGATTTGCAAGTATATAGTTTATTTGAAAAGAACAAAATATTTTTCTAAATCTACTCCTATGCATCTCCATGTTAAGACTTAGGAAGGATTTCATATCACATATGTAAATCATACAACCAAATCAAATATGACTTCTTGCATGATTCCTTATTCATGTGGTTCTTTTTGTACATTCATATGTATCTGAGAAAAGTGGTATATTAGTCTGGACACCCCGAGACTGCGAGGCTTTAAGTAGAATAATGACATCGTACTCACTTAAAACTCTTATACATATGTATGTATGATGTGATCAATAAATAAGAATCATAAATCAAATAAATCAAACATAACTTTTGCATTGATTTTCCTATCCTTGTAGTTGCTTATACATCTACATGTATCTAAAAAAGGTGGCATATTAATCCGACATCCAGGTTTAAGTAGCCCTAAGTAGTCTTGTACTTATACCCCTGTAGAAAATAATGTGCACTCACTTAAAGTTTTATACATGTGAATGTGTATCAGCTAATGGATAAAAAAATCCATTTTCTATGTAATAATGGCATGCATTCAATCAAAAATAAAATACTTAAATTCCAAATACACTTCTTTGCATTCATCATTCAAGTATGCTAAAAATATAAATTGCATGTATATGTATGCTTAAGATTTACTCATATGCATGATATACATAATGGAAAGAAATGAATGAATGTGTGTTATGTGATAGTAATCCATTTATATTAATCTTAAGATGCCTTTCTTATTAAACGGTGTCATTTAAATGCAAACCTAAACTTAGAGTTAATTAAAAACACATAATAAGCCATCCACTAAAGAGAAATAAGCTAATTAACTAACCTTATAAATGACTTAAGGTAGGGATGAAAGAGAGATTCTCTCTTTTTTTTTTTCTTTATAACACTTAGTTGCTAAGTGTAGGCTATATGAAACAAATGAAAACACTAAGTAAAATCTTCAAATCAATTAAATCACTTAAAAAGAAATCAACTCTTTATAAATTAAATCCCCCACACTTAGCAAATCATAACTCTAAAGCCTAGTCAGGACATACCACACAAGCCTTAACACATACACATTAGATTAAGTTATCATTTTTAGTTTTATGTTAGACTGCATGATTTGGTGTATGTTTTATGATGTATTTTTAGATGAGGTGTATGTAGCAGATGTCAAGCTGATATTAGCCTAATCATGTTTTATATAGGGGGTCGTGCTTAAGGGACCGCTGTAATAAAAATATAAATGCTTTTGCTGTGTAGGTTTCTCATACCCCTTAGCATAGCCCAAGTTAGGACATGTGGGCTTGGTTACCCATGTGTGGGGTGCTAAGTCCAAATTATTCATATAACTGCTTGGGTTGTATGGTGTGTTTAGCTAACACATTTTTTAGAGGTGTAGCTAGATTTATTTTTCTTCTTTTTTAATGTTATTTTGCATTAAGATTAGGATAAGTATTATGGGGGATTAGGATGAGCATTGGTAATAAGACCAAGTCTTATACACCATATGATGCCTTTGGAGTAAACAACATCCTAATCAAGCCAAAAGAAAGAAAGAAATGGAGCAAATCAAAATGAAGAAATGAAAGATGAAGAGTGAAGAATGGAACATGAAGAATGAAGACCCCCCCATAACACTTACCATTTTGTAATTATAATTATTCTTTCATTATGCTGGGAAGTATAAAGGTAGAGCTCGACTACCTATATTTCTTTTTGGGTTATACGGCGGTACCCGACCGCATCAGCCTCTTATTCTTTTGTCATAGCTTTATAGAATTATTTGATATTATATTTAGCTTGTGCTTTAGAAATAACATGTCTTTTCATAGCTTCTTTTTTATTGGTGATTATTGTGTGGCCTCGATGCGATTAGGCTCTTAAGATAAAAAATAAATTTTCTACCCCACTAACAACGCATAACTAAAATTTTAAAATAATTCATAACCTTGCATAAAAAATCCTAGGCATTAAATCAATATAATAAAATATTTAGCAACCTTAGCTGGATGATTGTATGTTGAACATCGTATAACCATATTATTTTACTCTTGCTAAGAGAGGGCTTCCATCTTTTTCAGATAAGATGGGCTTAACCTTTAAGAGCTTATGATGGAAGAACACCTCTTTCCCTCTTATCCCATAATCAATTTCTCACGCATACAAAAAATCTCATAGCCTATGTCAAAATGAAGAGTCCTAAACTAAATAAAATGTTATAAAATTTGCATTAGATTTAAGTCATTATTCATACCCCTCATGCTCTAGTCTCTTAGGGAGTGGGTTTAAGGACTTAGTTTCTCTAAATAAATAACAACCTAAGCATTTTGCAAAGCATATGACTTGCCAACATGGATTTAAAGCATATGAGGAGTTAGCTAGCTGTCACTCCAAGCGATAATAAGTCTAGCAATCTGGTGATTTATTCTCTCTTGTGGAGATAAACCATATAGTCACTTTCGCCTTAGATTTATATCATGTTTTGGGCCTTGCCAAAGCTCCCTAGATTTAGGATCTTAAGTTGTTATTTTCCTTTGCGGGCTACAAGCATAAATCCTCACCACTTAAGACATTTCTACAATCTTGTATTGTGAAATTATAAGTCTTAGATTTCTAATAAAATTTCAACTCAAATAAATAAATCTCCTCAATTTCAAATACATAAAGATTAACCATAGGATAGATTGGAGTGCTCACTAAGTCTCCTATATCATGAGCACTCCCTACTCATCTCCTTTAATTTCGATAATAACTCTCCCCTTTTGACCTATCACACTTGATTTTCTAAAATATAATCAATTTATTGATAGTCCTATCTTTGAATTCTTTGGAGATAATAATCACCTACTTTAATCAAGAGTATTTGTTGACCTTTCTTTTGGAGTGAGCTTTCAACTTCTCCATCTTAGATATAGGCCTCTAGACACTAAGAGTTCCTAACCCTTAAGACACCTTTAGTGATTAGGTGAACACTTAACCTAACCCTAGAGACTTAGAAGGGTTTATCATAAGATTAGGCCATGCATTAAGGATTTAAGGCAACCATTTACCCTATAGCTCAAAGCCAACCCATGCACACTCTTTCAAACCAATCCAAATCAAATCTCAAATCAATTCCAATTCAATTGATTTTTCTCATTTCTCAAATCAATTCTAATCTCAAATGATCCAAATCTCAAATCAATTCCAAATTCCAAATCATGAATCAATTCTAAGTCAAATTATTGAAACCCATGATCAATTTCCAAATTAAAACCTTCCTAAGCCTTATGAATCACATCCATAAGCTTAGCCAAACCCTTCAAATCAACCCAAAGCCAAGTGATTTCTTTATAAATCAATTATTCCTTCATTATATTCATAATTATAAATGAAATTGGCATCCAAATCATCCAAAATAAATGAATATAAATCAAACCAAATCAAAAACTCATTTTTCAAACTTTTTGACCTACCTTAGCCAAACTCACAATCAAATCACTCATAATTCACATGATTCTCTAATGGATCATTTATATTCTCATTTATATTCACAAATATAAATGAAATATAAATTCAAATAACCAAAACTAAATTCAAAACTCAAATCAAGTTCAACTTATATCTTTTAAGCCAAATTCTTGGATTTAGTCAAATCATTCTCAAATCAATCCAAACCCTTAGATTTTCTCTTCAAACAATCACTTCTTTAATCACATGCCCAAATATAAGCATAAACTATAATCATCAAACCAAAATCAAACTAACCCAAGTCAAACCCATGTTCATCCTTTTGACTTGAAATTATCAAATGAACCAATGCCCATTTGACTCCAAACCACTTGCAATTAGATTTATATTTCCATCATAAGTCCATATGTGAGTTCAACCAAACTTTTTTTTTAAAATATTTTTTTGTTTTTTTTAGTTCAATCAAACTGAATCAAGCCTTGATCAAGCTAATTGACCCATCTAGACGCACTTGACCCAAAGTGACCTAAAGAACCTTTTTGAGCCAAGTTCTAATCCAACCCAAATTTGTTGAACTAAGCTCATCTAAACCTCAATTGTGTTCAACAATCATCATAAAATGATCAATCACTCAAATTGGGTCAAACCAAGTCAAACTTAGCCTTTGACTAAGTTAACATTTAACCCAAATAAAACCCAAACTAGCCAAAATCTATCATATGCCAAATTGATTGAAATCATTGATTTAAACCAATTCATAATCAATTATTGAACATGGCCAAGTCATCAATTGAGCCAAACCAAGCCTAATTGACCACTTGACCCGACCCAAATTGACCTAAAAAATCAAAATGGGTCAAATCTTGATCTAAGCCAAATTGATTACAACCAATGGATCAAATTTATTCTAAATTGATTGTTGAACTTGACCAAAGCTTCAATCAATTGACCACCTAACCTAGAATTGACCATGAACCCAACTTGACCTAAAAGGTCAAATCAACTCAAACCAAATCAAAATTGATTGAAACCAAAGCTTGCAATATATTTCAAATGATCAACCAAGCCTAAACCAACCCATGACCTAACCCAATTGGGTCAAATGGGTCAAATTGGTCAAATTGACCCATTTGACCTAAATGAACCTAAATGAACCAAAACTAAATCTAAACCAAATTAAACCAAAAAAATGATACCCATAGGCTCCCAATGATCATTTGTACTTGACCTAACCCGTGGTTTGACCCAATTTGACCCAACTTGATATAAATGAGTCAAATTAAACCAATTCAAATCAAATGAACTCTAAATCACTTGAAATTTGTCCCAACCCATTTTTGAATCATTTCAAATTTGCCCAAATCAAAATCATGACCAAATGACCATTTTGCGCTTAGGTCAAAGGGTATCCTATGACCAAATTCACTTAGAATTTGATCATTTTTTTACCAAGGCCACTTCGCATCCTTCTAGTGGTCCATATGGACACCAAGGAGGGTGGTGAACATGACCCAATGAGCTTTGGTTTGCCATGATCCAATGCAAGGCCAAATCGACCTTCTAATAACATTTGAACACTTGGAACTCCAAATACACTCACCTAGCACATGGGCATCCACTCTCCTTCACACCACTGCCCAAAATGACACATGTGGGGTGTTTTGCAGCTCAAATCATGCCTCCATTCTGAGCCATTGATCAAAAATGGCAATTCAGCCTCTCACCGTCCGATCCAAGGAGGGGGGATATACTCCCCCTCATTCCCACTCAAACGACAATCAATCATTTCCTCATAGTTAAGGAGATTGAATCGAAGCCTCCCTAAGCTTTTTCAAGCCATTTTCGAGCTCCCCCATTTCTCCTTCTTGGTTTTACTCAAAGTCAAAACAGGGGAGGTGAGCTCAAACTCCAACTCATCGAATTCTCAACCAAACTCAAATTAACCTTGCACACACCATCAGCGGACTTTGTCGAGCTCAATCAAGTCATTTCCCAAGTCTCCAAGCCACGAGATGCACCACTTCGATCAAGGCCGATCACCATTTAAGGGGAGCTTGGTCAACCGAGCAAACTACTTCAAACCAAGGTCGGATTCTTTCAACAGGGCTTCATCTCTACTAGATAAAGCTACCTCCTCCGTTGGAAGCACCGGTGATAGCTTTGACGAGGTAATTGCTTGAAATCATAGCCATAGGAAAAATTGGATGGTCCCTTTTAAAGGAAATTCTCACCCCATGAAATCTTGACCGTTGGATGTGCATCCCCCTCCTTCCGAAGGTGTGGGATCAATTTGATCCCAATCCAGCTCTGAATTGAGATGAACGGTGTTCATCTCTCAGCGTGAAGGAGAAGGATCATACGCCATCCGCTTGCATGATTGAATGCATGATCACGCTAGATCCACCGATTCATTCTTAAACGAGATTAATCGTCCGATCTTAGATTAACAACCGTAGAGAAGACGCGAGCCAGACTTCGGTGATAACTTAAATAACATATCCCACGCCATGCACCGCACCACATGGTCCGACACAATTAGGAGTTAAATTAAGCTTAATTAATCCAATTTTAATGGTGAAACTTTCAAAATTCATAACTAATTAGAGAAAAATCCAAAAAATATAAACTCAGACTCATTTTAAAGATAATTCAGAGGATAATAATATAAAATTAAAATCAATTAATTTTGAACAAAAATTTTTACTCAATTTGAGTTTTATTAAAACTATAATTAAATTAATTACTCCTTAATTACTTCATCAATTAATTCTAAACTTCCTGAGATTGATTAGTGGGATGACCTCTACCTCCCATGATTTTCTTGAAAGTTATTGTTAGATTAATTAGGAGAATTGCTTATTTCATCTTAATCTTTCTCTTAATTAATTAAATGATTAATTAACATGTTAAACAATGATAAATTCATTAATTAAACTTGGTAATCATTATCAAACAATGAATGAACATGGGGAATGAGATGAGGACCTCTTTTCCAATCTTTCCCTTAAGTTTATTTCATTTGGATAAACACTTAATCAATTTATAATTAATTAATGGCTTAATCACCTCATTAAATAAATATTAATCAAATTCAAAACCAAATCATTCCAGAACCTAATCATTCAATTCTTGGGTAGATTCTTAGGTGTTCAATAACCTAAGAGAATTCCAAAGAAAATTATAATCAAAGTACATGTGTAGGAAGATTATAAAAGTACTTAATCAAATCCTTTAGCTTAATTAATCAATAATTGTGAGCCAATTGCATTAGACCCCTTCATTTCTTAGGTGCATTGCTGATTTAATTTTCATGTGGTTGCATATCACATGTTGGCTCATAATTACTTGGATAATTATGTTAAAGTGGTATATGTAAGGAGTAATTAATGGATTTAATTCATACATTAACCTAAACAAAACATAAAATCAACCTAATTATTTTAAAATTAAACTAAACTAATTCACACATGGGGAAAATGGGTTAGGAAAAGCAAACCCTTTTCATATTTTCTAAGTCAAATCAAATTCAAAAATAAAAATCTCCTTAAAATTTTTTGATTCATTTTAAATAATTCTATTTTATATGATTGTCCTTAGGAATTAATTAGGGTGAATGAAGCTATGTACTCACATCCTTTTATTTCTTTTCAATCATGCTAAATATTATTTATCATATGAAATCATGAATTCATTTCTTTCAAAAAAATCAATTAAATAAAATACTTCCTTTTATGTCAAATTGCATGTTTTGGCTAAAATTAAGAATATGATCACTATTAAACCAAAAATTATTTTCAAAACTTATAAATCAAATATTATGAATGAAGTGATGCTACTTATAAATATTTATAAGATTGCATGTGATTATAGCATAAGATGTGTATTATGAAGTTCTTTCTTCTTCTCTTAACATGGATTTACATAGAACTTGCAAAGTGTATAGTTATTTGAAAAGAACACAACACTTGCTCTATTCATATGCTCTATTTCTATATAAGAATGATCTTCATATTACATATGTAAATTATACAACCGAATCAAACATAATCTTTTGCATGATTATTTATCAATTTTGATTTTTTTTTGTACATCTACATGTATTTAAAAAAAGAAATATATTAGTCTAGACATCCCGGGGCTGTGAGGCTTTAAGTAACCCTAAGTAGATCTTGTACCTTACGCCCTTGCTGTAGAAAATAATAGTGTCGTACTCACTTATGACTTTTATACACATGAATGTACATTTAATTAATGGATGATAAATTCCCCTTTTTCTACATAATAAAGACATGCATCAATGGAATATCCAAATTTTCAAATCATATCTCTTAGCATTCATCATCAAAGTGTGCTAAAAATTTGCATTGCATGTATAGGTAAGCTTAGGATTATTCATATGCATGATATACATGGTGGAAAGAGATAAATGGGTGTGTGTTATGCGGTAGTTATCCACCTTAACTAATCTTAAGATGTCTTTCTTATTAAATAAGGCTATTTAGAGTAAATCTAAACTTAGGGTTAATCAAACACATAATAGAACATTCACTAAAGGAAATTCATTAATCAATCTACCTTAGAAATGCTTTAAGGCAGGGATGAAAGAGAAGTCATCTTTTCTTTTCTTCTCTTCATAACATTTAGTCATTAAGTGTAGGTTCATTCAAACCAAATCAAATCATCAACAAAATTGACAAATCAACTAGATCACTTAAAATGAAACCACCATCTAAATTGAATCCTTCACACTTAGAAAATTCCAACCTCAAAACCTAGCTAAGGCATGTCACAAGCCTTAAATGACACACACATTAGACTAAGTCACTATTTCTAACTTTAGGTTAGGGTGGTGCATGGTTGGATGAATGTTTATTTTATGATGTATTATTTTAGAGGATGATGTTAGGTGAGCGGATGTTAATCGATTTTATTTAATCACTTTTGTAGGGTGCTAAGTAAAAAAATATAAATATTTTTGCTTTATACCTAAGCATAACCCAAATCAGACATGGACTTGGTTACCCATGTGGGTGCTAAGTCCAAATTATTCATTACTGCTTGGGTTGTGTGGTATGTTTAGTTTTTTTTTTAGTTAAATTTACCTTTTTCATTTTGATGTAAATTTTGCAATTAAGATTTGGAATGAATATTATGGGAGATTAGGATGAACATTGGTTATAAGACAAACACTTATGTACCATGTGAAGCCTTAGAGCAACCAAATTCCAATCAAGCCAAAAGAAAGAAAAAAAGAAGCAAATCAAAATGAAAGAATGAAGAATGAATAATGAAGACCCCCATAACATGAATCCTTTCTAATTGTAATTATTAATTTGTAATCTAGGTAGGGAGCTCGCTTACCCACATTTCTTTCTGTTGTGCGGAAACCCCACCACATCTCTCATTCTTTTGCATTAATTTTATAAATTGATTGATGTTATGTTTATGATTGCGCAATTAGGATGACATGATTCTTTTAGTTTCTTAATTGTCTGATGGTTGTTGGATGGCCTGGATGCGATTAGGCTCTTAAAAAAAAATTTTCTATTCAATTAATCAACTCAAAATAAAACTAAATAATTTATAACCTCACCTAAAGCCTAGGGCATAAAAGATAATAAAAGATTTAGCAACCCCCCGATGATGTCTCATATCATGCATAAATCATATTGTCTCACTCTGCCAATGGAGGGCTTCCAGAAGAAAATGACTTGACCTTTGAGAGCCATGGTGAAAACACACCTCATTCTTTCTGATTTTGGCTCATAACCAAATTTCTCATACATCAGACAAATGAAATCCCATATCCTGTGTCAAATAAAAATGTCTAAAAATCAAAATAAAATTTAACAAAATTTGCATTAGATTTAAGCCATTATTCATACCCTTCATACTCTAGTCTCTTAAGGAATGTGTCTAAAGATTTAGTCTCATTTCTAAATAAACAACAGCTTAGCCATCTTGTAAAGCATAAGACTTGCCTACATGTATTTAAAATCATAGGAGAAGTTAGTTGGCGGCCACTCCAGGCGGTTGCAAGTCCAACAGTCGGGTGGTTTACTCTCTCTTGTGGAGTTAAACCATATACCCACTTTCGCCTTAGATTTAGGTCGTTCTTTGGCCCTCGCCAAGGCTCCCTAGATTTAGGATCTGAGGTTGTTATTTTCTTAGGGGTTACAAGCATAAATCCTCACCTCTTAGGCATTTCTACAATATTATATTGTGAAATTGTAAGCCCTAGATTTCTAATAAAAATTCAACTCAAATATATAATTCTCCTCAATTTCAAAAATGCAAAGTTCAATCATATGATAGTTTGGGATGCTCACTAGGCTTTTTAGTATCATGAGCATCCCCTATTCATCTCTTTTTTGTTTCGATAATAACTCTCTCCTTTTGATCAATTCCACTTGATTTTCTAAGAATAACCAATTGATTGATAGTCTTATCTTTAAAATCTTTGGAGACAATGATCATTTACCTTAATCGAGAGTATTCTTAAGGAATCTCATTCCTTATGATGTAATTAACTATGGAGGGCTTGCCTCCATAGAAAATTTAACGAATCCGACTTAAAATAAACCCTACTTTACTTTTCCAAAAAGGGAGAAAGATCTGAAGACCCACCCATGCCTTAAAGTCATTATTTATAGTAGTGACTATCTCGAGATAAGATTAATGTTGATCAGTAATGAGTACATCTGTGGATCTGTGAGGTGTCGCCTCACACAAACACACACATAACACTCCACATCACCAAAAATAAAACACCATAGTATTCACCATGGGATGGTGACGCAAATAGTGAGGGGCAACAACTTGTGATGTGCTTAAAATTTAATTAAAATCTATCAATTTGGAATACATCAGTCACTGTAAAGGACCTAAAAGATGAGTTTTGAAATTCATTAAAATTTTACATAATATTATTTTTACTTCGAATCAAATATCAAAATATTTAAAACCTCTACATTTAAAATACATTACATCCTTTTTACTTCAAATTAAATAACTCATTAAAAAGATTTCTATTAATAAAAGGAGTGTTTACTTCTTCAAATTTACATTGCACTTGTTTGCTCAGTATCAATGATCAAAAGCGAGAATCCTTGCAAGAAGTGAATTCAAGGCCTAGTAAGAGCAAACCAGAAAACAGAGATAATTCTCAAAAATATGTGATCTCAAACAAGCCCGAAGACAGTGGTATTCCGCATTCACCAATAATCAAAATACTCCACGCATTCAAATGAGTACAGGCGTACAGCAACCCATCCCTTATAAAAATGACGCCATTCTCATATATCTCCTTATCAATACATAGATAATATACTCATAGAAGAAAACAATGTGATATCAATCTCAACACTAATTCAGAACATGCACATAGCTATCAATCTAAAAGAGCTTGGCCCGGTCTCCAACTTATTAAGTCTTCAAGTTCATCAAACAGCAAGTGGTTACTTTCCAAGTCAAGAATCATATGCAGCTGAAATCTTGAATGAATCGGGAAAGTTATACTGCAAGGCAACACTAAATCCAGCAGCATCCAAGTTTAGTCTCAATCTGTTATAGTGTGGAGGCTGATTTTATCTCTGGGGCGGGCAGTTTCTTGGTGCTGGAGAAGCAGCACCTTGGCATTGGAACATGAAACTTTGGATTTGCACCTATTTGTTAAGTGGAACAGCGCATCAGCGCTATAGATCAACACTGTGACGCTAGGAATAGAGAGGCCTCAAACCCGCAGAAAAGCTTGGAGGACAACGATGTAGCACCTAGGCTCCAGGGTCACAGCACTGCCGCACTATGAGTCGGCAGACTTCATATTTAAATAGTTTAGAAAAAATTGTGACTTTTTTGTTGTGAGTGAGACTGGTGTGTGTGCCCTTGAGTAACTGAAAAGTGGCGAGGCTCCAGATAAGTGTAATTTGTACTATTCTCCTTGATTTTTATTCATAGTAGATTTTTTAATGATGTGGTTCTGTGATTTTGTTCCCGTTCTCGAATTTTTTTTCACGTTAAATCTAGTGTCTTCTATGTGATTTATTTTATTTTGATTTTCATTATTTCATGTATTCTCTGAAACACTGAACTTATTTTCAGTGTACACTATGATTGATTTCTTCCCAAGTTAACTCAACACAACCATCACTCATAGCTGGATTTGGACAACCCCATATATTATAGACAGCTGGCTCGATCACTATTCACTACAAAAATCTTATAAGATTGGGCATAGTCTTCACTGTCAACCAAATATGCCAACACATGCATCATCCTCTAAACTACCACCATCAATTAATCAAAATCATCTTTCGATACCTAAAAGGGACTCTAAATTTTGTGGCGTCCTACCTCACTGGGCGACCTCACATTACATACTTATACTGACTCCGATTGGGCGTATGTGGAGACATATCCTCATGACCACACCTTAACATTAACATACCTGACTTATCGTGGTGATACAGTGGTCTTGTGGAGTATACACAAGACAAAAAAAGCTGTGACTCACTCCTCTACCGAAGCCAAGTATAGGGCCTTAGCATCTGCACCACAAATGTAATTTGGTTGTGACGTTTAGTCAATGAATTCAACATCTCTATCTCCCAATCCAATTGCCTCTATTTTGGCAATACTTCGTCCATGGCGATCGCCAACAATGCAATGTTTCAAGCCCGTAAAAGCACATAGAAATTGATCATCATTTGCTGTGAGATCAAATCTCCTCCAAAGACATCACCATTTGTCATATAAATCCTCAAGACAAAGTGGCTGATATACTTACAAAGTCATACCTGCTACACCCTCTCTTAAACTCAGACACAAGTTAGTGATCCGATATCTGGATAATTCACTTGAGGGAAGATAACAACCTGCCATCCTTCACTTATTCCAGCTAATGGAGCAGCCACTCTACCCTTCTACCACACCACAACCATAAAATCAAAACTGACTCACTAAAATCTTCACCACCGAACTCCTGACAGCCACCTGCAGCTCCAACCGACTGTAGCAGACGCTCTATATATAGACATACTGTAGCTAGGATTAAATGTGAGAATGAATACAAAATCTTCTATATGCCACTACCTTCTCTAACCTTCCTCTGCGACTAATCTTCTCCATGGAATAACTCTGCTCAGTAGCTTATTCTCTGTTCTTTACTACTCTACATGATCAACTTCAGTCATTATTCAAATGAAGCAGCTAGAATACACGAAAAAGCAGCCATAAAACAAATAAATGGTTCAATTTTCCATCGACATCCACCAAAATTCAGTTCTCATTACGGATTCTCTGGATTCTACCCAAAAAACCCAATTGCCGAACTGCTCTCTCAAATAGACGTCACAGTGCCCCAAAATAAAGCTAAAAATAAAAAAAAAAAGAATTGCAAACGTAATACAAGAAAGCATGGATAATAAAATCAAAGAGCAATAGTGCCGAGCGAGAAATTCACTGTAGAATTCGCATCCAAATTCCGCACAAATGTGGAGCTGATTGGTAAAAATGGAGAAGAATGAGGAAAACAATGCTGAATTAAAAAGACAAAACCTCCTCAGCCGAGAGTAAACTCTCATTGGCCTTCTCCTCAGCCTCCTGCAAGATCTGCCTCCACACTTCTGCGTCGTTCAATGTCTCTTCCGTCCTGCAAAATGTAGGGATTCTCTTCTTCGATTCTCTTGTTCTTCTCGACCGCGAGGCCTTTCGCGGGGAGTAACGGATAGAATGGGTTCGAACTTAATTAATTCGAGACATTGTTCCAACTTGATTAAGTAATCGGGTTTACATTTAAGCTCAAATTTTATTTTAAGAACTCGAATTGAATCGAGATAACTCATTTAATATGAACAAAATTAAAATAATAATAAATTGAAAACATAAAAAATATTTGGTATACAAATTAACTAAATATTTTAAATATTTTAAATAAATTTATATTTCATTATTAATTTTAATATATTATAAATATATTTTATATATTTTTAAAGAAATGATTTATGAGCTGATGAGGTTTGTTGGAGCAACCTCAAATTTAACTTATTACATCATCTAACTCAATTGACGAGATATTTATTAAATTAAACTTAATCAAATCATAAATTGACTCGACTCAATTAGAGCAAGAGAGATAATTGCACCCAAATCAAATCACAAGACGAGCAATTGAGGATATATGAATAATTTATCAAGGCTAACCACCATGGTTCAAAGGAAGGCCTTATTGTCTCATGGAGAATGATTAGATCATAAAGTTGTTAGAGAGTTTGTGCAAGTCACTTAAGCTTAATGGTCGATAGTTTAAATTTTTAATCAAGAGATTTTAGATTTAAGTATTAGAAATATATAAAGATAAAAATAAATTTATCTATCCCAGATCTCATGTCAAGAAGATATAATCAAGATCTAATTCACGAAGAAATTTGAATTTTGACCTTCCACTTCTAAATATGTGTTCTTGAGAGAGAGAGAGAGAGAGAGAGAGAGACTTCTTTTCACTCAAGATGAGATATATGAGTAAAATTCACCCTTTAGGAATTCAGACCCTTTTATACTTTATCATTTCATTTTACTCAAATCATTAAAATAAAAAAAGATCTCTACATAATCATACAAAATTAACAAGATGTCTCAAAAGCCTAAAATTAATTAATCTTTATTTGATCACAAAATTAATAAGCTTAAAAAAATAAGATAACGTATAATGTAAATTAAATTCATATGTGAGTCCACATTCAAAATTTCTCAACAATTTTCCACTCGGGCCACATATTATTGCTTGACAATTATATATTATTAAATACTTTAAGAGCTCAATATTTGCTATCTTCAAAGAGAAACATCTTTAGATAATCTGGTCCATTAATAATATTGACATAAAATCAAAGTGATATTTATTATAATTTTTCTATAATAAGACCCATGAGTGATCACTAAATCAATATGATTAATGGGATGACAAGTAGAAATTTCATGTAATGTGATCATATCATGTCATTTTCAATCTATATGTTATAACTCAAAAGAGTTATACATATAGTTTATTTATTTATGCTAATCTGCAATTGAAACTACATAACTTTATTTGAGTTTTCAACTATAAGATAATAACATACTTTATTAAAAATATATATTACAATCATTGAACATCATAAACAAACTCACTATGCTAAGATATCATCAAAGTAAAAAGCACGAGCCACATGCTCATGAAATATTTTAGGTGGTAAACCTTTTATAAGTGGATCTGCAATCATAAAATTTATACTGATATGTTCAATAGATACTTGAGAATTCTAAACTCTTTCTTTTACAATAAGAAACTTTATGTCAATATGCTTTGATTTTGACAAGCTGTTGTTCTTTGAATACAACTCTATATTATCACAATTTATTTTTAATGGTCTCTCCATCAAAATATTTAGATGATAAAATTTGTAGCCATATTTCTTGATTTGATGTCTCATAACAAGCTATAAATTCTGCTTCCATAGTGGAAGAAGCTATAAGTGTTTGTTTAACACTTTTCCAAGATATAGCTCCTCCAACTAATAAGAAAATATAACCTGAAGTAGATCTTCTACTATCAAGGCAACCATCAAAATCAGAATCAGAGTACCCCATAATCTCCAAATGATCTGATCTTCGATATGTGAGCATAAAGTCTTTTGTTCTTTGAGATGATAACCCATTTTACTTTCCAATGATCTATTCACGGTTACTAAATATCTCAAGCATTCTAACAATGCAAATATCTAAATGCATAAACTTGAGCATACATAAGACTCCCTACTGCATAAGGGATCGTTTCCATCTCTTTCTTTTCAAATTCATTTCTTAGACATTGAAGCAAACTAAATTTATCACCTTTAACAATGGGTGTATCTCCTTGTGTACAATCTTTCATGCCAAATCTACTACGCACTTTATCAATATATGTATTTTATGATAAACCAAGTATACCATGAGAACGATCTCGATAAATTTGTATACCTAACACAAAAGATGCATTCTCAAGATCTTTCATTTCAAATTTATTTGAAAGAAATTTCTTGGTTTTATGCAAAAGGCCTATATCACTACTTGGTATCATCATATAACACTATGATGATGAATTTACTCCCAATTATTTTATTATAAATACATTGATCAACAGTGTTTTCTTTAAAACCAAAAGAAGTATTCACTTGATGAAATTTCTTATACCATTGATGGGAAGCTTGCTTTAAATCATAGATGGATTTTTTTAATTTGCATACCAGGTGTTTTGAATCAGAAGATTGAAAATTTTTTGGTTGCACCATATATATAGTTTCTTCAATGTCACCATTGAGAAATGCAGTCTTTACATCTATCTCATGTAACTCTAAATCATAATGAGCTACAAGTGTCATAATAATTCTGAAAGAATTTCGAAGAAACTGGAGAGAAAGTCTCTTTATAATCAATGCCTTCCTTATGAGTGGAACATTTAACGACTATACGTGCTTTATATCTTTCGACATTGCCTTTTGAATCCCATTTGGTTTTAAAAATCCATTTATAACCAATGGGTTTCTTGATTAGCAATTGACAAGATCTTAAATATCATTGTCTTTCATTGATTTCATCTCATCCTCAATGGCTTCTATCCATTTATGAGAGTTAACACTTTGTTTGACTTGATTAAAAGAGATTGGAGATACACAATATAATCATCTGAAATTGCTAATCTCCTCTCTCTAGTAGATTTTCTTAATAACACTTCAATTTGAGGTTATTGTGATTCCTCAGTATGAGTGGAGTTAATTCAAGAATATTTTGATTATCCATATTTACAACTTGAATATGATCAGTTATAATTATCTCATCATTTTTTATTGTAACTATAGGAAGAGTAATAAATTGTTCTTCAAATATAAAATTTTTAGATTTATTACTCCCATCATATTCAACTTTCTCAATAAATTTAGCATTGTCCATCTCTAAAAAGGATTTAATTGAAGAGTCATAAAACTTAAAACCCTTCGACCTTTCTGAGTATTCAACAAAATAGCAACTTATAGTTTTGAGTCCAATTTTCTTTCATTAGATATGGCTAGCTTCACTACATTGGACACATGAAGATGCCTAATACTAGGCTTCTTCCCATTTCATTATTCATATGGGGTTTTAGTTACTGCTTTGCTTGAAACTCTATTAAGGATGTAAACTGCAGTCTTTAAAGTTTCTCTCCAAAGTGAATCTGGTAAAGAAGAATGGTTTATCATACTTCTAACCATATCCATAAGTGTCTGATTTCATTTCTCAGCTACACCATTTTGACTTGGAGTCCCTAGCATGGTGTATTGAGGAACGATGTCACATTTTGCTAAATATTTGGCTAAAGGGCCTAGATGTTGTTCACTTGATCCATCATATCTGTCATAGTATTCACCACCATATGACGACTTTTATTTTCTTTCCAAGTTGATTTTCAACTTTAAAATTAATAATCGTGATTGTGACTTTTCATAAATTAAGTATAAGTACCCATAACGAGAATAATCGTCATGAAAGTAATGAAATCGTTGGCCATTCCAAGAATGTAGGGAATGTATCAAAATATCGGTATGAATTAATTCAAGACATTTAAACTCTTATTTACCAACTTTCTTGATATTTGTTTATTTTTTGATACATTCTACTGAGTTTATCAAAAAAATTAAGAGAATTAAGAATTTCTTCTGACACAAGTCTTTCAATTCTATGTTTAGAAATATGTCCTAAACACTTGTGTCATAATATATATGAATTGTCATTCATTAATTTTCATTTTGTACCAAAATTACTTGTATGTAAGGTTTCATTAATTTGTGAAGCAAAATTGTCTAATTTATATAGATTATCAATCAAAGAACTAGTACCAAAAATATTTGAATGCTAAAAGAGATTAAATTTTCTATTTTCAAATGAACAAGAATAACCAGATTTGTCTAAACAAGAAATATAAATTAAATTTTAAATGACATAAAAGTCTCACGTAAATTCAAAATACAACCAGGATTCTAGATATAATTTATATAAGTATATTACAAAAGCTTTATTGTCATTTCGACATAGATGAATCTGATCGGGTTGATATTTGTCTCCTTGACAACCATAATACTTATGTGAGTAGACTGTATCCACCAAGTGTGATTTGGTACTAAGGATAAATTAACTTTAGAACAAACAAAGTTGAGAAGTTTATCCTTTTTTACTAGCCAATTTGCATATTTGGGACAATCCTTCTTCACATGACCAGCCTTCTTGAAAAAAAAACAAGTAACAACATTATCTTGTTTCTGTTGCACCTTATGCTGTGAAGTCCCTTTGTTTGCAGCTCCTTTTCTTTTATAAGTCATTTTTCTTTTAATAGTAATGTCACGAGAGGAAGTAGCTAAGTGAGCACTTTCTATTTTGTCATGTTTCAATCTCTCTTCCTCTTACACACATTGAGCAATGAGCTCATTAAGAGTCTATTTTTCCTTTTGAGTATTATAACTTATTTTAAAAGGATTAAATTAGAAGAGATCAAAACTAAGTGCACAAGAATGTCATCACATTTCTAATTTTAGTGCTCTTAGTCAGCAAAATTAGACATATATAATGTACTCTCTATTTTCCATTTATTTGCATTGAACGAGTTTACTAAGAATAGTACTTTTCACCTTTTCTTAAACGATACGCTATTTGGCTTAGAAACTTTTAGCACATTCCTCTTCGTGCATCAGATTTCTTAGATTTGAATAAAATGTTTCATGATCATAAGAACGCTCCCACTTTTCAAAGTTTTCTTTGTTCAATAGTGCTAGAAGGAGGACATCAGATGTGATAAATAAGATCCATACACCCAAGAACAATGATGATATGCTTCTTTCTATTTCTTAAAGTTAGTGGAATGGAATGTCATTATATAGAAAAATATTAACTGAAAAGAATAAAAATAATACTCACAATTAACAACATTGTCATTTTCATATACATATATAATGTAAACAAAATACATGCTTGAAATAAAATATTTAATAAAATGAAAACATATAAGATACTAACACAACATTGTAATTGTAATTTCTTTGGACATAAATAACAATTTGTAAATGACTCTTAAAATTACAACAAATATTGATAATAAATTCTTCCAATATATACATCTTTGGATCGTATCATGAATTAATATAAATTTATCACATATTTGTTATTGCATAAAAAAAAATAATCTTGTTCTGGGCCGATTATTTTTTGCATAGATTTAAATATAATCCATATGTAATTTTTATATATTTCAAAAAATAAATAAATTGATATAGTATATATCACTTTGGTGACATAATATTTTAATTTAAATTATTTTGAAATAATAAATATTAACTATAATATTTCAACAAATATTTCAATTTATATAATCAAAATTTATTTGATATTACAAAACAAATTTTAGCAAACTCATATTTGAATAAAGCAATTAATTAAGTTGGATACTATGTCTATTCGATGAAAAGAAAAAAAAATATAATATTATAATTAATAAAAAATAAGCATTCTCTTTTCCACATTAGAAATCAATGAATTATATATTACTGAATTAGGAAATATTTACCTAATATCAAAATAATAATTACCATAAAATTTAAAACATAATATTTATACATAAATATTTAATATTAAAAAATTCTGAAATAAAAAGACTTCTAGAAATATTAAACAGTAAGTGTAATTGTTATATTTACTTAATAAATATTTTATATAAAATTAATTGCACAAAACAATTAAATGTAAAATATTTAGATTAATAAATATGAATTTAAAATCTGAAATGAATATGAAATGTTATAAATAATGTTATAACAAATAATTATATATATAAATTATAGTATAAAATGTTAAAAACAAATAAATATAATAAATAAACTGAAAAATATTAAGACGAAATGTTTCATATTCAGCTATATTCAGTTAAATTATATTACAAATAATCCGTTTCAATTCATTTATATCATTTATATTAACTTATATATATAATTATATATATACCCCTCAGATGAAAAAGAACGGATGAAACCGAAATACCGAATTAAATGGAATAATTATAACATTTATATTAACTTATGTATATTTATATATATGCCCCTCTGATGAAAAAGCGGATGAAAGGGAATTGAATGGAATAACTATAACATTTCATATTCCTCTTTTTTTTTTTAATATATCGATTACATAAAAATTAAATTGTGATCAAAATATAAAATAAATTTAGTTATATTAATTTACTCAAAATTAATAATATAAAAATCATCTAAAGGATATCGATACTTCATATAAATGATTAAATTATTTAAAAAATTTTGAAGCATTTGATCTAAAATTTTAACTAATCCAAAAGATAAAAGAAAAAAATTATTTATCAACGATTAATATAATACAATGATATCACTTTTTGAAAATATATAAAGATAAAATAAATTTATCGCATCTGCCAAATCATCATGAAGATGTAATCAAGATCCCATATCTATAAGAAAATAATTTATTTCACACTTTTAAAGAGTGTTCTTAAGAGAGAGAGTGACTTTTCACTCAAGATGGATATGAGTAAAAAGGAACTTCAATTCTGAATTTTATCTTATTTATACTTGATTTTATTTTATTTGATCATTAAATAAAGAATATTCTACATAATAATTATATAAAAATTAATAAGATGCCTCAAAATCTAAAATTAATTAATCTTTATAAAATTAAAAAAAATATATATATAAATATATAATTAAATTATATACACATTCAAAAATTCTCAACATTAAACTAAGATGTAATATATGAGTTTATAATTAAAATTTTCTCAAATGTCCCCTTATGGTTGTACCTTATCCTTAAATATGGGTCTTACATAACACGTCAACTCACTGAGTGGCTCACATAAATCATGATGATATGAATTAATGGTTTCATATTTTTATTTGATTTTTCACTTTTTTAATTTAATATTGAGAAAAATAATTTGAAATAAATTTTAATAAAATTAACTATAAAGATTTTGAAAATCATTATCATAATCTAATTACCGTTTTTCTTTTACATTAAATTTATGTTGTTACACTCAAACTCCCCTCTCCCCCCTTCAAAAATTGCAAAACTAAATCATTTTGAGACATTTTAAATAAAATATTTTGTTAGCTTTTGAAAATTTTACCGTTCATACTTAAGAAAAAAAATACAATTTTTTTAAATTTTGCACCTCAAAAATTCTATTTTAAAATTTAAAATATCATTATTATATTAGAAAATTATGATAATTAAACAAATTAAGAAAAATTATGCCCATGTCAAAATTTTATTATTCTTTTTGTTATTTATATATTTAACTTGCCCCTTAAAACAAAATAATAAATTCTTGTAATTACATGTGTCATCAAATTAGAGCAATTTTAAGAATATAAAAATATATATAAAAATAAGAGTTCTGTTATGCTCTTCCAGTTGTTGGTGCCATTATTGTAAATGAAAGCATTTGGATGTTAATTATGTGAATAAGATTTATAAATTACAGATAAAATTTCTTAAATTAGGCAAATTTTATTATCTTTCTTTTATTTTGTTGTTAACTGATTCAATGTGATTATTCATATCTGATCATGAATTCCTTGTGCCGTTTCGAGTTTATTCAATCTTTATCTTCTATTTTGTGCAAAATTAAGTTTTGATTCAATGTGTGAGGTTAAAATTTTATGTAATTTTATAGATATTTAATTGAGTGTTGAATATATATTATGATAGAGATAATTTAATATCTTATGATTATCTATTAGGATATCAAATGATATAATATAGTGGGGATTAATCGAGGTAATGCAAATGGAGGGCAAGAGGTATAAATGAGTTGAATATGTTTATGTATGCTTTGAAAATATTTTTGTCTGAAAATAGCGAAATTTCAAATAATGCTCAACGAATTGTTCAAAAAAAGTAATCCAAAAATCGTAAGAGGAAGATTTGAACCCGCCAATCTTGTAATAAAAAAAACTTTAACTACTAAGTCATGCTTATAACTATAATATATAAATGTGTTTGTATATATATACAAACACATTTATATAATATAATATAATATAATATATTTTTGTATTACGAGCTAAATGCAAACATGTCATAACGAATGATTGTTATAATGCTTATAAACCGCTGAAATTTTGTGTCATTGCAACAAACGAAAAAACAAGCATTAATAAGTAATAAGCGATTAATAGAAACTTTTTTGACAGCCTTACGGAGGGCCTCTCAAAAGAATCTATGAAGTCGAGAGAATTTAGTTACCTGTTAGTAGAGATAAAGTGAATAAGACCTCTTATTTGTGTACAAAATTGTTACAGTCATTCATTATCCTATGGGTGATTTCTTCAAAATTATTTTGATAATATTTCTATTCATATCTCGATGACTTCAAGAGTAAGTAGAAATAGTACAAACTTCTTGGATCCAACTCCAAGGATACACATCATAAGTTCTAGAAGAACATTGAAATTTCTCATTGTTGCAAATATATTTTGAACAATAAATCATCGATCTCCATTTTCATGTTTAAACATTTTTATTCTTTCAACATATAATCCATTATGATAGTTTACAAATCAAAATCTTATTATTAGCTTTTGAAAGAGTTGGTAGAATGTTTATCTCTCAAATTAAGAAACATAAATTTAAATGATACTTCTAATCACTAGTCATTAATTTCTAATCAAATTGTTATTAAGGCTCAACATCTCAACAATTTAGATATCTGATTTTGTTATTATGCAGCATTCGCTACAATCAGTTATGAAGAATGCCTTTAATTGTAATAAATATATGTTCTGACCAAAAGAAATTGTTCTCACGTGTAATTTCATATCAATAACAATTCTCTTATTTATTACTTTATTACAGTAAAATTTGTCTAAAATGATATCATCTTAAGCAAAACAACTTGATCCTAATATAATATAAGCAATGTCTAAAGTGATATCATACAAATATCAATTTAGATTTTACTGTATTATTATTCTTTAAATTAGCAATGCTTGTTGATTAGTTTTTTTGTCCGAATATATTTATGGGTTAATTTCAAAGTTCGGAGAAAAAGTCTTTTAGTTTGCTAAATTTATTTATATTTATATTTATGAGATGGATTTATATGACAATGACATTATCAGCGACTCAGCTTGCTGCCTGGGCCGGCCGGCCGATTAATTTGGTTTAATAAATTTAAATTTATTTAAAATTTTGAAGGAGTCAAACCTTTAATTAACAAAGGATCTGATTGAGATCAATTTTATTTTATATTATCTTTAAATATTTTTATTTAAAATTTTTTAAGTATTTTAATTTTAAGAAAATTACATTATATTAAAAAGTATTCAAAAATAATAATATTTAAATAATTTGAGTGTTTTTAAAAATAGATATTGCTATCAAACATAGTTTTTTTTTTTTGAGATATTTGAGAGAATTTAATTAAAAATTATATATATATGATATATACAATTATTTGAATTCAAGAATTATAGATTAAAATATAATATAATTTATTTCAAATCAGAATAAAAACAAAAAATAGAAGAAAATCTAAACGGGATTTTAATTGATAAATTCAATTAAACAAAAGGACAAAGGTTTGAAGCACAGAGAATCTAATACTGATAAATTTAGGAGCTGTTTGATTATCTAAATATAAGATAAAAAAAGAATCAGAAAGTGAATATAATAAATTCAATACTTTACAATGGTTTTGATATAAAAGTAAATATATAAAAAATATATTTTAGTTTGGTATATATGTAAAATAAAGTAAATATCATATGTAGAGTAATTACAGAATTTTTTCTCATTAATTGAATTATTAAATTAATAAATTAAATATATATTAAAATATAAATAAATTATAAATAAAAATTTAGTACTTGGTTAGAAATTGATTATGATATATTTATTTTAGAATTAAAAGTGAAAAATTGGACACTATGGAGGGCCTCTATGCAACTTCAATTAACAAATGAATTTATTTTAATAATATATATTATGTAACTTAAAATATTTTTTATTTACTTTCATATGAAGCTCTATATATATCAAAATGACGTAAAAGTATTATTTTTGATATGTTGATTATTTTGTACTTAGAACACTAAAATAAATAAATCATAATTATTTTATTTATCTAAATAAAAATTATATCATTTGAGTTAACATCAATGAATTAATTGAGTCATATTGATAGATTTTGAAAGTGATTTCAAAGATTTTTTTTCAAAAAATAATAATGTAGTAATATAAAAGTAAAGGGGGGTTAATTATAATATTATTTTCAATAATAAAAAAATTAATGATATGATTGATAAAAAATATATTTATGTAATATTGTTTTTATTTAAAAATGTATATTTTATTTTTAAGAAAATGTAAATAATGATAATATTTTTTAAGTGATCTTAAAGATTTTATATATATACACATATTTTAAAGAAAAGGAAATTGTCACAAAAAAAGGATTAGACCATCCTTAAAGGGGATAGATCTCAAACTAACGCTCAAAGAGCTACAAAGAAAGTCTAAAGAGATAAATCCTCTACATATACAACAAGAGCAAAAGGAAAATAAAAGTAAATGAAATACAAGCAAATGAGACAGCTGGAGTCTCCAAAAAAATGGTAATAAGCTCCGCTCTGGCATCAACAGTGAGGGCTTGAGCATCAACAGAGGGATTCCCATGCAATAGCAAAAGCCAACTCCAAGGAATCTCAGGAAAAAAAAAAACTAAAACTTGAAAAAGAGCTCAAGATAATTCTAAAAGATAGGGCAAACAAAACAGATAAGTTAATAATAAAAAAGTTAAGCAACAAGCCAGAATAAGGAAACAAAGTAAGATTTACTTGAATAGGCTCAGGCTCAGTTATAATCTCTTGAAGGGGTAACAACCTATGTGAGCATCCAGACTTTAGGAAAAGGGTTACAATCACATATGCTGCCACCATCCAATGAGGAGAAGAAAAGGTCATCCCAGGCATCATAGCCGACTTACCTGGGTTGTGGCCATTCCTCAAAGATAAGTAATCATGTGTTGTAGTAGTACCTATGAAAAAGGTGACCAAAAAACTTAGACAGCAAAACCAACCAAACAACCACATACCACAACACCAGATAAGGGAACGAGCAAACATTCCAGGAAAGGGGCACCAAGAAGAAGAGAATCATCATTTTTGTATCTATGAAACAATATTGAGAATATAGCCTGTGTTAAGCTAACCCCTTTAGAATAAATTGTTGAGGTTGAAGAATGAACAATATTGCAGGCACAAAATAAGAAGGGATGATAATAAGAAATTTCACCTTATAACAAAGGATTGTTCTTCTTCATATAAGAAATAAAAAGCAAAACTCCAACAAAGAAGAAAACGTCGCACACTCAATGGAAGCTCTCTATTAATACATCCTTGCCAACTTTCTAACTTCTCACCCAATCTTTTCATAGTTATTATACTCTTAACAACATACAACCAACCACTAAAACTGCTTGAAAACTTCAAAATTACAATTAAGAATAATATGGCAAGACAAATTAGAATATAAAAAAAACTACTTAACATAACTTGAAAACATAATTCTTCGCATTCTATGCTAAAGGGCTACCACCTCATGATAAACTCCTTGTCTTCTAGTCATTGATCAACATCAACAAGGGATTCCCATAAATTGCATGTAAGCAAGCATTATCACAAAGAAGCTTAGAGTATAGACTAATTCCAACACAAATAAGGTCAATTGATAATCAACCTTATATGAGAACGGAGATTGAAATCCAATAAATTAAGCCATAGAAACTAATGTGATAGTCGAATAAATTTTTTTAAGTTTAAATACATATATAAGTACAATAACTTAGGGATATGATGAAGTGTTTTAGTAAGATTTTTCTATGATTATATCTAAATACTATTGCTTAAGTATCAAATGAGCAGAAATTAAACTAAACATTTGTTCAATAATCCTGAAAGTTTCCATTATTCTCACAAAGCAATATATGTATATCATCATCAAATGTTCACTGTATGAGTCAGACATAAAAACTGAAATATACACTCTAAATTTCATCAAGATACAAATCCAATAAATTAAATGCTAGAGAAGCACCTTGAAAGCAAGAATCTCCTAAATGTTATTTTTATGAAGACACTTTGATTTTTAATGGAATCCTCTATTGTTTCCAATATTATATTCTAAGAGAAAAAACTCCAGATTTCATTCTCGTTTGTTTATGATGAGAAATCAATTCATGTAAAGCTTTACCCCTTTCTGCAAGTATCTCAGGTTAATAGAGAGATATTTTTTTTAGCAATGGGGAAATATGGAGAGCTTATAACAAAAAGGAAATGCTAGAGAAGAACCTTAAAGCAAGAATCGTCAATGATCAGAGAAATCTCCGACTCTGTGGTGGAAGCTCACGGTCAAGGCCCTAAATCTCCAGAATAGCAAGTTTGATCCTGGTTCGGGCTCTTTTGAGAGAGTGGATATGCTTATCGGGAGACGATGAGCCATCGCTTCAACCGTGACTTCTAATTTCGCATGATTCAGAGGTATTCCATTTACACGGAGAATAGGCTTAGGAAAGAATTTCAAATGCCGCATACCAAACACGGGAAAAGTAGAAGGTAATTTTTTTAAATTAAGTATCGTTAGAATATTAATTACATAATTAAGTATTGATAAAAAAAATTTAAATATAGGTATAACACTAGCCAATGGGCGACTAGAATATTAGGTCGATTATCCTCTCCTTCTGGTTTTTTTCGATTTGTCCCCCGGCTTCCCGCCCAAGGAGCTCACCATTTTCTCCTCCCTCCATCTTGAAGCTTCCGGCAAACTTCAGATAGCTCCAACCGCTGACATTGTCAGCCTTCTCCGGGTATTCGAAGGAAACCAAAAAACCAAGTAACGTCTTTATGACGTTAAAACATTTCTAAACCAAAAAACCATAGTTCTCTTGTATGATTAGCCATTGTTTTCTCTCCAAAATTGAATTTTGCATGTGAAGAAAATAGTTTGGGTTTTATAAAGAAGTTGATGTTCTCTCTCTTGCAAAAAATTCTCCATTGGCTTGTCCAAGAAATATGCATGGTTTGTTGCATGTAAGGAAAATGGATCTCTAAGATTAAGGGTTTGGTTGATTTGGAACGATGTAAAAG
This sequence comes from Cymbidium sinense, assembly GCA_021442155.1. Classification (NCBI taxonomy): domain Eukaryota; kingdom Viridiplantae; phylum Streptophyta; class Magnoliopsida; order Asparagales; family Orchidaceae; genus Cymbidium; species Cymbidium sinense. Next base: position 102,541,338 of record CM038225.1, read on the forward strand.
AAGAAATGAATGTAAAGGATTACTTTATAGTTGTTTGGTTGAACTTTACAATTCATGACTTTATTTTTTGGTTATGACAAAATATAATGAAAAGAATAAGGGGACGTCAAGGTCGATCACGCATGAGGCGAAGATGAGATGGCTGCATGGAGGCGGCTGGCGGGCAAGTGGCTGCAGCGAGGCTGGCATGGAAAGGGGCTGGCGCGGCAGCATGACCAATGCTGGCACAGGCTGGTACCAAACTCCCCATCACTTTAATTTCTAGTATTGAATGCCATTTGAATTCCAAATACACTAAAACCTTTATTTGAAATGACCGAATTTTACTTTACTTGGAACCAAACACTTGAAATGTTCAAAAGCGTGCATTTGGAATGCAGTGCATTTGGAATGCAGTGCATTCCAAATGCACGCTACCAAACAGCCCCTAAGGTATTCTTATTTTAAATCTTTTTGATCCTTGAGTATGAGCCAATTTCTACAAGTTTTTCTCTTTGTAATTTTAATTTAATGAATGATTTTCTTTCATGGACTCGATCATTAAATGATCACATACTAATTTGAATCGTTAATCACTTGATTTCCTTTGAATCAATTGTTCCCTTTCAAATATCTACTAAAAATCCTTAAACTTTTTGCAATTTAGTGTTTGTAATATCAAAGTAATTTATTTTGTTAAAATTAAAATAGGTAGGGTCTTTTTATTCTTTTTTTTCTTCCCTTGTCAACATTATTTTTTCTTGAACACTATTAAAATTAAATTTCATTTTGTAACTTATATTGTGATTACTTCATCTTGTTTAAAATTATTAATGAAAGTAATTTTGGAAAGAAAAAACATTAAGCATTGTTATAATTAGGTTGAATTTTGTTCAAGCTTTGCTATTATCAAATGTTATGTCCTTTGATTGTTGTCATCACTTAAAATATTTACATCATTTTAATATATTTGAATCATATTTGTGTAAGATTTTTCCACAAAAAATATTGTCTTGAAATTTAAATTTATATCTTTGATATCTTGTTAATCAATTATAGCATTTTGTCATTTGATTTATATTAAAATAAAATCATATTTGTGTGGGAGGTCGAAATCGTTTGATTTATAGTACTATTTAGGGTGATTGATATAAATTTTGATTATTTATATAATTTGTTTTGCGAATGAATAAAGAATTTGTTTCGTTGATCCTTTTTTTATGGGCGAGTATCGATGAACAATTCATTCCAAGTTATGTGGGAGGTCGAAATCATGGTTACGTCCACCAAGTTCTTGGAATTGAAGCGAATTATGAGAACCCTTGATTGAGAGCATCACATACTCTTACTTATCCGTGGGTAGCAGTTTATAGCGTATGTAATATCCGATGGCTTTGTGAAGTTACCTGGGCCGAAGCTTCTCGTCATATGTTAGTGTTGTATGTCGAAGTGGAGGATGTTAATGTTGCATCCACATCAACTGATCTGGAAATAAGATCAGTAGATATACCACAGACGCATAATTCTAACATACTCGCACATGCACCTCTAACGACACGGCGCAGCTTTGCTGAGTTGATTCCCAGGTAATATCTTGTCAACATTTCCATGTTTACACTTGTAATAATTAATATGATAGTTTGTCATCCAACTTATGAGTTTTGTGGTAGTGATGATGTGTATAATTCAGAAGAATCGTATGTGCCTCAGAGTGCTGTAGGCAAAGATGAGTATCAGACTATGAGCAGTGGTTCAAGTAGTGAGTCTGAGCAGGATATTAGTGATGATGATTGTTCACTCGGGGTATAAGCTACTGTGCTTGGGAATCCAGACAGTCATGATCTTCCTAAAAATCACTCACTCCAAAATATTGACAGTGAGAGTCATATATTGTCTACAAACGAGTATGTCTAGATGTGTCAAACTACGAGAGAGCGGGACAATGATATATACTTTGACTGTCCATCTGACGAAACTATCCTAACAGATGATATTGAAATCCCAAGTGACCTTGTCGAAGGTATGTGTTTCGCAAGTAAACAGAGTCTGCAATTTGCTGTTGTTGGGTGATGCATAGTAAATAATGTTTAATTCCAAACAGTTACCTCTAACCAAAAGAACTACACGGTTGTATGCGTGCAGTATGATAGTCCTATAAGACCATGTAAGTGGCGTTTACATTGTAACAGCAACAGATGCTTATGGGGTGCTTGGAGAATATCAAGAATTGGTGAAAACCATATATGTATCAACGCAGTAAGTGCAGTCGGTCATCGATAGTGTAGTTCTAAATTTATAGCTTACTTCATTATTCCTATGATCGACATCAAATAGATAAAACCTGGAGAGATTATAGGTAGAATGGGTCGAAATTCAATGTTAAAATTTTGTACATTAAGGCTTGGGATGCAAGACGTAAGGCAATAAAAGCAATATTTGGTAGCAAGGAAGAGTCTTACAGGACTCTAAGTCTTTATATGGAATTAGTTTGCAGTACTTTACCTGGTATAATCTACAGAATTCAGTCTAGCAGTACACAACGCTTCCAGAGACTTTTTTGGGCATTTGGTCCTTCAATCATGGGATGGAGTAGCTGCTGACCAGTGCTGAGCTTAGACGGTATTTTTTTGTTAGGCAAGTATCGTGGTACATTATTAACTGTTGTTGGAATCGATGGAAATAATGGTTGTTTTCACTAGCCTTTCTTGTTGTGGAGTCTGATTCGATTGATTCCTGGTTGTGGTTCTTGATATGCTTACATGATATGTTGCCCGTTGTCTCTACTAGACGTGATCTGTGCATAATATCTGATAAACATGCTGGTTTATTACGTGGATGTAGAGAAGTGTTTTCATGGGCAGCTCATAGACATTGCTTGCATCATCTATGTGAAAATTTTAAAAAGGTAATATGTATATTGAGGATGTTAAATTTCTATGTCAGGATGTATATGGTAGGAAACAATGATGATATCTGTCAGTTCAATCGTTCAATGTTAGATATTAAAAATGTGAAAGAAGAAGCTCACAAATGGCTTGTAGAGCGTGACCTTGTTAAATGGTCACTTATGCATGATGGTGGTATGCGTTATGGGACAATGACGACTAATGCATCTGAGTGTTTTAATGGTATCCTGAAATAGGCTCGTGGTTTACCGATTCAGGCTCTAATCATTGCTATCTACTACAACTTAGTAGCTTTGTTCATGAAAAGGCTACACTCGCAACAAGATGCCAACTTGTCTGTTTTACCCAAAGGGTATCCACAATGTTATAGCAATATTGAAAGGCCACATTTCCGAACCTGTGAACATCAACCCGCAATTTTGATAAATTAATCATTCATAGTTGATTTGCTAAATAACATCCTTTATAATTGTAGTTGTAACAAAACGATCATATATCATTAGTCATGCCCACATGTAGTTACTGTGTTGGGATTTAGACAATTGAACCACCTCATGTGTGTCACGCGACTACCATATCGTATGTGACATACATTAATGAGTTCCATACACTGCTTGACTGTTTCGAGTGGCCATCTTTCATTGCAGGGCATGGCTTAATAGCATTACATCCACCAAATTTTTTTGCGAAGGTCGTACCTGCATGAGAAGATTCAATCTATGGATGAAAATATATTGGCGGTAGTAACCTATATAATTGCAAGCTGGACTACAAGTCATTGTGCCCTCACAACGATATATACTTTATTTTTTTGCAGAAGTACTTGAAAGCGTCACACTTATCTTTGAAGGAGTGACCCATCACCTACAGATGATTCATTAGTGGGCTAGAGGCGGTAGGCCTACAATGTGTTAGCCAACTTCGCTTCATCCTTCTAGATCATCATTTGACGCGGTTGAGATGGTCTTGAGACCAACACCTTCCACCCGTTGGTGAGATGGATGGCGCCCGTGATGTGGATGATCCGACTGAGTTGATGAGCCACCTATCATTGGCCCAATCGTGATTGGCGAGGGAAAGAGATGGGACACTTGGCCTGATTGTTGCGATGAGTTGTTGGGATGACACCCCATACCAGACGTGATGTACCATGACCGTCGGTCCACACATCATTCGGATGGGCGGCACATGAGACATGCATGCCGAGGTGGTGAGGTGGACTTTTCTGAAAGTCGCCGTCTTAGCATTGAGGAGTTTTTGACTGCATGCTTATTTTGTTTCTGTCTATTTCTTATGATACATTAGGTTGGTCCACAGATCTACCACTACTAGAGGACCGGATACATTCGATAATGGTTATGGGTGGAGCAACCCACCTATATAGGAGTTATGCAATTATTCTACCAGGAACATGGTCATCTACCTCCTTAGATATGGTTTTGTGAGCATATTCATGTGGGGAGACCGACTCTACATTTGTCATATTCTGCTGATCTTGACGGTCTCAGCATTGGGTTGAGGTATATTTTATTAACTGCACTTTCAAATTTAGATATGGTCTTGGGAGCATATTTTATTAACTATGTTGTGTGTATAGATGGAGCGAGTATGTTCGCAATGGAGAAAGTTACGGATATAGAAATGAGCTAGATGGCTTGCAGCATACTCAGTTGGACTTGCAGATAACATTTCAATTCAGATATCTATAATGCATATTCTAATTTAACATAATTTTAATATATTGTGGTGTGTTACAGGTAGATCACACGTCTATCACATACATGCTGACTCACATATATGGTTATCACGAGTCCTCCGATGGAAGAGAGGTTTGAGTGGCATTTACCATATCGAGTGTTGCATTGGCCTCATTTCCAGTAGATGTAGCCCCAGTTGACCCTAGTTTCAAAAGGGGTCGATGGTGGGTAAGCGGATGTCCCGACTACCGCGACATTGCGCGGGAGGCGAGAGGATTTCCTCGTCGAGGGCTTAGATGAGGATGTGGGCGGGATGGCTATCGCCAATACATGTGTCGTTCGTCGTGGGCTTCTCAGATTTAGCCTTGACGGATCCTCCGACCACTTATTATGCCAGAGCACCAGTGGAGTGTATTTATGTAAGTGCTAAGTATTCATTTGAATTTAATATGTTGCGAGGTAATTTTACATACTATTTTTTAGCGGTGGAGCACATCGGCCGGGACATCTTTAGCCATACTTCGTGTGGATGAACACGAGGGATCGTTGATAGTACGAGCTACTATGTAGACTGATATGTAATATATTGGGGGCATATTACGGATGGTGCTGTGTCATGGCTGAAGCGTAGGGCCATCTACTTATCGATCCAGTCTATGTCACCTATCTTAGTCACAGACTTATCCAGCCTTGTCCAAAGATCTTTGCATTGGAGGGCCACTATATCACCGCGTGTCATCCGTGCACTACAAAGTGGTGTGATTCCACGTATGGGGCGTTAGATGTTTAGGATAGTTTATTTGTGCGTCTGTACTAAATTTATTCTTATCTATTTCATTTTTATTTATGTATGATCAATTTATGTAAATATTTGTACTCACTTCTTGGAATGAAAACTTGTAAATAAAAATGTTCATTTTTGACATTGTTGTGAAACATCTCATAAGATGCAATTGAATAAAGAATGGATCTCAAAAATAAGAAAGTTTTAGAATAGGCATGGATGATCAAATGAAAGAAAGCAGCTCGATTAAAATCTATATCTTTTTTTATTTTATTTTATTATTTTAGTGGTTTTATAATTTTATTATTTTTTTATTTTTTTTATATTTATTTTATTTTTTAAAATTTTTTTATTTTATTTGTAAATTTTTTAAGATTTTATTTTATTTATTTATTTATTTTTTTTTATTTTTTTATTTTTAATTTTTTTTATACCTATAACTAACTTAATCTAACCCAATTGAGGCATAAATTAAACTTTTGAATTGGGCAAGACCTAGGCATAAGCTCAATTGAGACAAAGCTAGTCATGTTCTTATGTAAAAAAAATATCTGACGGGTCATCTAACATGGCTTAGCCAATATATCGACGATCTTGTGACTAGTTAATCAACTATACCTATATTTAAATTTGTTTTATCAATACTTAATTACATAATTAATATTTTAATGATATTTAATTTAAAAAAAATTACCAAATAGAATTATATGTATTTAAATTAGATTACACCTTAAAATCAAACAGCCCCTAATAAAGTTACGGTTGATTTCCAGTGCCTAGGCTTCAGGTCTCTCTTACTACGCCGGCGTTGGAATCCATGAATAAGGCAATAAGAGCTAATGGTTTCGCCACCATCTTGGCCATAGCCACCGCCAACCCTCCCCATGCAGTGGAACAAAGCGTCTTCCCTGACTTCTACTTTCGTGTCACCGGCAGCGATCATCTGATTGATCTCAAGAAGAAATTCCAACGAATCTGTAAGCACTCACACATGCAAGTCTCATGCGTAAACTTTTGTGATTTCACATAAAAAACAAATTTCTTATATTTTAACTCCCAGGTGAGAATACAGCGATCAGGAAACGCCATTTCCTCTGGGACGAGGAGCTCATGAAGAAGAACAGCTGCCTCCGCATAGGAACGGGATCATCCTTAAATACAAGGAAAAAAATTGCGACGGTTGAGGTTCCAAAGCTGGGAATGGAGGCGGCCGTACGCGCCATCGATGAGTGGGGGCAGCCTAAGTCTCACATAACTCATCTCATCTTCTCCACAACAAGTGCCCTCAGCTTGCCCGGCGCCGACGTCCTTCTCACAAGACTCCTCGGCCTAAACCCCTCCGTCAAACGCGTCATGCTGTACAATCAAGGCTGCTTCGCCGGCAGCACGGTCCTCCGCCTCGCCAAAGATCTTGCCGAGAGCCACAAAGGCGCTCGCGTGCTGATCGTGTGCGCGGAGACGACCGTAGTTATCGTTCGCGCACCATCGTTGAAACGCCCTGATGACTTGATTGCTCAAGCTCTTTTCGCTGACGGGGCGTCGGCTCTGGTGGTGGGAGCCGACCCTGACGAGTTGAAGAACGAGAAACCCATCTTATCCATCATCTCAGCCAGCAGGTCTTGCTGCCAGATTCCGAGGAGGCCATTAAATCAGATTTGGACGAGACTACAATACACAAGGATCTGCCGATTCTCATATCAAGCAATATTGAAAAATGTCTCGAAGAGGCATGCAACCCACATGATATTTTCGACTGGAACTCCATTTTTTGGGTGGCGCATCCGGGCGGGCGGGCCATACTCGACCAAGTGGAGAAGAGGCTGAAGCTGAAGCCGGAGAAATTAGCTGCTTCGAGGCACGTGTTGGCCGAATACGGCAATATGGGTGGAGTTACCGTGCATTTTATTCTCGACGAGATGCGGAAGAGATCTGCGAGAGAAAGAAAAATGAGCACCGGAGAAGGGTTTGAGTGGGGCGTGCTGGTGGGACTCGGCCCGGGAATTACTGTAGAGACCGTGGTGCTTCGCAGCACTCCTCTTGCTCAAATTAACAGTTCATAGCTTGCTTCGCTGTTTTGTTCGATTCAGAGTTAAGAAAAAAAAAATCTGCGATTCATCAGATGAATAGCACATCATTGACTAAGAGCATTTTTTGTAAGTTGGGGTGTAAAAGAGCCGAGTTTGAGCGAAAAGAACTCTTATTCTTGTTCGGCTCATTTGAAATTTGTTTTGTTCGTGTTCGGCTCATTTATATATCGAGCTTGAAATGTTTGTTCGTGTTATTTCATTAGGTACGTCTATTCATAACAAAATTTTAACCACTAAATGCTGCATTTGATATATAAATGTGTTTGTATATATATAATAATAATAATAATAATAATAATAATATAATAATAATATAATAATAAAAATAATATAATAAATAATAGTAATAAATAATAATAGTAATAAAATAATAATAATAAAAAATAAATAAATAATAATTATTAATATAATATAATATAATATATTTTTTTATTTAGCAATACAGCATCGAACAAATGATTGTTCATTATTACTTTGCTTATCAAGCTTGAAATATCGTTAAATATTGTTTCGTTTTAGTTAACGAATGAACAGCTACATAACGAGAATCGACATTGAGAATACGACTTTTTTTGACAATTCTGTTGTAACAACTTAATCTTTCAACAAGAGGTCAAGAATTCATATTATTATCTTTCAATAAGAGGTCAAGAATTCATATTATTATAAATATATTATGTATATAAGTTTATGATTGAATTCAAATAAATGTTCCATAAAAAAAAAGAGGAGTACCTTCATTAATTACAGTATTCAGGAAATGTCTTCATTAAAGAGCTTTGACATTTCTATCTTTCATTTAAATAGAAATTACAGCAATAAGTTAATATCAATTCCATATTCAATTTATTGATGCAGCATCTAATTTAAAATATGAAAAATTATTAGATGTGGAATTTTTTATTTTTAACATTTTATATGTGAAGATGTAAGGAGTAGATATCTTAATTAAGGAATTCAATCAAAAAAAATTTTCATCAAATTTTAAAGATTAAGATAGGAGGCTGATAAAAAAATGTATTTATGGTTTGTTTGGAATTAATTTTAATTTTAATTATTTACTATTTTAATGTGATTTTGTTTATAAAATACATTTTTTAATTATTCTTATTATTTATTTTTAAAATTAACTCATATTATTTTAGAAATACTCAAAATAGTGTTTAGAGGTGTTTAGAATCACTCACATTTTTTGTTATAAAATTTTGTTTGTATTTTATTTTGTTTATATTTTTAATCAAAATAAAATATGTTTAGTAGTGATTATTATTTTTAAAAAATACTCAAAAAATTCCAATTGCTGTTTTGAGTATTTAAAAATTAATAATGTGATTTAATTTTAAAAATAAAAAAAGCACTTTAAAATTACAATAAATGTACATATTAGAAATAACTAAAAAATATAAATTAAAAACATAAACCAAAATTGACTTTAAATATGCCCATAGTCAAATTTATTTGATTTCAAATCAAAATAAAAAATAAGATAAAATAAATAAAAAATAAGAATAAAAGTGATCCCATACAACCCTTTATTAGTGAAGGGTGATTTATAGTCTCTAGATTCCTCGTCTTTTGTAGAATTATAAAACTCTCCCTTTAAATAGATGATAAGACAAGTCAATTCTATAAGCTTATAAAATTTCTATTTATTATTACAAGATCTAGAGCTCTCTATTAAGCTCTATAAATAGAAATATTCTTCCATTACTTCATGTCAAGCCAAAATTGAATTTAATGTTCTTCCATTCTAATTTAGTCTCCATCTTTTTTTTAAATATTTTTGTACACCCAAACAATCATTAATTAGAACTTTATGTACATCTAGTGTAAACTCCTAATCAACAGTCTTGTGGGCTCCGAAAATTCGCCATCAACCTCTCGATAATTTTTTGAATTTGAAGAGAGTGATTTGAAGTGTCGGTGTAATTTTCAGAAGACAGATGAGATCACTTAATGCGTATGGTATAGTAACAGCATATGGAGTTTCGAAATTTAAGATTTATGAAATTCATCATTTCAGCTTAAACCGGATGGTTGGGGGAATGATGACGTGTCCGATCTAGATCCCATGGTTTCGTCATCCGGACGATCGGTCTACCTACTTTAAAGAGGAGTACGGAACTTGAGAAAGATCCTCATCAACAATACATGGGTTACGTCGTCCAAGAAATTCTTGTAGACCTGGGGTGGTGTTTGTCTAAGCAGACAATCTTAAGTCTACCTTAGTTGATAGAAGGCTATTTACCCTACAAGTATATCCTATGATTCACAACTCAAAAGGGCAAAGTCATTGGAGAGCATACGAGCTACGGTCATGATCATAATATAATTGAGTCTGACTGGCCAAATCACTCGATCAGAGGACTCTGGTCATAACTACTTCATCTGTGGAGCTTACTGGCTAAGCCATGCAGTCATATGACACGGGTCATGTCCTTACTGGCATGAGATTAATTGAGTGAACATAAGCACTTGATTTAACATTATTTTGTAGAGTTTTCTTAGTTTGTCACCCCCGACAAATAGTTGGGGAATGTAGATGGATTAAGTTTGATTTAAGTTTTTAATGATAGAATTCCATTTAAACAGTTTTAGATTGATATTTGATTTGTGTTAAAAAATTGATTAATTTGAATATGTTTAAGAGCTTTAGATCCTGTCAACTCTGTGTAGCTGCTAATAAAGGATTAGATCTATTGTCACATAACATAATTAGTTTCTCAGATATTTCACTTATTTGAAACTCTTATTATAAGTTTTTAGGTTTTGTTAACCCGGACTCAGTCCTAAGACTAAACCAGGAAATAACCCGCGCAACATCCTTAGACACATGAATTTAAGCATTCAGATAGTGTCGGGGCCCATGCGGGTGAATAATAATTTTAGATAATTTTATTTCTGAATTATGAGATTGATTTTGTATTTTTATTGTTTATCCAATTTAGCTTGTGCAGCCTTTTCAAACATTATAATTTGCACTTGAAATCTCCAAGTCCGAGCACATGCACGTGTTTATAACTTAGCTAATTTCATCTAATTAATGAAATCATTAATTTTGAAAATCATAATTAAAATGAAATTTCTTAATTTTTGATTGAAGGAAGCCCTATGACTTTTGTAGAATTTGATTTAGTATTGCTTTTACATACAAAGAGTTGCATCCGTGAAGTATTTCATTTTGATTTAGATTATAATTTAAAATATTACTTGCACTTAGTTTACTTGTTGAGTTTTTGTAATTCTCCCAATTTGATTACTTATACCGATTTCAGTATTTATTGCTTTAGCCCTACTCATGCTTATTAGTTAGTATAGTAATTACCTTCATATTCGTGTAAGAGTTACTAAACATAATTTGGATTCATCTATAGACTTTAAGTTTATTGCAAGTTTGTTATGAGATTAGTATCAGTCCCACCCCCCCCAAAAAAAAAATTCCAATTAAAGCTTGTATAATTTTGAGGACTTTACAAGAAAAGAGAACTCACTTATTACTTCAATTTAAACTGTAAAGAATCACTATTAGAGTTTGTGAGTTTAATATTAGTCTCCTAAATTTACTTGCATTTTGAATGAGTGTTCTATTCTTTTCCAAAATTTTCTTTAAAAGCTCTCCCCTATTTTTCTTTGATTTAACATTTATCTTCATATTTATCATATATTCTTTTGTTTGACTTAAGTTTACGTAATTTCCATTTAAATTTGTTTAAGTCTAAATTTCGGCAGCCTCCCAGCATCATCCCCATGTAGGGGTTGCATCCGGAGTGCTTTGGTTTACTCAGTGCGTCTCTTAGTAGTGGCGTGTCGCGTCACCACAATAATTTTCATCTCATCTGCTTTTGAGCACGATAAACTTCAAACAGAAGACAAATATATATATTCATCTCCCCATTTTTTTTGTTTGGCTTAATTTAAAATTAGCGTTTCTTGTGTTCATTTTACTCTCATTTTGTTAATTCATTTGATACAATTTTGGCGACCTCAATCTCAGATCATGTGGTGGTATTTTACTTCGGGTTTGAAGTGAGGTTGTCTTTGGACCCTTTTTGATTTTCATTTTATGTAGGTCTTGAGCGTCGAGGGCCTTGGACTTGAAAGAACACATGATGCAATATATATTCATCCCCTTCCTCTTTTCTAAGTCTAAAATTAAATAAAATTTTGTGGCAACATTTAGTCTGGGAGCGTCTAATGGGTGTTGGCTTACTAGTGCCTCTTGAAAGTGATGGTGCTTCTTGAAATCAACCTATTTTTTATCTTGTCAGCCCTCTTGAAGCGACGACAGCTTCAAACCTGAAAGAAACACAATCATATATATATATATATATATATATATATATATATATATATATATATATATATATATATATATATATATATATATATATCCAGCGTTCAGATCTCACGTTCGACTCATTTTTTGGGCTGCTTTGATCTTCGACAGGGAACAAGTTTGGGTATGCAAGGAATAAGATGAATGAGGCGAAAATTGGAAGAGCTAAGCGAGGACTGAAATCGAAGAATTCAACTATTGAAGATATTCTTCCCAATTTGCAAAAGTGAAAATTCGGATTATCTGAGGAATCGGCATTAATCAAAAGAAGAATTTGTCTCTTGGCGATAATTTATTTCCCAGACAGTGAAAATTGGACGGATAAAGCGAGGAGTGAGATGTTGAAAATTGAAAGAAGAATTGGTCTCTTGACGATATTATTCCTCAGTTTATGGCGAAGCAAAAATTGAATGGGTTATGGGCTGCAATACGGCGGGGGGCTGTAGGGGTTTGCGGAACGGAGGCGGGCCCGTGCAACGGGGCGTGTTGCGGACGGCAGCGGGCCGGAACGGAGGCTGCGGAGAGTGTTCATGGGATGGGCGTGCTGGCGGGCCATGGGATGCAGCGGAACGGAAAGCGGGCCGATAGGCAGGATCGGACGACGCGCGACAGTGGAGGCGGTGGAACAGCGGGCTGGGCCAGAAGAAGCATGCGCAACAGATGCAGCATGGCGGGCTGGGCCGGAGTAGCGTGCGCAGCAGGTGCAGAATGGCGAGCTGGGCCAGAGCAGTGTGCATAGCAAGTCGCGCGGAATGGGCCGAAACGGGAGAGTGAGTCGACAGGCGGGATCGGACGGCACACGGGACGGGCCGAGGAAGTGGAGGCGGGCTCGCGGGCTCGTGCAGTGCGGAACGAGTCGGAGTGGGACAACGGGCCAGAGCGAGACGCGCTTGCGCCGTCGGGATGGCCGGAAGAGAGTGAGAGGGGAGAGGGAATTTCGATAACGAGAAATTACCTGTGTTGAGAAGTTTTGAACATTGGAATGGAGGGGACAATGATGAACTATGTTTTTTTCTTTTCTGAACTAGAGAAAAATGAGAGGGAACAGTTTTTATTTTTTGAATCAGATAAATCAAAAATAGGGGGGAATAGTTGAGCATGAAGGAGAGTAATTTAGAGATTTTAAATAAATTTTAAATTGATTAAATGATTTTAATTTGAATTTTGTGCGAGTAAACTCACATAATGTGTGTGTATATATATATATATATATATATATATATATATATATATATATATATATATATCTTATAATTTTGTTATACGAACGTCTTGTATTTTGTCGCGGATTTGGTTTCGGCGTCAGTGAGTCATTTCATATGCATGCGCTTTACCGCCGATTTTTTGTGTGATTTAGAATTGAATGAATAATCTTATAGATTTCAATATTTAAAACCAAATGATCAATTTCACGAATGGAGTCGTTTGATCTCATGCTCGACCGATATGCGTGCGGCGTTGATGACTCGAGCGCTTGATCGGTTGATCATCAAGTCATGCAATATTTATATCCTGACTAGTTTCAATATTTTGAACTTGATGGAGAAGTCCGTTCATCGATCGGAGGTCATTTGGGTTGATTTTGGTGACATCTAGTGCATTTCAGTCTCGATTTACGCACTATCACTTCAAATCATTCGACATTTGCACAGACTCATCTAAATTGAGCACAGACAGTCTCATTTGATAGTTTTCGATATTTCAAAGCTAACAGCGTGATCAATTTCATGAACGGAGGTCGTTTGGCTTGTATCGGTGCCTTCTGATATTGATATGCGTGCAAGCATGTTGAAAACTCGAGCGCTTGATAAATTGATCATCAAGTCATGCAATATTTATATTCTGACCAGTTTCAACATTCTAAATGCGATGGTGAAGTTCGTTTGTCGATCAGAGGTCATTTGAGTTAATTTTGGTGACGTCTGTATTTTGAGTCGATTTGTGTGTCGTCACTTCAAATTATTCGACATTTGCAAACTCATTCGAATTGTGACGGTCTTGATAGTTTTTTGATATTTAAAGCTAACATGATCAATTTTATGAGCGAGGTCATTGGACGTCATCGACTTCCCGACTCGATATGTGCATCGATACATTGATAGCTCGAGCTCTTAATCAATTTCTTGTTAGATTTTGTATTATTTATATCTCAATCAATTTCGACATTCTGAACGCAACGGCGAAGTCCGTTCGTTGATCGGAGGTCATTTCGACTATTTTCAATGATGTCCAGTACATTTTGAGCCTCGATTTGCGTGCTGTCACCTTCAAAGTCCATCAAATTAAACTTGTGGACTTGACTTGACTTATGACACATATGTGGAGGCCAACAAATGCCCCCCAACAAATGTGATTCGTGCATGGGGTGAGTCACGTTTATTGAAAACTGGTTGACCTTTTGGGCTGACCATAGAACTTGGATCACTTCAGCTTCGCTTGTAATAGCTTATGGAGCTTTGATAGGATTTGTCATTAGTATGCTACCTTATTCAGGGCATGCCAAATGACGAGCTTGACAAATTTGTTAGATTGATAAGAGTTCTTACACCATATACTCTCTACTTGATGGCTTTCTTTGAAGATCTTTTCTTTTATGCTCTTGATTTGAGTCTCCTCCACCCCAACCGTGCTTGGTTGAGTTTGATGGAGGAATTGGTTTGCTTTTTTTTTTTGATGAAGGACTCTGGGGAATGATTTATCCTTGGTGGTTGAAGTTCCTTCTATCTAACTTTAAGCTTGTGGACTTGATGAAGAGCTGTCATGATTTGTCCATATTGACTTATCAGGAAGTGTATATACGCCATGAACTACTTTTTCTTTGACAAATTTGTTGGAGGTACATCTGAATAACTTGACCTTCCGACTTATATAGGGTTTGTGTTGAGTTATCAGTCTAGCAACTTGTGCTTTAGCGGTGAATAACCAAAATTCTTTAGTTTGGGCCATAGGCTTTGTATGAACTATGAAATTGCTTCCCGGTCTTGTGCTTTACTTTGATGGACTTGATGAGGAGATTGACTTCGATCTATGCTTTGAGCTTGATCATATCATTTGAGAATAAATTGAGATATCACCCTGCGGGACAATATATAGATTGATTTGAGGCGGCCCTGAATTGAGAGTTTCCTCAGATTTTCTTGATCTATCGATCAAGTAGAAAGATCTCTTGGATCTTGGTTGCTTGTAATTACTAAGTTATATCTGGTTTGAGATTGAACAGCTATCATCATTGGATTTGGGGCTCTACTGGCCTTTTCTTATGGCTTGTTGAGTGAGGAGAGGCGTCGGCAACTTCGACCACATTTGGACTTGTTGAGTTCGACTTTTAGAACTACTCGAGTCTTGACTTAAGGCTGTAATGGGTTGGTTTGTCATGGACAAATGTGGGCTTTCCTTTGTGGCCTTTTCTGGCGGCTTGTTGAGTGAGGAGAGCGTCAGTAATTTGTGGACTTGTTGAGTTCGACCTTCAGAACCCATCCGTGTCATAGACTTTAGGATGTAGAGGTTAATGTTTTTCCAACTCAGTTGATTGAAGCTTCTGAAATCAGGAGTTCTTCTGACTTGATCTCCAAAATTTTGACAAATCTGAGAGATAAATTTCTTGACATTTAGAGCTGTCTTTTCATGCATAGAAATAGATTTTTTTTGTTCTTGCAAGACTCTACAACTTAACAGTAACAATTATTGATATATTCAAGGATTTCAGCGTAAAGCTCGATGTCAACCTGAATCTGAATATATTCGAGGATCTCGTCTTATAACGCGACGTCAACTCAAATAAACAAAACATAAACTAAAAATGCCCCTTGTCTTACAGGGGAAATTCTAAAGTACATTTAGGAGAATTTCTAAGATGAAAATATATTAATATTTGAATTAATATATTTTAAAGGGGATTTTAACATACAACATTGATTTCATCTATATATAAAAATCTAAAATGCCCCCTGTGTAATAAGGGAATTTTCACATAAAAGTTTTTCATCTGGAGTATGTTTATTTAGGGATCTCAGCATGAAGCACGATGTCGACCTAAATAGATATTTCAAACAAAAAATGCCCCTTGTCTTGCAGGGGGATTTCTATCGTACCTCGAGAATGTGGTCATCATGTATAATACTTTTTCAAGTATCGATCATTAGTTGGCGACATTGATCTTTTCACCCTTTGGGTTGATGAGTTTGTATGCCTCCCTATACACTTTTTTATGACAAAAGGGCCATTAGGCTCAAATTTATCACCAAATTTTGATTATGAATAATTGGTCTTCTCACACCAAGACCAATTCTCCATTTGGAATGTTCGAGGCCGCATGGTCAAAAGCCGGACATCTTTTGATAGACTTCCATTTTGATGAGCTTGCAATTTAACTTCATCAAGCGCCGAGTTCCTCCATTCTCGAGATGGGCATTTTGATCTTGATTGATTATTGAATGGTTACCTAGAAGTGAAACTCAACTTGAGAAGAAGACAACCGGTTCAAATACCAATGAATAGGAGAGAGACTTTGTAGTGTCTTAGATAGATACACCCATAGTGCCTAGCTTGGTATGTCATTCTCTTTTATTTTTGGTGAGAATTTTCTTGAGCAGTTTAATTAATATCTTCTTGAAGGCCTCCACCAAACCATTTTATCTTGGATTGTATATTGAAGAGTATCGTCAATCAATTTTGTGTCGATCGGTGAATCTATAAATCTTTGTACTTTTGAAAGTTGTGTCATTATCAGAAATTATTCAACGCAACACTCCAATCTATAGACCCATTATGCATGAAGAAGTTAATCACTCGATCGACAGTAACTTCTTTAAATGGGGTAGCTTACCCAGAGAAATAGTCGGTCGCTGGGATGAAGCGATGTCCGGTTGACAACGGTGGATCAATTGGTCCAATTTATATTCTCAACATTGAATGGCCAGATATTATTGGGTGTAATGGATTTGGAGGTTGATGGATAAGATTCTCATGTACTTGACACTCATAACACTTCTTAGCATGATTGATACAATCTCTCACCATAGATGGCTAATAATAGCTCATCCTTTTAATTTTTATTGCCATCTTGGGACCTGATTGATGTCCACCATAAAGTCCTTCATAAACTTCAACCATCACTTTGATGCTTTGATCTATATTTAGGCATCGTAGCCATATTTGCTCAAATGATCTACGATATAAGGTGTTGTTGATGAAAGCACAGAGCAATACTCTCTTCACAATTTGAGTTATCAATAATTTATTATTTGGTAATTTATCTTATTTAAAGTAGTCAATGAAGGGTTGTCTCCAATCACGTGACTCTTCTACCGTAAAGGCTTCACATTACTTTTTGAGGCAATGTCATTCTTAACTCTTCTTGGTACAATTTCTTATTGATTTTGGGGAGTATGAGGAGCAACCTGAGTTTCATCTTGTTGGGTCAGATTTGATAATCCCTCTACCTGCGGGGATTGATACTTTACTAGCTCTAGAATTCGTCGAATAAATATGTCGATCATGACATAATCACCATTCATATTTGTCATTTCCTTAGCTAATTTTGCTAAGCAGTCGGCTTTGCTATTCTCAGATCGAGAGACGCGAGTTAGTGTGATATTTGTTATTTGCTTCATTAGCTCGAGAACTTGCTTGTGATAGAAAGCTAACTCAAGCTTGTTAATTCTATAGATGTCAAGTACTTGATTTATAATAAGTAAAATACAAGTTCTAAATGCCTATGAAAATAACTTCTTCAAGACCTGTCACTAATGCTTCATATTTAAGTTCATTATTAGTTCTTGGCTCGGTCAATCCATATGATCGACTCATTATCCTTCCTTCTAGTGTTATGAAGATGATGTCAATTCCCGCTCTTACTCTTAGGAAATTTAGATATTAGACTTGTTTGATTGATGAGGCTCCATCAAAGTACATTTCCCAATTTTGTGATTTTTCTCTTTCATGAATGAGCATAATTTGCTCATCGAGAAAATCACCATTAAGAGAAGAGTCTACAGGGATGGGATGCACTAGAAAATCACTAAGACTTGTCCCCTTACTACTCTCGTATGTGATATCAAATTGTAGAAACAATACCCATCTTGTCAGCGACCATCAACGTTGGTCATCAAGTACTTATTGGATCAATCCTTGAGATGAGGATAATCTTGTGAGATAACATATAGTGACGAAGCTTTTGGACTGCAAAGATCAATGCTAAACAGTGCTTCTCTATCAGATAGTATCTCATTTATGCTCCAATCGGCCTTTGAATAATATAATAATAAGCATTCTCTTTACTTTCTTCATTATGTTGCGCCAATAATGCTCCAAGGGACTCTTCTAATGCAACTGTGTATAGAATGAGGTTTCGAGTAGAGCGGCGGTGGATTTAACATGTAGCTTTTAATGCTATTGAATGCTTCTTGGCACTCTTTGTCCTATTTGAATGGAGCATCCTTCTTCATTAACCTTACAAATGGTTGACAACATTTTGATAAGTTTGATATAAATCGACGGATGAATGCGAAGTTATCCTTTAAAGGACGAAACTCTCTTGGAGGCATCTCTATAATTGCCTTGATCTTAACTGGGTCGATTTCAATACCTCTGTGACATACAATGTGCCTGAGAAATTTTTTAGAGGATACCCCGAATGCACATTTTAGAGGATTCATATTGATATCATATTTCCTGATTCTCTCCAATATAATTCTCAAGTCTTCAAAGTGGTTTCCACGGTTTAAGCTTTTCACCACTAAATCATCAACATAACATTCCACCTTTTAATGAATCAACTCATCAAAAATACGCATCATGGCTCTTTGGTATGTAACTCCAGTATTTTTTAAGCCAAAGGGCATGATCGTGTAGCAATAGATGTCAATAGGTGTTCTGAATGATGTATATTTTTCATCTTCAGGTGTCATTTTGATTTGGTTGTATCCTGACGATCCATCCATGAATGAGAACATGTCATAGTTGAAAGTATTGTTTACTAGTAATTGATATTGAGCAAAAAATTATCTTTTGGCTTATTTAAGTCCCGAAAGTCAATGTAGTGATGGATTTGACCATTCTTCTTTCTAACGGATAATGTTGGCTATCAATGCATACTTCTCTCTCGGATGAAGCGCTTCAATTAGCTTTTAGTTTTTACATTTACACTTGATCTTCAATCTCATTCTCTAGGAGCTTGCTTAACGGTGTTGCATCTAGTTTAATAGCTAGTTTATGAATTGCTATGGGATAAGCGACATTTTAGAATATGTCCATAAAAAATCCCAATTCACAAAGTAGCATTTTTAGCTCTTCAACTTTCTCATGGGAATGAAAGTTGACGGGGATCATCCTCAACTCTAGTTGATTTCTTTAAGTTCATCCATAGCTTTATGTCCACCATCTTCAAGTTCTTCAGGTGCGGGCCTGGCTTCTACTTCTTCATCATTTTTAAGAATAATTTCATGGGAATCATCTTCTTCATCATTATAACTCTCGATCTCATCTTCTATTATATTATAAGCTCTATCTTGATGAGATTTGCGATGAACCCAGACCTTTAGTGATAAACTTATCACTTTTCATGATGCTTGAGGACTTCTTTGGCTCCACATCTTGTTAAAGATTTGAGTCTATATTTAGTAGTTCCCAATATGAATTCCAAGCTTATGCATCATTCTTCGTTATTTTTGTGGATAGTATATTGATATTCTTGTTGGTAATATCTCATCAGAACTTTCATGTTGAGTCTAAATTTTGGTGAGACTCTTGATTTGTAAAATAGAGTTCATATTCCATCACTCATTTGATGGCACATAGAATATTAATTCTTCAATCATGAACCTCAGTGGACTAATTTCTTTGAAGCATTGTTGAGGGATGGGTATAATTTTGTGGAGTCATCTACCCAAGTGAGCTATCCTCCTTGATGATCATCGAACTCTATTTCCATAAGTACATTCAAAATCATAATATGAATCAATCACTTATTTCATACTTTCTTGAAAGCTTATAAGTTCCCCTTAAGTTTGGAGCATATCTTCTTCTTCTTCGTCACTTCCCAAATGAGGAACTTTTCTTGATTTAGGTGCAGAATCAAGTGCTTTAGGGAAGTGACATTGTCTTCTTTTCTTCCATTTTTGTAGTCTTTCACTTTGTGAAGTTCCGAAGTGGATGCTACTTCAAGAGGCTCTAGCAGCTTTCTTTGAGGATGAAATATTTTACATCTTCATAGATCTTTGCTTCATTGATGTAGGTTACATTATGAATTTTTCTCCATCTTTTTAGATACTTCATACATTGATGCATAGTTGATGGGACCATGCCATACTCATGCACGGTCAAGAGAGCTCTAAATGATGTATCGATTACATGAAATTTGGCTTGTATATAAATCCTTGAACTTGAGCGGAGAATAAAAAGAAGTTTTCTCATTTTCATTGAAAACCATGAACCATCAACTTATCTCTCCCAAGATGTTGGATATCAGTGATAATCCTCTTAATACTTTTAGACTCATAAGATTGATAGAAGAACACAATCAATATTACGATCAAGATGTCACCACTCTCAGTAACATAAAGAGCGGTTGTGATCTGCATTCCATAAGATCTTCAAAAAAATGTGATCTTGAGTTTGCAATGCTTGGTCATGCATTTTTAAGCAAAGTAAGCTTCATAACTCTGGATCTTTGAGAGCTTGTATCAAAGTTTCTCAAATGACATCAAGAGAGCCTATTCGATCTCTTTTCGATGTTAGAATATTATAATCTATCTTCTTGATTTTAGGCTTTTTTTGCTCTAGGATTTGGAATGATATCTTCGTTGACTTCAATTTATTTTCCTTTATCTTTATTTGTATTTCCCTTCTTTGATGAAGGTGGTAAGACTTTACCACTTCTCAACTGAACTTGAATCACCTTATCTTGCTCAGATTCTTCTAAAGAGTTTCTTCAAATTTTCTTCTTATTCTCAAGATTGGCCAAAAAGCTCATTTTTCAATGTCATACATTTCATACATGATGATATCGATGAGTCGACTCTTCTCCATTGGAAAAATAGATCTTCATTTGAACTGTTGTCTTGATTAACAAAATTCGACATTAGCTCTTTAGGCTCTTCTTGCTTTCGATAAAATTTTAATGGGTTGGTCGAGTTTGTTACTATCCTTATCGAGATGTTGAAGAATATCGACATCACGTAGATGATTGGCATGTCTCTATGGACAAGATTCATCATTATCTTCTTCTTCAGATTGATAAAGTTTAGGCATGAAGTTTGCAAGCCAAAATAGTATGTGGTGGTGATACTCCCTAGATTATTAATGATCTTTTGAGTTATAGTTCTCTTCTTGATCTTCCTTTTTTAGCCAGCTTCTTTGATTTATGAGGCTTGCATTTAGTAGACTTCTCATCTTTGTGAAAAGTAATCGAATCTTGAGAAAGCCCAAATACTTGGTTTAGGCATCTCTCTTAAGTCCAATATAGGTTCAAGTGGTGATTCACTTAACACTAGGGAAATCTTTTAGCTTAGCATCTTCACGATCTTTTTTGGACTACTATTGTCATTCTTCCATCTGATTTCTCCTTCTTTTTTGTCTTTATGGATGATCAGATGACATAATCATCATTGTAGACTCTCTTTTGGGTTGACTAGAACACTATATGTATAAATTCACCTCGCGATACTTCCTCTAGCCAATCTTTGAAGACATAATAATCTTCAATGGGATGATTGATCATCGATGATAAGGAGTAGTTTGGATTATTGACTTGATCCTTCTTGAGCCTTTAATTTCTATGCGTAGACCGACTTTGTGCTTGAAATAATTTAGCCTTCTAAAGGAATATTCTTTGTTCATCTTTTCCTTAAGATATGGACTACATTCTCATCATCTCTTGTTGCTTATTTTGGATGCTCCCACTTGAAAAGTCCGAGGTTTGTCATTACCTCTAATAATACCAATTTTGGTGTGGATTAGAATAAATAGACTTTTTACCCTTATCATCATTGTACACTGGCTGCTTTTCTTTATCCATGTTGTATATCACCCATTTTTTTTTGCCATTTAAGCTATAGAAGCGCATGAATTTCATTTCTTCTTGAGTCCAAGGTTTATTTCTCTTTGCTTTATCATAGACAGACTTAGGTGATTCAACTTTTCAAATTTAGCCATCTTATCGAACAAGTCTTGGAATGTTGCAATCGACGCCATGCATAAAAATGGTGTCATTTTATCATCCATATTATCCATTAGCAATTGGATCGCATGTTCTTCTTCCAATTGTTGCTCACACTTCATACTTAGGTTGCACCAATGATTTATGAATTTTGTCACTGACTCATCTTTCCTCCTTTTCGCAAAAGGTCGTGATTGTGATCTAGATTGCACTAGGGAACCTCTTCATAAATATGGTCTCTAATTCAATAAATATTTTAACTAAATCATTTGACAATTCTGCATACCATTCGGATGAGGTCAGCTCTTGACAATTGTGGCGGTGCATTCCCTCTGTGTTACCACAAAATAGCCTTAAATTGGCTGATGTTGCTTTGGATTACCAAGCCACTAAAAGTATTAAATTCCGAGTAACCTTTGATGCACTTGATCATATTTGTAAGGCGACCCACACTCACCGACTTTTCGCTCGAGGCTATGACTACCTTTATTCATTGATTATCATTTCTAGTTGAGCAGTTGTTACCGTTCCAAGTGTGCTAGCCAAATTTTAAATTATCGATTGGAGAGGTAGTGGGTTAACTTCGTTCCTCGCTTCATGCGTAGCATGTACTGTAGAAGCTTGAGGTATCACAGTGGTTGGTGGTATAGAAGTTGTATTATTAGCTATCTATTGATTAGTAGACAAATGTGTGATATGATATTCTACAATATCTCCATCATGATGTTCATTTGTACATCATATCATTCATTTTGGTACCAAGCTGTGCAATCTTCTTGTCTTTGACCTCCATTTGATGATACATTTTTTTTGCTCTCTAGCTAGCGTCATGACGTCAATCAGTACAAGCTCTTCTTCTTCTTCTATTTTTTGTTGTTGTTCTCTCTTTCATTTTAGGAAGAACTTGACTTCTCCTTGTGCATTTCCAAAATAGTTTTTTGTTGGGGTACATGCCGATTGATTGTAAAAGTGTGCATTTTATTTTCGGTTCAACCATATAGATAGCTTTGACACCCATGCTCTTTCTCATTCTGGTCTTCTTCTTCATCTTCAAAGATCATCCATCCTATTTGCTATGTGAAGACTCTTCTTCAAATGTCAAAATTCAGATTCGATTGGTGTTCTTTGGTGCTTGAAGAGTTCATTTATATCTCTGACCATATAGACAACTTCTACTTCCATAGAATCCTCTTCATTATTTTCTACTTGCACATGGATTTTTGATCGACGTTCAAGTGGATCTCTGGTTCAATGTGCAGAACAAGTACTTCTATTAAAGGACTTTGATCAAAGTCAACCTTCTCTTATGGGGGTGAACTTGATCGGCGATGGGATCCCCAAGAGGATTCTCCAGGATGTCAATCATCATGTCTTTCATAAGTCATATCCTTTCTTTTGGGTATCCACTTCCAATGAGTTAATTTTGAGGTGAATTTTTTAGTATATATATCATATGTCACATCTCTTCTATTACTCAAAGTTTCATTATGGGGCCTTGGCCTCCATATTTGCTTATCCTTTGGGACCTTTCGTGATTCTTGGACACTCGAGATCCAAGTGTCACTCGATGCTCACCATAGCGTCTTCACGTTACCGGAAGAGATGGCAACTTTCTTGGTGGAGCTTTATTTTCATCACTCCTGAAATCTTCTTTTCATTAGGCCTTTGTCCTTGGCTACTTTGAGAACTTTATGTATCCTAGCAGAAAGCATTTCAAGCTATCTCCTCTGTGGTGGTGGAGCTTGACGTGGTTGGTTCTTCTAGAAAGACTACTTTACTTCACTAGTAGAGCTATTCCTCTTTACCCACTTTAGGTTATCAAAGTTGTTGTGGATAGAATACTCATTCAGTGGCGGTATTGTGTTCACTAGGTCATTCAAAGGGATCTGAGCCCTCATTTCAGCTTTCTCTTCTTCTCTTAGTTAATTTGCTTCCTCATGAGGAAGCTTCATGATCATACTTTCCGGGTACAAAAGGTTTAATCGATGCAGCAGCTGTACCATGAGGAATTAAAGACACAGTTTGCTTATTGATGATTATTTTTTTCATGGGAGCTTTAGATTGACCTAGCCTTTTGAAAACTAAAGTTCTCTCGGGAGAACTCCATTGGTTGATTGAGCGGTTGGCGCCTGGCTAGAAGAGTAACTTGAGGCCTTCCGGTGACCTCGGATGAATGTACCATGGGTGGGTACTTTAGAGTTACTTCGATAGTGAGAAATTCAAGCTACCAAATTGAATGGTAGCCCAACATCTCTTGTTGATGATGACGTTGGCTAGCGGATGTTAGCACCGACCTAGTGAATGGTGAAAGGAGTGCTTTGTAGATCCATTACAAAAGTGAAAGATAGGGATTAGTAATTAGCAATTATTATTTCACCCCATACTTTCAAGAGGAACTGAATAAAATAATGGTGTAATAAAGATATACTCTACGGAATGATTCATTCTACATAAAGCTTCATATTGAATTTATTACACACTTAAATTATCATTTTTATTTTGAATTTTCAAAAATTTTATTCTTATAACATATATGACTAAATATGGAAAGAGAATCATGTCTCAGAGTGCAAATCATGGGCTCTAAAATTCACCACCGACTTCTCAATAATTTTTTGAATTTGAAGAGAGTGATTTGAAGTGTCAGTGTAATTTTCAGAAGGCATATGAGATAGTAGATAAGACACTACCCAAAGATTTCTCCCTCATTTGGTGAGGACTTTAGATCTGGTTCTTGGTTTCCTATAGGTGCAAGTCCCTATAGTTAATTACCTCTCTCAATAAGTGAGAGAGAATTTTTGATTAAGGCTATTCGTTAGATCACTTAATGTGTAGTATAGTAGTAGCATATGGAGTTTCAAAATTTAAGATTTATGAAATTCATCATTTCGGCTTAAACGGATGGGTTGGGGAATGATGGCGTGCGATCTAGATCCCATGGTTTCGTCATCTTGGGCGGTCTAGTCTACTTGGTGAGTAGGAACGATGAAAAGATTCTCATGACACATGGGTTACGTCAAGAAATCTTTTGTTGGGTGGTTCAGGAGATAATCTTAAGTCTACCTTAGCGAGGGGGGTTTTGCCTATCAAGTATACCCTATGATTCACAACTCAAAGGGCGAGCCATTGGAGCATCAGACATCTGATCATAATATAATGGAGCTCTGGCCAAACCAGAGGACTCAGTCATGGCTACTTATCTTGGAGCTGGCAAGCCACCTTGTTAGAGGACATGGACCACACATCCTGGCGTGAGATTGATTAGTGAATATAACGAGAATACTTGATTTGACATTGGCTCCTTGTGAGCTAGAGTTTTCTTAATTTGTCACCCCGAAACATTGGAAGGTGGATGGATTGAGTTTTATTTAAGTTTTAATGATAGAATTCCATTTAAGCGATTTTGATATTTGATTTGTTGAAAAATTGATTAATTTGAATATGTTTAAGAGCTTTAGATCTGTCAACTTTGTTTAGGCTACAGAGGATTAGATCTAATGACACTCAATAGTTTCTTAGATATTTCACTGAATTGAAACTCTTATTATAGGTTTTTAGGTTTTATTAACCTGGACCGATTCCTAAGACTAAATTGGAAAATAACCCGCGCAACATCCTCAGACACTTGAATTTAAGCATTCAACATAGTGTCGGGGCCCATGCGGGTGTATAGTAATTTTAGATAATTTTATTCCTGAATTATGAGATTGATTTTGTATTTTCATTTTTTATTCCAATTTAGCCTGTGTAGCCTTTTCAGACATTAAAATTTTCACTTGAAATCTCCATGTCGAGCACATAAGGTGTTTAGAGCTTAATAATTTCATCTAATTAATGAAATCATTGATTTTAAAAATCATAATTAAAATGAAATTCCTTAATTTTTAATTGAAAGAAGCCCTATGACTTTTGTAGAATTTGATTTAGTATTGTCTTATGTCTGCTTGTACAAAGAGTTGCAGATCCAGTGGCGAAGAAGGCGTTTTGATTTAGATTGTAATTTAAAATATTACTTGCACTTAGTTTACTTGTTGAGTTTTTGTAATTCTCCCAATTTGATTATGTTCAATCTACATCACTTTTAATAAGTTATGTGATTTTATTTATTGCTTTAGCCCCACTCATGCTTATTAGCATATAGTCACCTCCATATTGTATAAGAGTTACTAAACCTAATTTGGATTTATCCCTAGACTTTAAGTTTATTATGAGTTTAGTATTAGTCCCTCTCAAATTCCAATTAAAGCTTGTTTAATTTTGAGGACTTTACAAGAAAAGAGAACTCACTTATTACTTCAATTTAAGTATAGAATCATTAGAGTTTGTGAGTTTAATATTAATCTCTCTAAATTTCTTGTATTTTGAATGAGTGTTCTATTATTTTCAAAATTTTCTTTAAAGGCTCCCCAATTCTCTTTGATTTAATATTTATCTTCATATTTATCATATATTCTTTTGTTTGACTTAAGTTTAGGTAATTCCCATTTGAATTTGTTTAAGTCTTGAATTTTAGTCTAAATTTTGGCAACCTCCCGACTTTATCCCCGTGTAGGGGGCATCGAGTGTTTTTTTCGGTGCCCTCTTGAGCGTAGCGGCTGTCTTGCACCACATTTTTTTTATCAGTCGTCCTCTTGAACAGAGAAAACTGAAAGAAGATAAATGCAATATATATTCATTACCCATCTTTTATTGCTTGATGCTTTTAGTTTAAAATTAGCTACGTTTCTTACTTAGCTCTTAAGTGGAGTTCATTTCACTCTCATTTTTCACAAGTCAAAGATTTGATGCAATTTTGACAGCCTCAAGCATCATCCCGTGTAACGAGTGGTGTCTTATGACACTATGTTTTTCATCTCAGCCCTCTTGAGCGATGAGGCATTGCACCGAAGAAGACTGATGCAATATATATTCATCCTCCATTCCCCTTTTTTTTTAAGTCTAGAAATTAGATAAAACTTTGGCAATATTTGTTAGAGCACATCTCGGATATCCTCTTGGTGGCAGTTTCTTGCGACACCACAACCTATTTTTTATCTCGTCCCGCCCTCTTGATCACGACGAGGCCCTCAAACATGTAAAGAAATACAAGCATTTATATATATATATATCCACATTCACAGATTCCACATGTTATGACTCATTTTTTTGGCATGCGATGCTTGAGAAAATAAGGTTGGGTATGCAAGAATGCGTGGTTTGTGTGAAGCAAAATTAGGCTAAAGCGAGTCGACGAAAATTAAAGAAGAATTCACCTCTTAACTGTTTTCTCTGGATTGTGTGGCGAAAATTGGAGTTATGCAAGAATACAAAGAAAATCAAAAGAAGTTATGTCGATGTTCTTCCCCAATTAGAAAAGTGGATGAATAAAGTGAGGAGTGTGACAAGCGAAGAATTCACCTCGATGTTCTTCTCATTTTCGAAAATTGTACGGTTACCGGCCGCGGATACGACAGACTGTAGGAAGAATGGGAAGGGCCGGTGGGCTATAGGAAGCATGCTTGCGGGCTGGACGGATTTGAAACAGTGGCGGGTTTGCAGAGAAGAGGTGCAGTGGGCCGGCGGGGCTAGCGGGCCATGGGTTTGCAGAAGGAGGCGGGCCGTGCAGCGGGGGGGTCACAAGACGGCAGCGGGCCGGAACGGCGGCTGCGGAGAGGGTTCGCGAGATGGCGGCGTGCTGGCAGGCCATGGGATGCAGCGGAACGAAAAGCGGGCCGGCAGGCGGTATTTGGACGCCTGTGGTGGAAAGGAACAGCAGGCTGGGCCAGCAACATGCGCAGCAGGTGCAGAATAGCAGGCTGGAGCAGCAGCACAGCAGGTCCAAAATCGGGCTGGACCAGCAGCGCGCAGCAGGTTTCACGGAATGGGCTGGAACGGGGATTGGAACGGGAGAGCGGGCCGTCAAACGGATCGGACGGGGCACGGGACGGGTCGAGGCAGTGGAGGCGAGCTCGCGGGCTCGTGCAGTGCGGAACGGGTCGGAGTGGGATGGCGGGCCGGAGCGAGACGCGTGTTTGCGCAGTTTTGCGCCGGCGGTATGACCGAAAGAGTGTGAGAGGGGAGAGGGAATTTCGAGAAGGAGAAATTACCTATGCAGAAAAGTTTCGAACGAGGGAATGGAGGAGACAGTGAGGAACCATTTTTTTTTTCTTTTCTGAATCAGTGAAAAATGAGAGGGAGCAGTTTTTTCTTTCCTTTTTTTGAATCAGATAAATCAAAAATAGAGGGGAACGGGTTGATCATGAGGGAGAATAATTTAGGGATTTTAAATAAATTTTAAATTGATTAAATAGTTTTAATTTTAATTTTATGCGATAAACTCACAAAGTCATATATATATTATTGTGTCTAGAAAATATTCGGTGAGTAAAGTTTACACATTGTTGTAAATCGACACACAGTATTTAAAAGTGAAAACTCAAATTTTAACGTGAAAACCTCGAAAGAGGAAAAAATCAGCTTAAATAAAACTCATATATTTATTTTGGACTGATTTTTTCGATAATGGGATTATTAAATATAAGAGGGCGACAATGGGAATCCAAAATCGCAGACAACAATATATAGTCACGTTCGAGGTTAACATTGAGTGGTAGAAGATGATGGTGAATGGGAACGACCCTAACGATGAAGGTCATCATGATGGTGGAAGCGATTAATGACGACAAGGATTTGACGGCCACGGCGGTGGTGGTTGACAACGTCGATGGTGCACCATTAGTGCTTGGAGGATTTTCAAGCTTTGAGCTCTCTCTCTCTTCGCCTCTCATATGAGGATGAAAACTATTTATAGATTGGAGGTGCGTCTGTACAAACATTACCACTCCACTTCATGGGATGACAAAATGATCCTGATCATATGATGTATTTGTGTATTTGAATGAATGATGAATTATGATATATTGCTTGATCGTTAAGGCCGATTTATAAACACTCCATGTTTAAGATTTGATTGATAAGCGCTTGATCTGGTTAGTCTTGATTCACGTCATATTGCTTTCGTCAAGATTCGTCTTTATAGTGGAATTTTGATCATATCGGTTGGCGTCATGGAAGTTGATTCCATTTTATCTTGTATGGCGACCAAGTTTTCCAAGATCAAAACCACCATCGGTGGAGCATTTCAAGCTTTTAAAGCGAGCAGAGAGGAGAGGCTCAAGATCTTCCAAGCACAATCGTGCGCCACTGATCGGCCACGCTGCACCGCCGTTTGATCCTCGTTGTCAATCTGTTCTCCATCATGATGACTTCTGCGATTGATTGTTCGCATTCTTCGATGTGATTCTCAGATTTCTCGATTCACCATCATCACTCTCTGTATTTACACTCGATCGTTGTCATATAGTTGTTGTTCCTTTCTCTGAATTCTGTGATGGAAGATCTTTGAAATACATAGTGGAAGCTTTTTCTTGAGCCTGTGGTTTCCCTCTTTTTTGGTTTTCCACATAAAATTTTGGAGTTTTATTGTTTACTCTTTTTACATATTACTAGATTTCAATAAATTTGCGAAAACTTTACTCTACCTCTGGTTTTCTATGCCAAGATATATATATATATATATATATATATATATATATATATATATATATATATATATATATATATATATAAGATAATTTCTATTGCGAATGATAGTGTTCGTTTCACGTCGGATCGTTTAGTTTATCAAATTGAGTTCATTTCAAAATGCGACATTTTTAAACGATTTTGCACAAACTCATCTTGAAAACATTTACTTGATAGATTTTGATGTTTTAAAACCAATTGCGCATTTAATTTCATGAATGGAGGTAGTTTGATCCTCATCATCGATCTCGTGCGATGGCGACTTCGAGTGCCTCGGTTGATCGCAAGTCATACAATATTTATATCGACCAATTTCAATGTTCTGAATGTGATGGCGGCGTTCGTCGATCGGAGGTCATTTGGGTTGATTTTGGCGACGTCCAGTGCATTTCAGCCTCGATTTGCACGCGTCACTTCAAATCATTCGACATTTGCACACACTCGTCCGAATTGAGCGCGGATAGTCTTATTTGATATTTTTGATGTTTTAAAGCTAACGACGTGATCAATTTCATGAACGGAGGTCATCTGACTTGCGTTGATGCCTCCTGACTTTGATATACGTGCAAGCATATTTACGACTCGAGCACTTGATCAGTTAATCATCAAGTCATACAATATTTATATTCTGACCAGTTTCGATGTTTTGAATGTGATGGCGAAGTCCGTTCGTTGATCGGAGGTCATTTGAGTTGATTTTGGTGACGTCGTATTTGAGTCTCGATTTATACTCACTTCAAATCATTCGACATTTCGCGCTTCATTGAGTGTGGATAGTCTCATTTGATAGTTTTTGATATTTCAAAACTAACGGTGTGATCAATTTCATGACGAGTCGTTTGGACATCATCGTAGCTTCGACTCGATATGCCGACATTGATTTCTCGCTTAATCAATTGCTCGTTAGATTTTGCAATATATTTATTTCAATCAATTTCAACATTAACAACGGCTAAGTCCGTTCATCGATCAGGTCATTTCATTATTTTCGATGATATTCTGCATTTTGGTTTGAATGATGTCACCAAGTCTATCAAATTAAACTTGTGGACTTGACTTATGACACATATGTGAAGATCAATACGTCTACATATATTCACACATGATAATAATTAATATCTCTCAAACAAGAGAACAACTACAATGGACTCTGAGCCAATCCCGAACAGCACTCCCCACTCGAGTTCCTCTCTTATAGTTATTTTCTCTTCTTTAATAGGCATATTATGAACTTTTTCCAAATAAAGTACTCATAATATGAACTTTTACACACCATATTGTCATTCCTAACCATCACATGTATTAATGAGTAGCTTATCCCCTTCAAATATAATTTATCCTTCATGGGATCAATGATAGAACTCCCACCAGGACGAAAAGTCCAAGATATAGAGTTCTTGAGTTCCAATCTAAAAGATGAAACGTAACGAATGCCTCTTCAAGACACTTGCTAATGACTTGATTTGTGAGATGATAGCGAAGATTGGATGCTCGTTTGCTTAAAAGTAGGATTGGCTCTACTTATAATAGCTAATTTCTCGTCTCCAAAAAAATGACATCATAATTAAGATAAGCTTCACTCCTCTAAAAGCTCTCTAATAAATACGACATACTTTGAGTATACAAATATTTTTAGGGCTCTTAGTGAGAGAACTTTAGCGTGGCATAGGATGGTCTGGCTAGATGAGAAACTTCCATGATAAAATATAAAGTGTTGGATAGAAGGGTTGAGTCAGATGATTTTTGCGAGGCAGAAATATTCCTTGACTAAGTTTGTCATCCTAATTGTCGAAGATAATATGGCTTTCATAATTTCTTTTTTTTTGCAAGTTTAGTATATTAGTGTTTACAATTGTCTACGTTAAAGTGCTTAAAAGATGTCAACAGGTGAGGACTTATCTTGAGAAATTCATCGTTTCACTTAAAATACCACTAATTAAGAATCTTGATGTCAAAAACAAGTTGATTCTAAGTTGAAACTGGTTGAGATCAAGCACTTAAAATATCATTGAAAACTTTGGGATATCAATTAAATCTCTAAATGGCTATTAAACATGGAATGTTTATAGTCAAATTGAGCGTCTCGATGAGCCGGATCTAACAAGCCCAAGATCTCATAATTCTGACTTCATCTGAGCATTCAAATGCTTAAAATACATCAAATGATCAAAAGAATCATTTTGAGCCGTCCGATGGAGGGGAGTGGTTCGGATTTTGCATGTATTTGAGACACCACTCTCCAATCTATAAATAGCCCTCATTCCCATATGAGAAAAAAAAGAGAGAGCTTGAAAATCCTCCAAGCATAATCGTGCCACCACTCGGCGACCACCCCCATTGGTTACCAACCACGTCGGCCCGCCGATCCTCGCCATCGTCAATCTCCGTCGGTCTCCATTATGATGACCCTCATCATCAGTGGCTGTTCCCACTATTCACCATCATTTGCTACCACTATCAACTATTACAGCCTTAACGTGATTATATGGCTGCTGTTGTCTGATTTTTGGATTCTCATTGTTAGCCCTTCTCATATACAATTATGTAATCCTATTATCGGGAAAACTTGTACTCCAAAATAAATATATAGTGAAAACTTTTTCTTGGGCTCATGGTTTTCCTCTTTTGAGGTTTTCCACATTAAAATTTAGTTTTCTTGTTCACTCTTTAAATACTTTGTGTCTTTGGATTTCAAAACAAGTAAAAAAACTTTACTCTACCATATGTTTTCTACCATAGCGGTTTGGCACCGTCTGTGGAAAAATAACCCTTCAATCACAATTCCTGTGAACACCTTCGTTATGGCCAATCACTAATAACAGCCAACTCGCTCACTCTCGAAACCAATCCTTGAACCAATGACACCAAACTTCACTCACTAGCGTGGACGTGGTTAAAGGCACGATGGAATCTCTTTAGAAGATTGTGTCCACCGAATAGAAGAGTCTCAAAATAAGATGATCTAACTTTTGCGAAGAATACAACAGCCACTACCGCGGCAAACACATCTCCCCCAAGATCGATCGTTAGCCGTGGGAGGTCAAAATGCTAATCTCCTTGACACTGAAGTTCCCCATAGAGACCGTGATGCGATCTCTTTGACACCGCTAGTTCTACTCATCCATCACGCGGCTCAATGGCTAATCCATCAATTATTGCTGGTAGCTTGACATATTCTCATCCTGTTGACCCCACTTGTCATGTTATACGTGCAGAATTATGATACTTAATGAAGACAAATTTCACCTTCAATACAGAAATCATCTTCCCCCTCACCGCGGCTATGAGGAATCCTCACCTTTAGCTGAAGCAATTCTTCAACATCTTATTCCCATGGGTTTCAAGCTTCCGAGCATTGATTCCTATGATGGGGTGACTGACCCACACGAATACATCGACTATTACAGGACTATCATGCATATCCAACGAGCTCCTGACACACTGCTTTGTTAGGTCTTTCCCGTTACCCTCAAAGGGCAAGCTCGCACTTGGTTCTACTCCCTTCCAAGGGGATCCATCCGTACCTTTGACGAACTTGCCAAGATTTTTGTGGAATAGTTCATTGCAAACAAGAGGATCATTAAAGATTCCTCCCATCTCTCCGGCATTCGTTAGAATGAGGGTGAATAACTTAAGGAATATTTCTAGAGGTTCTCCTTAGAAGCTCACCAAATATCTGGAGTAGACCCTGAACTATTAAGAGGAGTTTTCCTTGGAGGACTCCGTCCTTTTACTCGTCACTAATGCGAGACACGGTCCTCTCATATGCCGACTTAGTTCATCGTGTGGAAGCATAAATCTCTGTCGATGAGGCCATTAATGCCCATCGCAAATAATTTGAACAATCTACAGGAAAATGTAAGAGCGCCCCAGGGAATGTGGACTGTCCCATCAAAAGAAACAACAAGGCAAATGATCTCCCTCCGACCCCATATCAACGATGTGAACCACGAAAGAATACACGCCGCTGAACACATCTCGTGTCAATCTCTTGATGGCTATTCGAGATGAAGAAAATATCAAGTGGCAACATCCACTGAAACCAAATTCAGGAAATCAGGAGCAATATTGTCACTTCCATCGAAGTCGTGGACATACTACTAAGGCATGCAAACAACTCAAAGAAGAAATCGAGAGGCTCATTCAACAAGGATATCTACGTCAATTTGTGAAGAATCAAGCGAATCAAACAAACATACCTCCAACTGGGGGGCAACTAGGACAATCATAAATAAAAAATAATCATCAACGGTGGAAAATTGAAACAATTGCGAGGACCAATACTATTTAATTAAGTTCTCATTACCACCTCTGAAGAGCCAGAGTTAAAGAAGTCTCGTATCGATCATTCCATCACTTTTAATAACTCGGACTTAGAAGGAGTCCATGTTCCTCATCAAGATCCACTTATCATCAGCGCAGGGATCGGTGACCCATGCTATAATGTTAAGAGAATTTTGATTGACAATGGAAGTTCTGTTGATGTCTTGTTTTACTCGACATTTCTTAGCATGGGCCTGGTTAAGGAAAAGCTCCAACCCGTTGCAGGACCATTATACGGGTTTGATAATCGCCCTATGCGAGTAGAGGGGACAATCACCCTTCCTGTTGTCCTTGGTGAATTTCCTCGACAAGTGACTCATCTAATCCAATTCATGGTGGTCAAGTCAGATTCAGCATATAACGCTCTCTTTAGAAGGCTTCTCCAATCAATTTTTGGTGCAGTCACTTCAGTATCTCATCTCAAGATGAAATTTCCAACCCTGTTGGAGTTGGGGTGGTCTGTGGAAATCAACAGATAGTGCAATCAAGCTACCTCAGACAAGCTCAACCTCACCCTTCTATGATCTTCAACATCATAGATTTTAATTTTTGAGATGAAGGAGTACCCCAAAAAGCTTCCCCTGTTGAAGACTTGCTCTCTGTTACATTATCAGATGACCAACCATTACGAACAGTGCAAGTTGGATCTCTGCTCTCAGACGAACAAAGGGAAAAATACATAGACTTCTTGCGTAGAAATCAAGATATCTTTGCTTGGATCCTGACGGACATGCCGGGGGTCGACCCCAATTTGATCATGTACTCCCTCAAGATCGATCTGACATTCAAACCGATCATCCAGAAGAAGCGAAGTTTTGCACTGACGCCTCGCTATTGAGCAAGAAGTTAACAAGCTTCTAGAAGCGGGATTCATACGAGAGGTACATTACCCTATATGGCTAGCAAATGTTGTCATGGTTAAGAAAATAAATGGAATATTGAGAATGTGTATTGATTACACGGACCTTAATAAGGCTTGCCCGAAAGATAGTTTTCCCCTTCCTCGAATTGATCAATTGGTTGATGCTACATCTGGACATCAAATGCTCAGTTTTTTGGATGCGTACTCTGGTTACAACCAAATAAAAATGGACCCAACGGATGAAGAAGCTACAATATTTCAAACATATAAAAGTTTATACTGTTATCAAGTTATGCCGTTTGGGTTAAAAATGCTTTATACTTATCAACGACTTATGAATAAGATTTTTAAAGACCTATTAGGCCGCACAATGGAGGGGATGATATGTTAGTAAAAGCTTGAAGAATCACAACATATTTCGACTTAGAAATATGCTTTAACCTTCTTGACGTTATAACATGACTCAGACCAAATGTACTTTTGGGGTTACGTGGAAAATTTCTTGGATTTATGGTAACCCAGTGGGATAGAGGCCAACCGAGAAAATCAAAGCTCTCAAAGATATGACTCCTCCAAAAAATTTTAAGGAAGTTCAACGCGTTTGAAGGCAATTGTGTTATCCCTAGCCCATTTTGGGGATAGATACTTATTCTTTAAAATATTAAAGGGAGCTAAAAATAATAATTTTCATTGATGATGAATGTCTATTTTGAGCAACTAAAGGAGTATTTAGCATCTCCACCCTTACTATCCAAGCCTATCCAAGGAGAGATGCTATACTTATATATTGTAATCTCTTCCCACGCGATAAGCTCAGTTTTAGTGTGAGAAGAAAATGAGATACAACAAATAATTTACTATGTCAGCAAAATTCTCTCTATATAGAAAGTCGTTATCCACTTGCAGATAAGGTGGCTCTGGCTTTAGTTTTCTCAGCGTAAAAATTGCGTCCATACTTCCAAGCTCATACTATCGACGTTTATGCTCATTTACCATTAAGGCCAATCCTACAGAAACCAGAAGTATCTAGAAGGTTAATTAAATGGTTTGTAGAATTAGAAGAATTTGATATAAATTTTCTACCTTGGCCTGCTATAAAGTCTCAAGTACTCGTAGACTTTATAGTGGAATGCACTGTCCCAACTCCAGAGGAGCTATCTGCTACACGTCTTTCGTCTCCTCAATGGGCCATCTATGTTGATGGAGCTTGAAATCTGTCAGTGCGGGAATCTTACTTATTTCCCCAACGAATACCTTAGAGTATGGACTTCAAATTTTCTGATAATAATATGGGCAATAGGCTCTCATCAAAGTTGAGACTCACCATTGATTGTGAAGCTCAAGACTTAGTAATCCACCGACTCTCGACTTGTTTGAGAGAAACTTTAATACTCATAATCCTCATGCAATATCTTCACTTGGTAAAGTCTCTTCTTGCCCATTTCAAATCATTCACATCAGAGAAGAATACTGGTGACTCTATTAAGCTTGCTACATCTACTAGATCTATTTAAGAGAAAGCATGTTGAAGAAATATATTTTCTAGCATCTCAGGGTCATGGGTAATACAAGCAATTAATGAGATAAAGGAACATTCATTGATGGACCCCATCCTGTCTTTTTCACAAGAAGGAACCCTTCCTGAAGACCCAACTTCTGCAACTCGTCTCCGAAGACAAGCTTCAAACTTTACTATTATCGAAGGTGAACTATACAAACGATCTTTCCTCAAATGCTCTCTCACCTTGAGGAGTCGATTCACATTAAGAGAGGTTCACTCAGGGATATGTGGAGAACACCTAGGAGGAAGGGTGCTAGCCCTTAAAATT
Organism: Cymbidium sinense; assembly: GCA_021442155.1. Classification (NCBI taxonomy): domain Eukaryota; kingdom Viridiplantae; phylum Streptophyta; class Magnoliopsida; order Asparagales; family Orchidaceae; genus Cymbidium; species Cymbidium sinense. The sequence continues at coordinate 102,577,860 of CM038225.1, forward strand.
ATAAGGCAAGGGTTCTATTGGCCTACGATGAAACAAGACACCTTGGAGTTCACAAAAAAATGTGCAAGTTGTTAGTTGCACTCTAACATCTCTCACATGCCGCATACATAGCTCTCATCCCGTCAAAGCCCGTGGCCTTTTGCTCAGTAGGGAATTGATATCATGGGACCTTTTCGATAGCATCGACAAAGTTTATCTTTTAGGTCGACTACTTCACTAAATGGGTGGAAGTCAAACCACTCGCTAAAATCACGAAGGCAAATGCTAAATAATTTATTTGAAAAAAATATAGTATGTCGATTCGGTCTTCTCTGGTTTATCGACAATGGAACCCAATTTCTTGAAAAAATCTTTACGTCATTTTGCAAAGATCTTCATTCATTCTTTGCGCATCATAGCACATCCTCAAACTAAGAGTACAACGATATACTCAAAGGACTAAAACACATCTTGAGAAGGCGGGGCAATGGGTTGATGATCTTTCTAATGTTCTTTGGGCTTACTGCATGGACCGGTGGGATACCATATAACTTGTGTTTTAGCAGTTATTATCGATGATATCGGGGTTCCATTCGATCATGATGGTAATGAAGAAAAACTCTATCAACACTGGACCTACTCCCCGAAACTCGTGACATGGCCCTACTTGGCTGCTTCCTATCACCAAAGGGTAGCTCGTCACTTCAACAGAAGAGTAAAACCTCATCCCATATCTATGGTGACTTGGTCTTTCAGTCGAAGGCTCAAGGCCCTCAATAAACTCTCACCTCTTTGGGATGGCCCATATGTGGTTATAGCTATGGTAAAGCCAAAAATATTCAAGCTCAAGGATCGGAGGAAAAACTTTACCTCGAACTTGGAATCTTGAGAATCTCTATTATCGCCAATTCTTACTGCATAATTATTGCTCGTTTATCATTTCCTCTTCATGTAGTCGACCCCACTTAGTGGGATAAAGACTTGTTGTTATTGTTGTCATTTCCTCTTGAAACTCATATTTGTGTTAAAATCGTCTTGAGATTGTATCACTGAACTTATCAGAGTAATGAGTTTATAACTTTTTCTTTCAAGCTTGTTGCATATGAACAGTCTCCTTCAATTAATCCTCCCACTTGAAAAATGCACAACTCACGTTGTATCTCAGTCAGGGCATGATCAATCCCACAGGGACTTGATCAGACATCTTCCATATAGGTAAGAAGTCAAGTAACGCTTTGGCTAATACCTAGGATAGGTCAAAAAGGTCCTTGGTGGACATCTCACGGACTCTTCCATATAGGTAAGATGTCAAATAATATTTTGACTAATACCTAGGATAGCCCAAAAGGTCGTCGGTGGACTTCCCACGGCCTCATCCGTGCAGGTTAGCGTCGTCAAATAATATTCAGACCAATCACCTCGGATAAGTAAAAATAGAACAAGAGTATATCACCAAAAAATAAAAAAATAAAAATTTTCATTGATAGTACCAACATGATGACATAAGAAATAATCAATATTCTAATACAAAATAATACATAGATAAAAAAATGATGCACTCTCAAGTGATGCTACATGATATCAACATCATCCTCACCACTAGGAGATGCTCCCTTAAACTCACTCTTGATTCCTTCATCTCATGAATCTGGCAAAGGGTCTTCAGATGCTTGGCTGGGAGATAGATCCTCAATACTAGCTCTGGTTTTACGATGTACTAAGCGGATTCCTTTCAGGAACCCTCAGATAAAGCCCTCATCTAAACATTGATGCTCCAAGTCCTTCACTTCAACATCAAGAATATGATTACGAGCTTCCTGGATATAGTCTTCGATAATGTTGCGATAAGCCAAGGAGTTCTTAAAGTCTTTCACCGCCTTCAAAGAAATTTTATTTGCTTCTGATTCTGACATTATAAGCTCCTTCTCAGAAAGACAATCTTGTAATGCCTTCTTCTCCAGTTCAAGAGCTCTCTTCTCCGCTACAAGTGCCTTGAGTATTTTCTCTTTCTGGCGAGTCTCCATCCTCACCTCAATCAGCTCATCACGGGTGCGCTCCACCTCCTGAAGCTGGAGAGAAAGAGAAGTCGACATGTTCGCTAGCTCATTTTCACCGTTGATCCTCCAAAGTCGTCACTTCTTTGGACTTAACACTCATCTTTTGTCCTTTCGCCTTGTAGATACCTCACCTTCACAAATTCAATATTCCACTCGTCTAGAGCGACACCCAAATGAGCCAACAATCCTAATGTTTGAGTTACCTATATATATATAAAAAACCATCACAAATATTACACAAAGAAGGAGGAAAAGAAGAAAAGGAGGAGGAAGAAAAGACAACGTACTAATTCATCCGCTCGTTGATGTCCAGTGCATACATGTTTTAACACCTCTTCAGGAATCTGCGGCTTCGAGAAATGAACTCTCCCATTATGAGTTGAAACAACTAAACTCTCAGAGGCCAACTGAGGGCGAACATCTTCTCCGCAGATATTTGACGTAGTCACTTTGGCACATGTCTTCTTTTTCTTTAAAGAAGAAACATTGCTACCTCCATGGTTTTGTAACAGAAAGGCCAACATTGCTTCCAGAAAGAACTCCGTGAATACGAGGAGAATTGTCATCACCTTTACCTGATCTCTTCTATGGAAGAGCATGAGATCTCCATGCCTGGATGGAAAGGCCAACCTTGAACATTCTATCTTCAATAATGTATTTGCTAATGTAACGTAACTCATGTTGTAAGCTCTCTGCATCAAGAATATTAAGAGTTGTTAAGATTTCATTCTCTTCGATCATCATTGGATCCGGAAGGTCATTCAATCTTCCCCATCTCTCAGGGAGGCTCCACTCATTTTTCATAAAAAAGAATCCATTAGACCAATTTCTAGATGGATCCCATGCTGAAAATTCTATCCAATTCTTTATAGCCCGACAAGAAACATGTCCCTGAGCATCACATGTAAATTTGCACATTCGACACAAATATTTGATGTTCAAAGTAACACCACGCTCTCTAAAGAAGACAGTCAAACCAACGATGATCACTAGAGCTCGAAATGAAAATTATGATAAAGCTACGTCACATATTTTAAAGATCTTAATCAACTCAGGAGCCAAAGGGAATCGCAGTCCTGCACGAAGAATCATCTCAGAAATAGTAAAGTATCCTAGCGGAGGTGAATGGGCTCGGTCAGACTTTTTGGCAACAATAGCCACCAACTCGTTAGGGAAGTAAAATTTCCTGCGAAGCACCATTAAACTATCTGATATAATAGTGGATAGTATATCGTCTATAGCTATTACACTATAGGTTTTCTTCCGGCCATCACCTTGTGAAAATACATAATAAATAAACAAAGAGAGAAATGACAAAAAACTGAAAATTTTTGTGAAGCAACTCACTCACCCCAATACTTGGGCATATCCTTTCCCGATTCTGTCGCTCATGGACAGCTTGGGATAAAATTTTTCACCGACGATCTGACAAAAAGAATGTACATACATTGGAGATCAAAAAAAAAGGAGAGAAGTTATTCCCCTCTAATGATGCTCTGAAATTACCTGTCAAACTTTCTAAGTCATTTGAACGATGGTTCCTAACTAACGCTTTCCCGCCATCTTGGCGGTTATCAACTGTTGAACCATCCATTGAAGTTCTAAAAGTCTCTTGACAAACTGCCGGCCTTGATTGCCCAAACCGTCGATCAATGAGAAGGTTGACGCCTCTTTCGAGGGAAAATCGAACAACAAGATACCCCACCGATCGCCTCAAACCCGGTGGGTCGAAGAGGTTGGCCTCTTCGAGGGAAAACCGAATAATGATGTATACCACGCCTTGATCGCCCAAACCCGATCAATCCAGAGGGCAGTTGGCCTCTTTGAGAGAAAACGAACAACGACCTCTGCTTGATCGCCTCAAGCGACCTCCTCTTAAGAAGAAGAGGGACACCCAAACATATGAGGTGTGCCTTCTCGCGAGTTAGATCTCTTATAAGGGCAAAAAAATAAAATTTTGAAAGAAAACCTCAAAAACCTGCAAAAAATGCTGAAAATTCCAAAAAATGGATAAAAACGGACGAAAATACCCTCATGGTGTGCGCCACATGCAGCCATATGGCTCCTTGACACCAGCCAGCCGCCAGAGCGCCCCGCAGCTGTCAGCATCGACCCATCTGGCCTCTCGCCCCTCGGTAGCCACCGCCGTGGCGCCATTCGTCTTGGCCAGCACCCACAGTAGCTCCATCGCCAGAACTCGTCGAGTAAGCACTGGATGGGTCCATAACCTCGAAATCTTCGGCGTGTCAACACATCACCACACTTACGTGACCATAATCTTATGCTCCCACAAAGATCTGTTCTCTTAAAATATATGGTTAATAGATTCACAAATTTCATTGAAGAATTTGTTACTCTCAAGTATTTGACATATGTATTTTTGGATGATTGAGAAAATGTCATCCAAAAATAGGGGGCAACTGACATGTCACTTAAAATACCACTAATCGAAGTGTGAATCTTGATGCCAAAAGCAAGTTGATCCTAAGTTGAAATTGGTTGAGATCAAGCACTTAAAATATCATTGGAAACTTTGGGATATCAATTAAATTTCTAAATGTCTCTTAAACATGGAGTGTTTAAAGTCAAATCTAATGGCGGATCTAATAAGCATAAGATCTCATATGACTTCATCCGCATTCAAATGCTTAAAATACATCAAATGATCAAAGGAATCATTTTGAGCCGTCCGATGGAGGTGGTTGGATTTTGCATGTATTTTACATCCTCTCCAATCTATAAATAGCTCCTCATTCCTCATGAGAAAAGGTCAAAAGAAAGAGGAGAGCTCTAAAGCTTGAAAATCCTCCCATAATCGTGCCACCACTCGGTCGACCACCCCGTTGGTTACCACATCGCCGCCACGCCGATCCTCGCTTCGACAATCTCGTCGGTCTCCATCACGACCCTCATGCGTGTTTGTTCCCCTGTTCACCATCATCTAACATCTATTATGAGCATTGACTATGTCATTTTGTTGTCGATTTTGGAATTCTCATTGTCACCTTCTCATATCTGATTATGTAATCTTGTTATCGGAAAACTTGTACTCCAAAATAAATATATAGTGGAAGCTTTTTACTAGGCTAGGCCCCGTGGTTTTTCCCTATTTTTGAGGTTTTTCACATTAAAATTTCTGGAGTTTTCTTGTTCACTTTTTAAATACCTATGTATGTGCTGGATTTTACAACAAGGCTAAAGCGTAAACTTTTACTCTACCGTAACTGATTTTCTAGCACGCAATAAGTTTCAATCTAAAAGATGAAACGTTACGAATGCCTCTTCAAGACACTTGCTAATGCATATTAAAATCATGAGCATCAAATTTTACTTGATTGAACATTAAATCCCTTTCCACTCATATAAATATATATATATATATATATATATATATATATATATATATATATATATATATATATATATATATATATATATATATATATATATATACCTTCTTCAGAGTGGGACGCTATGACTTGATTTGTGAGATGATAGCGAAGATTGGATGCTCGTTTGCTTAAAAAGTAGGATTGGCTCAACTTATAATAGCTAATTTCTCGTCTCCAAAAAAAAATGACATCATAATTAAGATAAGCTTAACATTCCTCTAAAAGCTCTCTAATAAATACGACATACTTTGAGTATACAAATATTTATAGGGCTCTCTGTGAGAGAACTTTGGCGTGGCATAGGATGGTCTGGCTAGATGAGAAACTTCCATGATAAAATATAAAGTGTTGGATAGAAGGTTTGAGTCAGATGATTTTTGCGAGGCAGAAATATTCCTTGACTAAGGGTTGAGTCGAAGATAATATGGCTTTCATAATTCCTTTTTTTTCAAGTTTAGTATATTAGTGTTTACAATTGTCTACGTTAAAGTGCTTAAAAGATGTCAACAGGTGAGGACTTATCTTGAGAAATTCATCGTTTCAAAGGAAATGACATTTTCTTATGGCTATTTTAGCCTTTAAACTAAATAGGATGGATACTTAATAAAGTTTCTTCACATATGCTTATATAGGGATGCTTGCTAAAAGTGTGATTTTATTTACTAGGAGTTTGTAAATCTAGATACATTAAAGCTACAAGGGACTAAAATTCAAGAAAGAGGAATAAAATTTGAATCAATTTTGAGATGATAATTCCCATCGAATGGCTTCAAGAATGAGTGATATTATCATATGTTGGGTAAATAAATAACTATGAATTATTTAACCAATGCCTTTTGATGAAATGAATATCATACATATAATAATCTTTCATGATTGAATAAAATGTGATATTGAGGCCATTCATAAGATGATTTTTTTTAAATAACTTGTTAAATTCTTATAAATTATGTCTTCTGTAAAAAAAAAAATTTCTCAATATATGTGCTAGATTTTCATAAAAAAAAAATACAATATTATTCTCTAACTCTATTGTCATGAATGTTCTAACATGCAACATATATGCTTGCATCCAATTTTGTTTTCCACTCTAACTTGATTTGAGAAGAACTAAAAAAAATTATATGTTTATATAAGTAAATACATCATAACAAATTATTTAAATAGCTAAGTCATCATTTTTTATTGTCCCTAATAGGGTTTTTTTAGTCACTTATGCTGATCTGAACTTGAATGAAATATTATACAAATTAATCTAAATCAATTTTTTTTCCAAATTAGAACGTAGAACGCATTTCTTAAAGATCTTTAAATATAAATTACAGCAACAAATTCACATCCAATTCATAATCCAATTATTAATGCTATGTTAAAGGTTGAAACATCCAAGTTAAAACAAGAACTTATTATGTATGAATTTTTATATCATTTTATTCGAGAAATAAAATAGAGAGAACTTATTTATTGAACCACTAAATAAAAATAAGTAATTACCAAACTAGGAAATATTTTAATATCATGAATTAATTTCAACAAAAAAAGTAAAAAAAAAACTTAATTTATTAGTGATTTACATTTATTATGGTGCTTAGAATCCAATGTTATATATATATGAGAAATTATTATATGAGGAGTGTGGATATAATTTCTATGTCCAAACTCTAATAGCATAGTATCATGTGGCGCTCATCAATATACAGTTGCTATGTATCAATTGTGAATTACTATATATTATTATATATTGATGTGTATATGATTTTGTGTATTACCGTATATCGAATATTACATCAATACATCAATACACCATAATTCACTACAAATATATAGATGATCGAGCGTCATATAATGCTATGCTGTTAGAGTTTAGAGTTTAGATATAATGTTGCATTCCTCATGCAATAATTTATCTACTATCTATCTCTCTCTCTCTCTCTTTCTCTCTCTTTATATATATATATATATATTCAATAAAAAGAGTTATTTTCCACCAACTTTATATCAAGTCAAAATTAACATTAATATAAAGGTTCTTCCATTCTAATGCCTTTAATCATATATCAACTTATTTTTTCAATTTTTTTAAATTTGGATAATCGATTAGGACTTTATACATAGCTAATACAAACCCCTAATTAACTCTCTTATTCACGAGTAATAATTTCTCTCGAGCAAGAGAGTAACTACGAAGGACTACTGTTTCAATAGTAAGGCCAGGAACAATCCCGAAGAGCAACCCCCACTCAAACACCTCTCTTGTCGTCGTCTTCCCTTCTTTAACTGACCTCTTGCGCACTTCATCCAAAACAAAATGCATGCAAACGCTCGCCATATTGCCATACTCAGCCAGCACGTATCTCGACGGCAATAGTTTCTCTCCCTCCAAACCCAGCTTCTCCTCCACCAGATCAAGGATAGCTCTCCCGCCAGGATGACAAGCCCAAAATATAGAGTTCCAATCCGAAATATCTAATGGCGCGAACGCCTCTTCAAGACACTCACCGATGTGCTTCGAAACCATGAGCGGCGCATCTCTGTGGAGCTTAACGTTGAGCCCTCCTTCGCCCATGCCTATACAGATGCCTTCCTCTGAGTCAGGCACTATGAACTGCGATGCAGAGATAATGGAAAAGAGTGGCCGCTCTTTAGCCTTCAGATTAGCTTAGCTCCAACTATGATAGCAGAGGCTCCGTCGCCGAAAATGGCCTGACAGACAAGGTCGCCTTGACGGTCCGTCGAAGGCTCCTTGATAAGTACAGTGGTTGTGTCGGTGCAGACTATGAGCACACGAGCGTTTCTGTGGCTCTCAGCGAGCACTTTGGCGAGGCGAAGGATGGTGCCGCCGGATGCGCAGTCTTGGGGGTGTTTGGCAACGGAATCCTAAGGATTTAGCCATCTAAATCCCGTAAATCATGCCAAACACCTTATGAGGATTTAGTAAATTCGTTTGTGCTGTAAATCCGGTAAATCCGGAAATATGGGTAAATCCCGGATTTATTAAATCCGCCGATTCGGCGGATTTAACAGGATTTTGAGATCGACGAACCTCTTTGTGTGGCGGGAATGGGTTGTCCTCGTAGGCATTCCCTCGCTCTTCTCTTGTTTGTTCCATCTCTCTCAACTGCAAGCAAAGCATGACCAGGCATGCAGGCGCACTCCTCGTTGGTTACCTTCAACCTCAAAGAAGCGAAAGGCTCTCATTCTCTTCCATTTTCTTCAAGAAAGAAGCCCCACTCTCTCGTTCTCCGTTTCCTTCAGCTGCAAACAAGGCCCTTCTCTTGGTTCTCATTTGTCCCCCCGATTCCTTCAAACCGAAGGCTCCCATCCAATTCGAGAGGCATTCATTCGATCTCCACACACAGACACTGGCCTCTCTCGTTCGTTCTTCATCCCGTAAGCTCTCGCTCACTCTCCCTTGACAAATATTTTAAAGACATAAGATTTAAATGAAGGAGAAATAGATGCACAGTGAGGACAAGTGCTAATTTCTTAAAACCTACTTCTCTATGATTTAATAAATCTGGGATTTAGTCTAAAACAATAAGAAAGTGGAATTAAGAAGGTTTTAGGGTTTGTGTGAAAAAAATTTGTTTGACAGAATTTAGCATATATCCTGCCTAAATTTTGGCTAAATTTTGCAACCAAACAACCATTTAGAGGGCAGATTAAACAAATGTGTTGGCCACCATAGGAATAGATTTCAGGAATAAAGATTCACATGTTGGTCCGTATCATAGACAATCAATTAGTTATTCAAGGTTTTCACGACATAGAAGTAATGTTATTGAAAGTCCAAATTTCTTTTTCATTTAATTAGAACAACAAAAATTTTCTAGGCTTGATCAATCCTCTTGGATATTTTGAGCAATGTTTATATAACCAACCAGTTGCAAAAGCGTAAGCACTTTAATATTCAGACCAAATGTACTCTTCTGTACATTATTGAGCGAGGAATAGATGCTTAATTTTTGTTGAGGATTTACTCTTAACCTTCAAGTCAATATTTTTGTTGGACATTAGCCTTTTATGAGATCATCATCTTGTGTGTTCCTTTGACTTAATTGAGTGCAATTTCAATGGAAAGAGGTTGTTTTGACATAAGCTCACTATTTTACTTACCTTAAGGATATCTCATTTTATTTTAATTTCAAGTCATATATCTTTATAGGGATGCATATGCTTGTTTATCACTTTACCTTGTTAAGGTCACGAAGTTCCATCTTTTCCAATCATTTTTATTTCAGTAATTGTGAACTCCAAAATCTAAATAGGTTTTGATTATTATCTTTATCTTGCGTTATTTAAAATAAGTGACCAAAGACTAAGAATTTATCGCATCAGATTAGATCTAAATAATGTAACATTTATTTATATTTTGTAATAATCATGATATATTTATTAAATGATAAATTTTAATTTTAATATTATATTCTTTTTTATTTATATTCTTATTCTTTAAAAAATATTATTTAATTATAATATGATTTAAATCTCAAATAACTTATCAAACATCTTTCCGGATTTAGGGATTTAATAAATCTATTATATCGATTTAATTTAACATTTCGATTTACTAAATCCAGATATGCTGGATTAGTAAATCCTACTTGAAATAAATCCAATCCGTTGCCAAACACCCCCTTGGTGATAGAGCATGAAGCGTTGGATGGAAGGGTTGAGCCTTAGGATTTTGGTGAGTCGGAAGTCTTCTCCGTGCAAGTCTATGCCGCTCGTGGTGCAGAAGATAAGGTGGGTTATGGAGGATTTGGGTTGTCCCCATTCCTCGATGGCTTTCATGGCTGCCTCCGCCGCAAGCTTCGGCATCTCAGAGACTGCGATTTTCTGTCTTACATTTAACGAAGGCTCGGTGGATGTGAGCAGGCTTGGATTTTCTTTGAGAAATTATTCATCCCAAAGGAAATGACGCTTTCTTATGGCTGTTTTGTCGCCTGCAAATTAAGTATATTCGAGGGGATTAGAATTCTGAAAAATTAGTTGTTTTGATAACTAATAAATCTTGATAAATTGTTTGATTATTTGAGTTAGGATTTATGGTTTATGAGAGAAAGATGTTCTTAAAGTAATTAAAATCTTACAAATGTAAAGAGGTTGAAATGGAGTTATGAAAACAATTAAATGTACAAATCTTTTCAAAAAAATATTATTTGGTTGAATTTAGGTTTAGGGTTTGCTCGATTGAAACTTGAAAGATTTTAATATTTTTGATATTTAGTGTGAAGTAAAAAAAATGTAAACTTAAATTTAAGGGATTTAACATTCACCAAAAAAAAATTTATTTCCATTTTGAAAATTGTCAAATTCATACGATTTCTAAATATCTTGTTGTATCGTGCGGTGAAGTCAGAATTTTTTTCCCTAGGTGGGCATAATATATTTGATAATTTAAAAAATTATCCTCAACTTTTTTTCATATATAATATTTATTTATTATATAATTAAATTTTAGTTGGATCATTATTTATTTATATATATAAATTACTCTTTTATTTTTTAATAATCAAATCAATTAAATCATAAAATTTTAGAAGTGGAACAATATAAAATTTTGTAAGATGAAAAAAATAAAATAAAATAGATACTAAAATATTTTAAAATATTGAAGGGACAAGCAATGGCCAAGCTAGCTATTTTTCTTGGGGGGCACTATTTGTTATTTAACAAGTATACTCAATCTTATTCATTTAGATTTGAGGTCAACATTGGCAGTTTTTAAAATTTCTTAGTTAGAATATATTTATAAATAAAATAAAATACATATGGATAAAAACTTATATATGATGTGTGATATCTGCTCTTCAAAGTTAGAATTAAATAATTATATATCAATATTATTTATTATATCTTTTCAATATAAATGACTCAAGATCATTCATCAAATGATCTCCAATTTTATTTTGTAGTCACTTTTTTCATAATATTCATAATAAGAAAAAAAAAAATTAAAATAAGAAGATATAAAAAGATTTTTTCTTTTTGTCATTTTCTCAGCAATTATTTCAATATCTTTTAAGAATCAAAATTATTCATCAAATCATATTCCTATTTATTATTATTAGTTATTTTATAATTTAATTAACTTAAAATTTAAAAAGAAATATTTCTAATTATTTATCATGAATAGAAAAAGAATTATAAATGATAAATAAATAATAATAAATAAAGAAATTATAATAAATAAATACTAAAATTTAAGACTGAATATAAATTGTTGTAGTCACTTACAATTTCACCTAGTGCCACCAATATCTCTTGTGTAATAAGCCAATCTCATCCACAACCCACTCACCCTAGCCCTTACCCACGAGGCCACCCACATCATCGAGAAAATATTACGTCCGGAGTCCGCACGTAGCTTTACGTGCGGACTCCAATCCATTGCTGACGCGTGTCCACTATTTTTCCCCGTTTAGCAACGGGATGCTGAGCGGACGGTGCTATAAAGGGATGGCGTATTCACGCCGTTACACTTCCCGACCCGACCGTAAGCATCGTTGGAATGCGCGGAGGAATTTAAAAGAAATATATAGACAGATTTAGGATTTAGGGTTAGTTTTTTCAGGCAAAACGAGCTCAGAAGAGAAATAGAAAATCTCATTTCCTTTTTACAAAAGAACAATGAAAATGGAGAACGTTGAGGAAATAGCGACCAATTTAGCTGAGGATCAATTAAATAGAAATTCATCGGTAATGTTTCTCGTATATTTTTTCTACGGTTTGTTAGTGATATTCCTGGTCTGTCTGAAGAGAATATGTTCATTACATTCCATTAGAAGCAATTTGGAAACTTTTTTGTTGAATTTAGGGTTTTTAGTGTTATTTTACATCTGTACTCTCTGTACCTCTTTGGAGTACAGCATTTGGACTTCTTTTTTGGTTTATTTTATGTTTCTTTTGATTATGTTTAGGGCATTCCAATGGAAGCATTTGGAGGCTGTTTGGATGGTTTCTGAGTGATTTTTTGCATCTGTACTCTCTGTACCTCTTTGGAGGGTACATATCATTTTAGGACTTCTTTTGCCAGTTTATTTTGCCTACTTCTTTTGGTTATGTTTAGGGCATTCCAATGGAATCATTTGGAGGCTGTTTGGATGGTTTCTGGTGGGTATTTTGCATCTGTATTTTTTGTACCTCTTTGGAGGGTACATATCATTTTTGTCCTTCTTTTGCCAGTTTATTTTGCCTACTCCTTTTGATTATGTTTAGGGCATTCCAATGGAAGCATTTGGAGGCTATTTGGATGGTTTCTGGTGGGTATTTTGTATCTATACTCTCTGTACCTCTTTGGAGAGTACAGATCATTTTGGGACTTCTTTTGAAAGTTTATTTTGCCTATTTCTTTTGGTTATATTTAGGGCATTCCAATGGAAGCATTTTGAGGCTATTTGGATGGTTTATGGGTGGTTTTTTGTATCTATACTCTCTGTACCTCTTTGGAGGGTACATATCATTTTGGGACTTCTTTTGCCAGTTTATTTTGCCTACTTCTTTTGGTTATGTTTAGGACATTCCAATGGAAGCATTTAGAGGCTGTTTGGATGATTTCTGGTGGGTATTTTACATCTGTACTCTTTGTACCTCTTTGAAGGGTACATATCATTTTTGTCCTTCTTTTGCCAGTTTATTTTGCCTACTTCTTTTGATTATGTTTAGGGCATTCCAATGGAAGCATTTGGGAGGTTTGGATTTCGGTGAGTATTTTGCATCTCTACTCTCTGTACCTCTTTGGAGGATATAGATCATTTTGGGACTTCTTTTACAAGTTTATTTTGCCTACTTCTTTTGGTTATGTTTAGGGCATTCCAATGAAGCATTTGGAGGCTGTTTGGATGGTTTGGGTGGTTTTTTGCATACTCTCTGTACCTCTTTGGAGTATATTATTTTGGGACTTCTTTTATCAGTTTATTTTGCCTACTTCTTTTGGTTATATTTAGGGGCATTCGATTATGTTTAGGCATTCCAATGGAAGCATCGGAGGTTTGGATGGTTTGGGGTATTTTGCATCTGACTCACCTCTTTGGAGGGTACGATCATTTTGGGACTTCTTTTGCAAGTTTATTTTACCTACTTCTATGTTTAGGGCATTCCAATGGAAGCATTTGGAGGCTATTTGGATAGGGTATTTTTATATCAGACTGTTCCTCTTTGGAGGGTACGATCATTTTGTCCTTCCAATTTATTTTGCCTACTTCTTTGGTTATGTTTGGGCATTCCAATGGAAGCATTTGAGGTCGTTTGGATGATTTCGGTGGGTATTTTGTATCAGATTCTCCGCACTTTGAGATCATTTTGGGACTTCTTTTGCCGTTTATTTTGCCTACTTCTTTTGATTATGTTTAGTATTCCAATGGAAGCAATCTGAGCGCTTTGAGGTTTTTTGGTTTTTGCATCAGATTTTATAACATATTTTTGTATTTGCCGTAAATGGCACAATGAGTCAAGATGATGAAGTGTGATGTCTAATGACCCAAATTTGGGAAAACTCCTTGCATCACTGCTCATAATGAAACAGAGTATGCATGCACTGATCGTGACTATGCACATCAAATTGGCTTGTTCTAAGGACCATACTAGTTATTGGCCAAACTCAAAGAAATTGAAATCAAAAGATTTTCTATGTGTAAAAGCTGGTCGAAAGAAGTGTGCTAGTCTAAATGGCTTAACAAAATTCTAAAAAGTTGATACAAGAACTGGTTGTCCGGCCATAATTAGATTCTCTATTGATTTGGAGGGGAATTGGACGATTAAAAAATATACAGAAAGTCATAATCATTCTTTGGTAGAGCCTGCTGGCCTACATCTTCTCAGATCACACAGATGCATTAGCGAGAAGGCGTCCGGTGTTGAAGATAATGCAGAGGCGGTATTAGAGCAACCGATGCATTCACTATTTAACGAGGAAGTTGGCGGCAGAATATCTTCACAAAAGAGATGCTTTCAATTTTATTCAGAAAGAGAAAAGATCGAGGATTACGAATGATGACAGTAATGCATTAATACAATTGTTTAAGGAAAGGCAAGCAACAGATGGGATGTTTGCATGGGATGTACAAGTTGATGAGTCGGATTGCTTAGTAAGTTTTTTTTGGAGCAATGACATGTCTAGGATAGAATATGATTATTTTGGGGATGTAATAATTTTTGATACAAGCTATCGACTCAATAAATATAATCTTATTTGTGCCCCTCTTGTTGGAGTGAATCATCACTGGCAAAATGTATTATTTGGAGTAGTCTTTTTATCAGAAGAGACAATTGAGTCATTCTCATGGCTATTCCAAACATTTCTTCAGTTGATGAGTGATAGACATCCTATAACAATATTCACTGATCAAGATTAGGCTATGGCGAGAGCTATCAAAATTATATTGCTGCATACTCATCATAGGTTGTGTCAATGACATATTTCAAAGAAAGCTCCTTCTAAGGTTCATTGCTTTAATAGTAATAAGATAGTACAAGGGCTATTTTATAAATGCATGAGTAAGTGTAACTTAGAGGAAGAGTTTAAGGAAGCTTGGTCTGCCATGCTAGAAGAAGGTAATTTGCATGATCATGCTTGGCTGTCTGAGCTTTATAAGATTAGATCCAAGTGGTCCAATATTCGAAGGACTCATTCGCATGGGCATCTTGTCAAAGCAACGAGTGAGTCCACGAAATGTATGTCACGTAATATCTAAACCAACCACCAAAGATTATTTCTTTGGAAAAAGGTTATGGAGACGGTCATGAATGAACATGATGAAGACTTCAAGTGTAGCCATCGATTGTTCCTGTTGTTAAGACCAGTTCAATTCTAAAATAAGCTACTATATTTTATACAAGAAAGGTTTACACTATATTTGAAGAGGAATTTTTGCATGGTGTTGGAGGTCTATCAGTAACTAAGTCAGAAGACAGCACCATGGAGTATTTGGTGAGAAACTTAGAGAATAAAATGCATCCAAAATATGGACTGTACATTTCGATAGGACTACCCCAAGTAACTTCTACTTGCAAAAAATTTGAAATGATGGGATTACTTTGTGCCCATCAGGGGTTCTTAGTCGAAGATGTTGTGGACAAGTATCTTCTCATGCTACCGGTCTACCGAGCAAAGAGGGATATTTACATTGATAGTGTACAAAAAATTAGATGTAAGACTGATGAAAATGCTCGGCATTATTTTTTGAACCACATAAGTCGATATGCATATCAAATAAGCGTCGAAGGCACAAGAAAAGTGCCGGACTATATGCTTGGATCCCTAAAAAAATTATATGATGATGTCGACTCTATAATAAGTGGGAATTCTCCTCCAGCTGACAAAGCAGTTAAGAAGAAGAAGAAGTCAACCACAACAGAAAAGGGAAAAGATATCTTAAAGGATCCAGTTAAGCAACGTTCAAAGGGTATTTCCAACTCAAGGCTTAAGGGATATTGGGAGAGATCCAAGAAAGCCAAGAGTAATTTTCTATTTTATTATTAGTTTTAGTATTTTAGATATATTCGTTAATCTTCAAACCCTTCTACTTTTTTTTATTGCGAACCAAAGTACCGATAGTGTTGAACGTGTTTCGTCACAAGTTGCATCACCTTTATCTATGCCGAGGAGAGGTACGCATAATATCACACATCGATGCGGAAAAAAATTATCAACTAATACGATGTTCTACATACAGGAATTTAACTCAAGCTCCACAATCAATCAGTCGGCTGAAGGGTACACTAAGCTGATGATGGATATTATTTCAAGAAAACATTTTGATGCATGACATTATCCAGTTTTCTGTTCTTCGATTGTGCAATCTTTTCTGTAATGCTTTAGAGTCCCAAAGATGACTCTCTTTAACTTAACAGACACACCAAGATGTTTAGATCAGATGAAGGCGGATTTTCTCACAGTTTGTAACTCAGAAGCAATAGTGCTTGAGTTAATCCCCAGAGACCTTATAATCATTAAGAAGAATAAATATGCAATAAATATATTTTGCATCTGTACCTCTCCTGAGGGTACAGATCATTTATTACCTTTTTTTTAGTTTATTTAGCCTGTTTCTAAAAATAATGTTCATTAGATTCCAATTTGTTTGGATGATTTCTGGGTGTTTTTTCTATCTGTACTCTGTGTATCTCTTTGGAGGGTTCAGATCGTTTGGGTCTTTCTTTTCAGTTTATTTGGCCTATTTTTTGAGATTATATTTAGGACACTCCAATGGATACAATTTGATGGCTACTTGGATGTTTTCTGGGTGTTTTGTTGCATCTGTACTCTCTGTACCTCTTTGGAGGGTACAGATCATTTTGAGACTTCTTTTGCCAGTTTATTTTGCCTACTTCTTTTGGTTATGTTCAGGGCATTCCAATGGAAGCATTGGAGGCTGTTTGGATGCTTTCTGGGGGGTATTTTGTCTGTATTCTCTGTACCTCTTTGGAGGGTACAGATCATTTATGGCCTTTTTTTCCAATTTATTTTGTCTGTTTCTTGAGATTATGTTTAGGGAATTCCAATAAAAGCAATTTGATGGCTGCTTGGATGATTTCTGGCTATTTTTTATATTTGTACTCTCTGTACCTCTTTGGAGGGTACATATCATTTATGGATAGTTTTTTTCATTTTATTTTGCCTAATTATTGTGACTATATTTAGGGCATTCCAATGGAAGCAATTTGATGGCTGTTTGGATGATTTATATGAGCTTTTTTAGACTGTACTCTGCACCTCTTTGGAGGGTACGATCATTTTGGACTTCTTTTGCCGCTTTATTTTGTCTACATCGAGATAATGTTCATTACATTATAATAGAAGCAATTTGATGATCGCTTGGATGATTTTGGTATTTTTCTGTCTCTCTGACTCTTTGAGGGTACGTGATCATTTATGTCATTTTTTTCCAGATCATTTTGCTTGTTTATTGAGATAATATTCATTACATTACAATGGAAGCAGTATGGGAGCTACTTGGATGGTTTGGGGATATTTTGTATCAGACTCTGTATCTTTGGAGGTACATCATTTATGTCATTTCTTTCGCTTTATTTAGCGCTTCTTGAGATAATGTTCATTACATTACAATGGAAGCAATTTGATGGCTGCTTGGATGATTTATGTGATGTTTTTTGGATCTGTACTCTCACTTTGAGGGTACGTGAGCATTTAGGGACTTCTTTTTCCATTTTATTTATTGCTTGAGATAATGTTTATTACATTACAATTAGAGTAACTGGGAGCGCTTGGATGGTTTGGGGGCGATTTTCTGCATCATGTATCTCTTTGGATGGTACATCATTTATGTCATTTCTTTTTATTTATGCTTATGAGATAATGTTCATTACATTACAATGAAAGCAATTTGATGGCTGCTTGGATGATTTATGTGAACTTTTTTTTCATTTGTACTCTATACCTCTTTGGAGGGTACAGAGCATTTAGGGACTTCTTTTTCCATTTTATTTAGCCTGTTTCTTGAGATTATGTTCATTACATTACAATTAGAGCAATCTGGGAGCTGCTTGGATGGTTTAGGGGGTATTTTGTATCTGTACTCTCTGTACCTCTTTGGATGGTACAGATCATTTATGTCATTTTTTCCAGTTTATTTTGCCCAATTCTAGAGATAATGTTCATTACATTACAATGGAATCAATTTGAAAGCTGCTTGGATGATTTCTAGCTATTTTTTGGATCTGTACTCTCTGTACCTCTTTGGAGGGTACAAAGCATTTAGGGGCTTCTTTTTCCATTTTATTTTGCCTGTTTCTTGAGATAATGTTCATTACATTACAATTAGATCAATTTGGGGGGGGGGGGGGGGTATTTTGCACTTGTACTCTTTGTACCTCTTTGGATGATATAGGTCATTTATGTCATTTTTTTTAGTTTATTTTGCCCAATTCTAGAGATAATGTTCATTACATTATAATGAAAGTAATTTGAAAGCTGCTTGGATGATTTCTGGCTATTTTTTTCATTGATACTCACTGTACCTCTTTGGAGGGTACAGAGCATTTAGGGAGTTCTTTTGCCTGTTTCTTTAGATGATGTTCATTACATTACATTGGAAGCAATTTGATGGCTGCTTGGATGTTTTCTGGGTGTTTTATTGCATCTGTACTCTCTGTACCTCTTTGGAGGGTACAGATCATTTATAGACTATCTAGTCCAAAAATTTAGTTGGCAAATTTAATCTCATAATGTGGTGACAAATTTAAAAAACCTCTTAATCTATTGTATTTACAAGAATTGAAAATAATTATTATATAATTAAATGTTAAAAGTTATCGCTTTCATTATATACGAATTAAATTTGTCATATTGCAATGCGATGAAAAGAATACTATTTTTTATAATAGATTAACTTATTTTGTTTTTGTTTCATCTAAATAAATAGATCTGATAAGATTCAAGTATTCAACTTCATTAATACTGAGTTAATTAAAAAAATACATATAATTTTATTATTTATTAAAATAATTTATTTTTTTAAAAAAATTAAAATGGTTAAAATTTAATTTCATGCATTAATTTTATGCCATGATAACATTTATTTTATGCATATTAATTTTATGCATATTTAAAATGATTGATTGAGTAAAATATCATCCCAGTAAAATATCAAACTATATGAATTGAGAGAAAAGAAGTTACAAAAAGTAGAGTAAAATATCATCCCAGATCCATAAACGATCCATTCACTTCAACAAAAACACCTAAGTCTTCGAAGCCACCAAACCGATGCATTATACAAAATTCTATATCAAACTAAATACTATTATTCTCAATTTTGATTTTTAAGTCCCAAACAAAATATAGCGTAAGCGAACTCAGCCCTAAATATATTCATCTTCTTTGGCCAATCCTGGTGGTCTACCACCACGGAGGTTTCATTCGCCTCCATGTATTTGCAGACAAACATTCGTTCGACTATTTTTTTGACTGGTATCCCACTCACCATTTTAATTGGCCATTTTGGGATCGGAAAAGACCGCCAAAGATCTTCAACAAGTAATTCGACCAATATGCAAAACATAATCTCAACAAGTTGGCAGAAAAAAAAAAAAGTTAAGAGGAACCAAATTTGAAAACTTTTCAACAATCTCGGAAGAATGCTCTTATGGGTTGGTTTGGGTAATGAGTCGTAAAAATACTGTGCCCCGACTTCACATGCCTAACCGTGAGTGTCCGTCGATTATCTATAAGCGAAGATTAACTCGACACACTGTTAGTAGTGACATGTTAGATAAACATTTTGCTTTCCATCTTCAGGCCGTACCTGGCATAACTCTGTAGGAAAAGAAGAGAACGATTATAGATTATAGCTTTTACCTAAACAAACAAGAATTTAATCGTAATACCCAACATTCCTGTAGGGTAACATACCCAATGCAAGCATGAAATATACAAATAGGGGACATACTGGGACAGCGAATACTTCGCCAAGAAAAAAGGCATCAATGTGTGCATCTGAGAGATATTGATCTGTGAGCAACTCATCGATCTGCCCTCGTGCAATAATGATATTCCCAGAATACTGTATCACCCCTGCAAGTGATAAATATTTTAAAGTGAGCTTAATTAAATGAATAGATTATTTTATGTATGAAGGAGCTGATTGAAGATTGACTTGTCCTCGAATCGGGAGCATGACATGTCAATAAGATCGAGCATCGGCTTAGGCAAAATAGCTCTGGATGGGAACTCAACAACATGAAGTGCCTCTGATGGCTGCAAGGAAATTACTGATGGCAAAAGTTAGTGATGAAGATCTAGATTCATTATGAATTAAGGTCGATCTAATGAGTGTTTTTCATACCTCCGATTGATGCTCCTCCACCACAACGATAGCAGTCTGTGGGTAATCGACCTTGACTGGATCATCTCTGCAAACCTATAAAAATATTTAGTGAAATCTATTTCTACTATCTCAAATTTAAAATAAAGTAACTTAATATACCCGGCTTCTCATCACGAGTGGAGGCCACCACATCACTTATTCTTGCTCGTGACTTCGTAAGTGTGTGAAGGGGAACTAATAGCTTCCTCTTTCTTATCTATCGAGCTTTGACACCATCAATGTATAAGTTTCTGAGTATCGCCATGTAGTGGAGGCCTCCTTCTCTTCTCAATTCCACATGGGCTTCCCGTTGAAGTATCCAACTCCATAGTGGAAGCTCCTGTGGTAGCCTCCACAAGAGCTTCCTCTATGGTACCCTCCTCGGGGCTTTCAGTGGTAGCCTCCGGTACCCTCCATGGGAAGCTCTGTAGCCTCCTAGAGTTTCCCCTGTGGTGACCCCACAGGAACCTCCCCCACACTTGGGGTGGTAGGACCAGCTGTAAGAACTTCCTCGATAGCGAACTCAGATCAAGCCCATCCATCCTCCCGTCATTGTGAATGAAAGATGAGATCTTTCAAGTCTCTGCAGTATATCCTCTTCATCGCAAAAGTCTGTCGTGTAGTAGTGAGAGGGCGTGCTAGATGGCGGGAGAATATCGAGAAGAGACATATGGAGACTCAGTTGGGGCTGCACTAATTGGACTCAAAATGGGACCATCTGCTCAACATGTGTTCTGCCGGGGACACGATCAAGGAGCCGCTCTCTCTTCTAATATGTCCTCGAATGAAAGGAAGACCTGTGATAAACCGATAAGAAAATGTGAAGACATACAACATAAATAAAAGACATTCTTATATGAACTAAGTGTTGATTATTATATATCACCTGACTTCCTCTCAAACCAGTGAAAGCATTATTTGGAAACTCTATTTTTGCCCATCACAGCATGCGTGGCTTTGCAGATGGAAATGACGGGCTTATGATGCTTATGTGCTCAGCCACCCATATCTATAATAAATATTTTAAATAGTAAACTTCAACGCATTAAATTACACAATCCTGAAGATATAGAACATACCATCAGAAGAGTGACAAAGCCACTCATGTAACTAGCTGCCCTCTAGGTCTGAATCTTTGATGTAATAACATCAAATTGGGAAACCAGAAAGTCCCAAATGGCCTCTACCCAGTTGTATTCAGCAAATCTATCTATGTCATCGACGTAGGCAATCAATTCCGATGCCACCCTGTAATTGTGATATATAAAAAATAGATTTGACAGCAGAAAATATATGTACAACTGCACAAATTGTGCTACAGGCAACGAGCCATCTGAATTCTCAAGTTGATTCTTGTAGTCCATTGAATCAATCGCGATGGGGATTTCGCCATACAACCTTCTCCCTCTGGCATCCCTATCATCACCGAACTTCCTGGGGTGAAAGGAATGCACTACCCACCCAACAAGAAGCTTGCTTTTCTATGTCCCAAGAAGACAGATCAATGAATGGCAAGAGTCTTGCTTAATTGCGGAGTCTAATGAATTGATGGAGATGAAGCCTCTTTAAAATGTCGCTTCATCAAGAAAGCTGCAATATTATCAAACATCTTATAGTGGTGCATCTCTAAGTTATCCTTTTCTCAGACATGGTAAACTTCAAAAAGAAAAGTCAGTAGGTAATGAGCACAGATGCAAAATATCCCCCCCCCAAACTATCCAAACATCCTCCAAATGCTTCCATTAGAATGCGCTAAACATAACCAAAAGAAGAAGGCAAAATAAACTGACAAAAGAAGGACAAAAATGATCTGTACCCTCCAAAGAGGTACAGAGAGGCAAATTAAACTGGAAAAAAAGGACGAAAATGATCTGTACCCTCAGGAGAGGTACAGAGAGTACAGATGTAAAATACCCACTAGAAACTATCCAAACAGCCTCCAAATACTTCCATTGTAATGTAATGAACATTATCTCTAGAATCAGGCAAAATAAACTGGAAAAAAAGAACGTAAATGATCTATACCCTCAGTACCCTCAGGAGAGGTACAAAGAGTACAGATGCAAAATACCCACCAGAAACCATCCAAACAACTTTCAAATTGCTTCCATTATAATGTAATAAATATTATCTCTAGAATCAGGCAAAATAAACTGCTAAAAAAGGCCATAAATGATCTGTACCCTCAGGAGAGGTATAGAGAGTACAGATGCAAAAAATCACCCAGAAACTATCCAAACAGCCTCCAAATGCTTCCATTGGAATGCCCTAAACATAATCAAAAGAAGTAGGCAAAATAAACTGGCAAAAGAAGGACAAAAATGAACTGTACCCTTCAAAGAGGTACAGAGAGTACAGATACAAAATACCCACCAGAAATTATCCAAACAGCCTCCAAATGCTTCCATTGGAATGCCTTAAATATAATCAAAAGAATTAGGCAAAATAAACTGGCAAAAGAAGTCCCAAAATGATCTGTACCCTCCAAAAAGATATAGAGAGTACAGATGCAAAATACCCCCCAGAAACCATCCAAGCAGCTCCTAGATTGCTTCCATTGGAATGCCCTAAACATAATCAAAAGAAGTAGGCAAAATAAACTGGCAAAAGAAGTCCCAAAATGATCTGTACCCTCAGGAGAGGTACAGAGAGTACAGATATAAAATACCCACCAGAAACCATCCAAACAGCTTTCAAATTGCTTCCATTGTAATGTAATGAATATTATCTCTAGAATCAGGCAAAATAAACGGAAAAAAGATAAATGATCTGTCTCGGAGAGGTACAGAGAGTACAGATGCAAAATACCCACCAGAAACCATCCAAACAGCTTTCAAATTGCTTCCATTGTAATGTAATGAATATTATCTCTAGAATCAGGTAAAATAAACTAGAAACCATAAATGATATGTACCCTGAGGAGAGGTACAGAGGGTACAGATGCAAAATAACCCCCAACCATCCAAGCAGCTCCCAGATTGCTTCCATTAGAATGCCCTAAACATAACCAAAAGAAGTACGCAAAATAAACTGGTAAAAGAAGTCCCAAAATGATCTGTACCCTCCAAAGAGGTACAGAGGGTACAGATGCAAAATACCCACCAGAAACCATCCAAACAGCCAAATGCTTCCATTGGAATGCCCTAAACATAACCAAAAGAAGTAGGCAAAATAAACTGGCAAAAGAAGGACAAATATGATCTGTACCCTCCAAAGAGGTACAGAGAGTACAGATGCAAAATACCCACCAGAAAGCATCCAAACAGCCTCCAAATACTTCTATTGGAATGCCCTAAACATAACCAAAAGAAGTAGGCAAAATAAACTGGCAAAAGAAGTCCCAAAATGATATGTACCCTCCAAAGAGGTACAAAGAGTACAGATGCAAAATACCAATCAGAAATCATCCAAACAGCCTCCAAATGCTTCCATTGGAATGCCCTAAACATAATCAAAAGAAGTAGGCAAAATAAACTGGCAAAAGAAGGACAAAATGATCTCACCTCCAAAGAGGTGCAAAGATGCAAAATACCTACCGAAACCATCCAAACAGCCTCCAAATGCTTCCATTGGAATGCCCTAAACATAACCAAAATAAACTGGCAAAAGAAGTCCCAAAATAATCTGTACCCTTTAAAGAGATACTGAGAGTACAGATGCAAAATAACTCCCAGAAATCATCCAAACAGCTTTCAAATTGCTTCCATTGTAATGTAATGAACATTATCTCAATAAACAAGCAAAATAATCTGGAAAAAATGACATAAATGCTGTACTCTAAAGAGGTACAGAGCAGTGAAAAAAATACCCAAAATCATCCAAACCATCAAATTGTTTCCATTAGAATGCCCTAAATATAATCTCAAGAAGCAAGATAAAGCGAAAAAGTAGCTAAATGATCTGTACTCAAGAGAGGTACGCAAGACAGATGCCATAAAATACTGAAACCATCCAAACGCCTCCAAATTGCTTACATTTGAATGTAATGAACATAATCTCAAGAAACAAAGCTAAAGAAACTCGAAAAGCCCTAAATGCTACTCTAGAGAGGTACAGAGAATCTGATATAAAATAACATATAAAAATAACTCTTTCACGACAGGAAGAACAGTAAACCCTAAATTCATTCAAGTTCGGGAATGTAAATACCTCATGTAGTCACAATACCTCAATTTTTGATATCATCGAAGGCGATCGACGGAGAACTAAGCGAGAAAAATTCTTCGTCGAAAGAAAGCACTAAAGCTTCAGAAGGAATGTCGAACGAGATATCTCGTTCTTCTTCTCCCACTTTTGAACACACGCGGCGGGTCGGGCCGGGGAAGTGTAACCGCGTTGAATACGCCATCCCTTAACTGCTCGGTAGCTTAACCGCTAAAATGGGGAAATAAATAGGACACGTTAATGGATGTCCGCGACGAAAAGCTACGCGGACTCGGACGTAATATTTTCTCCACATCATCACCCATGACTGTTTTTCAAAGTATTTGAAATTTAAAACGATAAACAAAAGTATTTTAATATTTTTTTATTAACATCCAGCCAAATAATTCCTATATTTCAATTATCTTATATTCCAAAGTACATGTATTTTAAAAACATCCCACTAATCAGCCCCTCAATCCTGTCAAAATTGAATATCAGATAGCCTCCAAATTCATAGATAAGATCCTTACATATTCTCTGGAATTTCTTCTTGAGTTCCACCAAATACTCACTGTTAGTTGCGCGAAAATAAAAGTCCGGAAAAGCTTTCTGTTCTATGGTGTGGGGAGGGTTGGTGGTAACGATGGCTAAGATGGCGGCGAAGCCATCGGCTCTCATTTCCTTCTGCATGTCCTTCACCTTCTCCATTGATTCTGTGCGTTTATCAGACGAACACTGCTTCTCTGGGGCTTCTTCTGCTCTTTCCTGCAAAGAATACTTATTTATATATGGCGCTTGGGATATACGAATGCGAAGGGAATTATTTGTTGGAGAAGAGAAAAAACGAAAACAAAATTTACTATAGTGTTAGATGTGTACTGCCTTCCAGTTTCCAGTTGGATCTATCTTTTTGGCGTACCATTTATTTAATTTCGATCGTCTTCTTTTTCTTGTCAAATACTTTTAAAGAATAATCTTTCGTATTATTTTCCATAAAAATAAATATTTAAATTTAAAACTAGCACACGATACAGTGATTTTGCCAGTAAATTTGCTGTTCATGCTGCTGGCAAGCCCACTATTTTGTTGTGACACAATAAGAAACTTCTTATAAAGAGTTTAATGGTAATGTCTCTTGATGATGGAAACTATTTTGTAAACAGAAAAAAACTATTATACTTTGGTGTTAAATATAAAAAGTATAAACAAAAAAATATATTAATTTATCATAGAATATTAGATAATTATTTAAATTTAAATTTAATGTAAATAACTATATATTTAGTGTTAATGTTTACATAAATCTTTTTAACTTAATCAACTATGTTCTATTTTGAGTTAACTTTTAAATCATTTTCTAGTTAAGATTGTTAATTTAACTGAATTTAATTTTTTAAATTGAAATTATGTGCATTTGACATATGAAAATAATTAAATAATATATTATATAATATTAACTTTTTTATATTTTATTTAATTATTATTATTATTATTATTATTATTATTATTTATAATATTATTTGATTATTTAAAATTTTGCTCATCCTAAAAATAGGGCTAATTTAGCCTATTTCATATTCACATAATATATATATATATATATATATATATATATATATATATATATATATATATATATATATATATATATATATATATATATATAACTTTTTAATTTTTAACTTTGCATTAAAATTTTGCACACAAATTGATAATTAGAGAAGTATGATGGAACACCATAGCTTTTATATAGAAAAACTTCAAGAAAAGAGGAAAAAAAATCATGGAGCTTAGCCTAATTCAAATAATATACTATATATTTTGAATTATAAAGTCTCACTCTTCTCCAAGGATGGAGGAGACATGATTACAAAATTCTATTTGTATAAAAGTTAAGAAAAAATAGTTTTTGAATTATGTTATGACTCAATATAGTGATGATCAGATTGTAATGGGTAATAGTGGTGGTTGAAGATAATTATCAGAAGTGGATGATAATTATTACTGGTAAATGACTTTAAGCTTCTCAATTTAATTATTTACCTTTTTTTCCAACACCCCTCCCCCCCTCTTCCTTTTTTTTTTCTTCTTATGTTGAGAATGAAATTTTATTTATAAAATTTTAAGAGAGATATTTTAGTAACTTTTCCAAAATTTCAAAACACTTCATCAAACGGTCTATATTACTTGCCTTAACATAGATGATTTCTTGAGGATTTAAGTGTCTTAATAATTTTCAATTTGAGAGATCTTAGCCACATTAAATTTCTCTCATACATTTCTCATTATAAAGCACGATTTGAGAGATCATTCACAATTCAATTAATATCTTGAAATTATAGTTGTATTTTTAAAGTTTAATTTGAGATTATTTGGACTCGGATTGGCACATCCTTGATGCTAGTGGACTAGTCTCATTGGAAAGTTTAATGTGACTATAAATTGATTAAAATCAAATTTTAGATGATTTATAATTTAATACACATATTATTTGAGAATCATGTTAAATTTGATTAATTTTATTGTGATATTTCAATATTAAATATTTAATTAGTAGTAAAAAAAAAAATTAGATATTTGATATATAAATATATAAGAATTATGTGATTTGCAAGTAAGTTCCTTTTTTTTTAAGCCATCACTTACTATAAGAAGTTTTAAAAGCCATTGTAATTTTTGATAATTTGCATAAATCTTAAGCACTAATACATAGCTGTGGTTTTAATTGCTGTCACAAAATTCTCATGTTTGCAAATCGGCCAAATCAACTCTCATTCCGAAATCTTTCTTCAGAATTTGCAAAGATTTCCCATATTAAACAATGACCTGTCGTGCAGCTTGCAAAGAATTTTTTTAATTGACATTTACATACATATCACACAATTTTTATGTATTTACATATCTAATATCTAAAGTTAGATATTTACTTATCTAATACTTTTTTATGCTTAAAAAAAATGTATTTTATTTTTAAAAAGTGAATAAAGTGATATTTTTGATGTGATATTGAAGATATATATATATATATATATATATATATATATATATGTAAAAATTGAAGTTTAGATATTAGATATATAAATACATAAGAATTGTAGGGTATGTATGTAAATCCCCTTTTTTTTAATTGACATCTAACCTTATGCAAAAGTTGGCTTATATTATAAATATATAATTAACTACTCGATGAACAAATGGACTGATTTATAAATAACGCGTTTTTGTCAGTGGAACATTTCACAGAAATTGAGCTAAACTTACTAAACAATTCAAAATGACAGACAAATCGCTTCCATATCAAAATTCTACCGATGAAATCAAGCCAGCTGCTGCGCGATTCAAATGTGTCAAAAAGCCATAACGGCTCTTTTGTCGTTAGTCAAAAAGGCCGGCGGCGGCATCAAGGAATCGGTACCCCGACTTCTCCACCGCCGTCCGTTTTCCATGATGAGGGTTCCGGCGACCTTCCTCTCCACCCACAGACAAATTAACAAAGGCAAAATTTTTAAATTAGATTTAATTCTAATCCTAATTATCAATTTAGGTACAAAAAAATCAGTAAAATAATAGCCCATTTTACGACTACTAGCTTGTCCCCAACCATCAGAGACCGGCCAACGCGATCCGCGCCGTCTGGACGGAAGAGTGACTGTAATTTAAATTTTTTTTAAAAAAATCTGGCGGCAGCTCTCGTATTTTACACGTATCAGAGTCATACGGTGTTGGAATTGAGCGAACTTTGTATCGTTGGAATCGTAACAAAATTTTCTATAACTTTCATGTTGGTTGAAATTTAAGATCGGCCATACACAATACGATCATGTGCAAAAAGCTGTTGAGTGAAATTTCGGACCAACTATCGTATTTTACACGTATCGGAATCATACAATGTCGGGATTGAGCAAACTTTATATCTTTGGAATCGTAACAAAATTTTCTACAACTTTCATGTTGGTCAAAATTTAAGATTGCAGCCCGATATGTAGAATATTTTGTAAATGCGCAAAAAAGACTGAAATGAAAATTGAGCAATTGTATTTTGCACATATAGGAGTCATACAGTGTCCGAATTGAGTGAACTTTGTATCGTTAGAATCATGACAAAATTTTCTACAACTTTTATGTTGGTCAAAATTGTGATTGCAGCCCGATGCGCAACAGATTTTGAGAAATGAACAATGATAAGAAGCCAACTCAAACTAACTTTAGAACACAAACTAATTACCTCTCTACTGTTACTACAAAAGGAAATATCCTCACTGAAAATCATATATCATTGTACAACTTGAGTGCTAGTTCTTCTAAACAGATAAAGCAATATAAATATAGCAGGACAAAAAAGATATGAATTTTTTATAAATTAAGGTAACGAAAAAAAAAAAAAGTTCATGACTATCTCTGCGAGACAGAATACAAAAAGATAGGTACAGATACAACAAAATATAATCTTGTAGATAAGATAACTATCTCGACGATGCACGATGCGGTATCGCATCCACCGGGCGTAATGGGTGTAGCCGTGGCCGATCTCGTAGATAATGTTCCAGATGCTGGCTCCTCCTCTTCAACCTACTCGGAGGGTTGTTGCAAGTAACTCAGGTGTGTAGCACTAGATACATCGATTGAAGATTGTGTAGGAAGCAAAAAATCATGATCCATACGGGGGTGTCATATGGAATGACAGAGGCCCATATGCATGAGGGACTATCCATGGTGCATCTGCGACCACATAGCTTCGGGTATGAATACCGCGGATACGTGAATATATATGCATAGTCGACAGGTGGAGATGATGGACCAATATCCATCGCAGGCCCATCCGGTTGCACTGACGATGAAGTACGGAATGCTGTCCCGCATGTGCTATCGAAATATGCATGTTGTACAGCCCCTCGACAACCCCTCATACTGGATTGCAAAAAAATCGCATGTCCTCATCCCTCCCAAAATAGCGCTGAAAAATGTCCTCGGTATTCAATATGTGCTCACGCTGTGTTGACAGAACTCTAATTATGATAGAATTATTTAAAAAAATTTATTATCACAGTGATGAAATGCGGGCTTACCATGAGTCGGCATCCAAGAGCTCAAGGGTAATAAGTGTCTGGGGGTATTGTAAGTGTCTTCAACATATATAGTAAAGCCCAAGATCGATACTTTCATGTATATTAATGGCTGCCACCCCTCGGGAAGAGTCTACCACCATAACTAAATCTGCCCGCTTCCCACCGATATATGTCTGGTAGACCCAATCCACGGCTTTCCTCGACCATTCACAAAGCGAATCTATTGGTACAACCTCGGTAGGCCAAACTGCCTAAGCATGCGATCGAGCAAGTGCCACTCAACTCATTTCCAGCTAATCAAGGGTAATCTAGCCAGCCATATGTCATCCCCACGTAAGCATATTCTGTGACACGTGCATGGATCTAAACTACGTATGGCTTCCAAATCACGTGTTGTTTGAAATGAATATATGCTATCTACATACAATAATGGGCCAAAAAAATAACGAATGTACGACTCTGCGGTCCATCATCTCTCAGAACTCGATATGGGCTGACGTCATCTCTCGGACATTCCCTTCATTCCAGCGACAATCCACACTAAGCCCATCTATGTCTGTCCGGTATGGAATATACACTGTTAGTCTACCGACATGAACATGCTCCCACACCCATACCTGCAGTAACTGTAGGCAACCAACCATATTCGTGCGCTTCGGCTTCGTTGCCTCATGGAGCTCTCTGTACAAATGAGCAAGCACAACTGATTCTAATGAAAACTCCCTAAATGTGTCAAGATCCTTCAGTAGGGGCAGATATTGTAGCTGAATCTCTGAAGAAGATGTGTCTGGCAAAAGGAAACAGCCAATAGCAAATAGTATGTAAGCTCTGACATGCATACTAAACTGAAGCTCCGGTAGATCTAAGTAAGAATCCATATAATATGTCCAACTACCACCATAAGGGCAAGCAGTGCATGCGCTGTTCTCGAACTCGGCTGATATGAGGTCGGATCGATCGTAGATAGTGTGGCTCAATGTGCTCCAATCAACTCATCACAGCAATCTCACCAAGATGCCCACCGTCTTCCCCCACCAACAACATTTTGCCCAATAATAGGCGGGCCATCTATCTTAACACCCAGGATTATAGCAACATCCGACAATGTGATCGTCATCTCCCCAATAGGTAAATGGAATGAATTTGTCTGTGAAGACCAACGTTCCATGAATTCTGTGAGAATGTGGTGATCTAACCGAATGTACTATATCTGAGACCCACAATCCAATCCAGCTGCTCGTAAAGTGGTCATTAAGCTAGGACAGTTTACTAGCCAATCTTTGAACATAAGTACATGAGATGCAACATCCATAACAGAAACCTACATAGTATGGAATTACAGTTCAGTGGACAAAACTATAAGGACAATCCATATACACAGTTTGACTTAAAAAACTTACCAAATCGAGCGCCGCTGCGTACCACGAGCCACTATACTAGGGTGAACTTCAGCTAGGGGAGGACCGTAGTCCACTACAGTCTCCTCTGCACGTCTTCGCCTCCTGCATATGGGGCGAGCATCTTCTTCGGCAGACATCCTACCTACAACAAAGGCAGAGCAATTGAATTCAACATGTTAGATATAAATATATAATGTATAAAAGAGATACAACAGGGGAGAAGCTTATACAACATCTAAATCTTTTAATCTATCAACTTTCATTCACAAGGATGTATTTTTAAAGTAGTCTTCTCATTTTGTTGTCATAGTATCATAGATACTAACACACACTTAGAACCAATCTAGAGACGAACCAAATGAAGAGAAAGGCAAGTCTTGTTTTTAATCACAACTTAGAAGACAACAGTTAACTATTCATAAGAGAATATTTTAAACTATTATGTAAGCATCTAAGCACATCAGAGAACATTAAATATGCAGATACTTACTCTTTTTTTTCTTAAGTCATTAGCGAGGTCGTTTGAATAGAATCAAGGACATGGCAGCCAAGAAGATAAGATATGCACATGGGTTAAGATGCAAAATATTGCAAACAATCGAAATGTATATTCTCCAAACCAAATGATACACAATACAAGTTAAGTGCCTGAAATATATCTTATCTTATAAAAATATATTTAAAATTTGTGATTGTGACCCGAAGAGCAGCAGATTTTGTGCATGTGTGCAAAACTGCTGCGCTGTGTTGAAAGTACGGCGTAGCGACCTTACTTTGCGCGTATCGGAGTCACACAGTATCCAAATTGAGTGATCTTTATATCTTCAGAGTTGTAATGAAACTTTCTACAACTTTCCTGTTTGTCAAAATCTGTGATTGTGACCCGAAGCACAACAAATTTTGCGCATGTGCGCCTGCTGCGTTGTGCTAAAAGTACGGTGCAGCGACCGTAATTTGCTCGTACCGGAGTTATATGGCATTGGAATTGTGTGAAATTCATATTGTTGGAATCATAACAAAATTTTCTACAACTTGCTTGTTGGTTAAAATCTGTGATTGTGACCCGAAGCGTAGCAGATTTTGCGTATGTGCGCAAAAATTGCTGCGCTGTGCTGAAAGTACATCGCAGCGACCGTAGTTTGCGCTTATCGGGGGCATACAGTGTCGAATTGTGCAAAATTTATATCGTTAGAATCGTAACAAAATTTTCTACAACTTTCCTGTTGGTCAAAATATGTGATTGTGATCCGCGCAGATTTTATGCCGTTGAAAGTACCGACCGACCTTACTTTGCGTATCGAGTCACACGGTCGGTGCAAAATTTATATCGAAATCATAAAAAAATTTTCTACAACTTTTCTATTGGTCAAAATCTGGATCGGATCGAATTGTAGCGGCGATGTGCACAAAACTGCTAGTTGTGTTGAAAGACGGCGCAATAACGTAATTTGCGCGTATCAGAGTCACACAGTGTTGGAATTGTGCGAAATTTATATCGTTAGAGTTGTAACAAAATTTTCTATAACTTTACTGTTTGTCAAAATCTATGATTGTGATCCGAAGTGCAGCAGAGTTTACACATGTGTGCAAAATCTGCTGCACTGCGCTGAAAGTACGGCGCACCGACCTTAGTGCATATAGTAGTCACACGGTGTCGAAATTGTGAGAAATTCATATCATTGAATTGTAACAAAATTTTCTGCTTTGTTGGTCAAAATTGTGGATCAGGACGAGATCGATTTTTGCATGTGCGAAAAGCTAATCAGGTCAGTACGGCGTACTGTAATTTGCGCGTATCATAGTCACACGGTGTCAGAATTGAGCAAAATTGATATCGTTGGAATCGTAACAAAATTTTCTATAACTTTTCTGTTGGTCAAAATTTGTGATTTAGTTTGATGCACAGCAGTTTCTACTTTTATACACTAAACACAAGCAAAAATAAACCGACAACATTTACTCCCTATACTAACAGCCTATGCAACAGCATTACTACACTACACTAGGATTTTCACAAAGATTCCGGTCATATAATATCAAATGTACTACAAGAAAATATGATAAATATCCAAAATCATACACTAAATGATTGAGGACCGTGATTCGTTTTGAGAGTAGTCAATCTTGATCTTGAAGCCGTTATGATGAACATAAAGGAGAAAACCACAAAAGAAGATAAAAAAAGAAACATTCTATCATTGAACAAATACAAGATAAAAGATACACAAATACATTCCAATGGGTCGAAAAAACATTGACAAAAAATCCCAATGGGTGGAAAACATGCGATTTGACTTTGTAAATGAGAAGAAAAAGCTAAGTAGTTCTATTATTAGACAAATAATTAATAGGCCACATATTGGTTTTGAAACCATAGATTTTCTAAAAAAAACTTCTTCAAGCCAAACAAACAACGAGAGTGTGATTAGAGCCCTCATTTCTCAGTAGTTACATTGTTGTATAGATGAAACCCTACCCTTGTAATCCCAACACAATAGACAAACAACAAACAACTTATAATACAAACCACTAAAAGTCAAAATCTAGATGCAGCACGATTAGATCACACTATGCCGAGCTTGCGGGCACGTTGTTCTATTATGGCCAACATTTTTACATATACTATAAATCCTGTTAATTATTGTAGTATTTTCATCCATAGTATTTCTGAATCTATTTGAACGTGGTCGACCTGACTCCCTCTTGATATTTGGTGGGTTGTACTCTACGAAGTTCCTAACAGTTATGTGTTCTGGCCACGCCATCATGATTAGGGATGACATGAAACGCTCCCTGTTAGGTTCTGTAGTAGTAGTCCAAAGTGTAGTAGGCTGATACGTAATGAACGTGGCTTATATGTCGCTGCCCTAACACAGAAATGATGTGAGGACATGACATGTGATAAGCTCGTGGTCGTCTATATGTACATCTACAAATATGGTTTTCATACAGCGCTACCTTGTATGTTCTGCTACTAGCATCGAAAACTTGGTACTCATTACTGTTAATTTGTACTGGCTCAGGAAATCTCCTTGTCACATGTTCACTACCCTGCAAAGTTGCTTTAGCCCGGGGAGAGAACATGGAGTCGCGGTTATTGGCCGATGTTGCCGAGTCCAGGCTTTCATGAACTTAGTGACTATGTTATAATATACGAGACGACCTAAATTGGCAAGCCACGTGTCCGCTTAAGTACACTGTTGAAGCATTCAGCTGCATTTGTGGTCATAGTGTCATACCTATACCCATCATTATGGGTAAGAGACCAATGATGTACATCCCTTGATACGAGCCAATCGTATGCCTCGTGTTTGATGTTCTTGATATCAGTCATATATATTTTAATAATGCGAATATCATCAATATTATCTACAACATATATTTTCTGGCATATAAACTCAACATCTCCAACTCCAAGTTGTCTAACTGCTTTTTTAAAATTCTCCCTCAGATGTCTCAGGAAAAAGTGATGTGCAGCCCACGGCAAGGCCCATCAAATGTAAGCTCTTCATCCCATTCTTACTCTCTAGCTGTTTGAGCATGACATGTACATTTAGATAGTAAATGCTCCTTTGTTTGGCTTGTTCTAACTTAGTAGTTTCATACCCATCACCATCAACACCTTCGGCATCACCCACAAAATCAGAACTTATCCCATTAGTAGCTTTTGTTGGTACAAACCCGACGCGCTTCGTTAAGCAAATTGAGTGTGATAAGATCATTGAGCTCGATACTTAGTACTATCTCTTTCCTCACAATGTAATTTCTCAACATAAATTACTACAGGTTGCACGAAAACTGCGTTGAGTACAGATTCATACACTTCATCGTCAATAATATGAGTAGCGATAAATCTATCACCAATAGTGAAATGACCTATACAATTAGCACATGACTTTGCTTGGTATAACTTCAATGACCTCATGATTCACTTTTGTAACCCCACCAGGTTAATCCTTCGTGGGATCTGGGTTGGTTGATTTTTTTTCACCAATGTAGGTCGGAAAGAAATCATCACTAACATTCCGTAGTTCACCGTCATAATAAAGACTATGCAGATAATTTTTGAACTCATTTTCAACTAACAACAACTCTAACCGGTAAGAATCCTTTCTCATAGAAAAAAAAGCAATTTAAGATATAATACAATTTTATGTTTCAGTTGGAGGTATTTCACAAACTCAAAATCTTGAAGCATATGACATATCAATACCAACAATACAAGCATATGATTTTAGAGTATAAAAGGAGCTTAAATTTGATGAGAACGGAGTTGACCTGATTAAGGTCAACCAAGAAATCATCCTTAAGAAAGTAACATGAATATGATATATAGGGTGAACCTTAGGTTCAAGCATACATTCAATACAAGTAATTTATAGTTCATAAAAGTTGGAACCTTAGGCTTGCTACATATACGGTTCAAGAATCATATGTATGCTCAAATCAAGGTGAGCTTAGCTTTAG
This sequence comes from Cymbidium sinense, assembly GCA_021442155.1. Classification (NCBI taxonomy): domain Eukaryota; kingdom Viridiplantae; phylum Streptophyta; class Magnoliopsida; order Asparagales; family Orchidaceae; genus Cymbidium; species Cymbidium sinense. The sequence continues at coordinate 102,613,195 of CM038225.1, forward strand.
GTAACGTGTAACGAGTGGAGGCATTTTATAAAAAAATGAAAAAAAACTATAAGTAGATAATGACAATTGGATTAAAATATAATTAAGATTATTATTGTATTATATAATATTTATTATTACTATATATAATACATTTACACACATGGACAATAAAGTAAAAGCACCAAACAATTGGGATGACCTAAAGTTGTGTTATTATAGTGAGTATATATATAAGTGTATGTAGAAATACATGTATGCTTAGAATTCTAGAGTTGAGATGCCAGTGAATCCTCACACTTTCTCATTTTAATAGAATATTTTTAATACATGAAACTAATGGAACTTGCAAGACATGAAGACAATGACCACATATAATAATCATGACAGTACATCAACAACAAAACCCAAAATGTTTTCGATGAAGAGAGTAGATTTAAGTGTCAGTTTAATTTTTAGAAGGCAGATGGAATAGTAGATAAAACACTACCCATAGATTTCTCCCTCATTTTGTGAGGACTTTAGATCTGGTTTCGGTTTCCTATAAAGCAATCACCTATAGTTAATTACCCATCTCAATCGAGAGAGAACTTTGATTAAGGTTAGTCGTTAGGTGAAGCGTATAGAAGCAATATGTGGAGTTTTAGAATTTAGATTTGTGAAATTCATTATATTTAACTTAAAGTAGATGGTTGGGGAGCGATGATACAATAGATCCCATGGTTCCATCATCCCTACATGGTCCCTAGTTTAGTCGGAGGAGGTACTCACCCAACCCGAAGGATCCTTATCAGCAGCCATGAGTTGCGTCATCCAAGAAATCCTTGTAGACTTGGGATGGAGTTTGTCTAAGGAGACAATCTTAAGTATACCTTAGCTAACAGAGGGCTTTTTTTTCAATCAAGTATACCCTATGATTCATAACTCAAAGGGCAGAGTCATTAGGGAGCAATACGAGCTATAGTCTATGACCAATATAATGGTTCCATTTGGACAACCACCGAATGTGAGGACTATGGTCGTAATTATATCATGTATGGAGCTTACGGCCAAACCACGAATGAGGGCAGGACATCATCTTGCTAGCATGAGATTATTTGAGAGTAAATATAGTTATGTACTTGATTTGACTTTGGCTCCTTTATGAGCTAGAGTTTTCTTAATTTGTCACTTTCAAATAATTACGAATGGTGAATTAGAATTTTTTTTAGCTTTAAGTTTTTAGATTGAATTTCATTTTGACATTTAGAACTTAGTGATTTACATGATTTCATGTTTGTATTGATATTTGGATTTGATTTGAGCCTATAAGCATATTTTGATGGTAATTATCCTCCTCATTGAAATCTTCATTCAACATCTATCATCGGGTGGTTAATTGATTGAATCAAATATATTTGAGAACTTTAGATCCTGTCAACTTTGTTTAGCTCCTAACAGAGAATCAGATGAGCCGTCACATGATAGAATTAGCTTCTCAGATATTTTACTAAGTTGAAATTCTTATAATAGATTTTTAGATTTTGTTAACCCGGACCGGGTCCTAAGATTCAACCGGGAATCAACCCGCGTAGCATCCTCAGACACTAAATTTAAGCATTCAGCCTAGTGTCGGGGCCCATATGGGAGTACTTGCACACTTGAGGTATTAAATTTGAGTTTAACCATACTTTATAAAAGAGTTCAATTGAAGTCTTAATTAATGCCTTCTCGCTTGATATGTGTTACTTAATCGATGTAGAAGATGTTATAGATTGATCTAATATCTTATTATATTTTTCATATCAATACTTAATTGATTCCCATTTAGCCTGCATAGCCATTTCAGACATTAAAATTTATACTTTAAATCTTTATGTCTGAGCACATGCAGGTGTATCTAAGAATGCCTTAATTAACGCCTTCTGTTCGCTTGTACGATGTATTGGGAATCCGGTGGCATAGGAGATGTTATAGATTGATCTAATATCTTATTAGATTTTTTAGATTAATATTTAATTGATTCTAATTTATCCTGCGCAGTCTTTTCAGACAATAAAATTTATATTTTAAATCTTTATGTTCGAGCACATACAGGTGTATCTAAGAATGTCTTAATTAATGCCCTTTGTTCGCCATATGATATATTTATCCGTGGCATTGAAGATGTTATAGATTGATCTAATATCTTATTAGATTTTTCAGATTAATATTTAATTGATTCCAATTTAGCCTGAGCAGCCTTTTTAGATATTAAAATTTATAGTTTAAATCTTTATGTTTGAGCACATGTAGGTGTATCTAAGAATGCCTTAATTAACACCTTCTGTTCGCTTGTATGATATGTTGTGAATCTGGTGGTGTAGAAGATGTTATAGATTGATCTAATATCTTATTAGATTTTTTAGATTAATATTTAATTGATTCCAATTTAGCTGCAGGCTTTTCAAATATTAAAATGTGCACTTTAAATCTTTATGTCCGAGCATATGCAGGTATATCTAAGAATGCCTTAATTACGTCTTCTGTTCACTTGTATGATGTGTTGTGAATCTGGTGGCATAAAAGATGTTATAGATCTTATTCAATTATTTAGATTAAAATTCATTTGTTTGCATCTAGTTCTTTAAGTTTCAATGTTTTAGCTAAGAAGCTTTTATAGACTCATTCTTATTTAAAGACATTTAATTTTTTTATATGGGTAGGTTTGGCCTTGATTCATCATTTTTTATTTAAGTTTAATTTAAGCTTATTCATACTCTTATTTAATCATATTTAAACTTTGTGTCAATCCAAATTTTGGCAGCCTCCCGGCGTCGTCCCCGTATAGGGGACTGTATCGAGGGCTATTCGACCATTCCGTCAACTCTACTAAGCATAACGATCAGTGTCTTGCGACACTACGGCCATAGTCTTCTAACCTGCCAGCTCTACTGAGCATAACTGGGTCTTCAAACACCTGCATAAAAAGAACATATATGTAGGTTTATTTTTTAATTTATTATTTTCAAATAAGTTTGATTTAAGCTCGTCAACACTTTTATTTGTTCTTGTTTAGGTCTCCGTCACCAAAGTTGGTAGCCTCCACGTCATCCCCATAAAGGGTCGCTGAGCTCTTTGACCTTCCCGCCGCTCGAGTTTAGTGTCGTGCGACACTACGGCCATGATCTTCTAGCCTGCAAGCTCTATTGAGCATAACAGGGTCTTCAAACACCTACAATTTCAATTCAGATTTTAATTTTAAGTTTATAGTTCATTTTGCATTAAGTTAATTAAGTTCTCTATCAATCCGCATTTGCGCCTCCGGCGTCTTCCACAGGGCATGACGGAGTCTATTCGACCTTCCGCGACTCTATGAGCATAACGGTGTTGTCTTGCATACACTATGGCCGTGGTCTTCAAATTTGTCAGCTCTACTAAGCATAACGAGGTCTTCAAACACCTGCATAACACAATAAAAGTTTGCACAATGCGAAGTCTCGCAGCTTTGGTACTTGTTTGAATGCTAAAATTTGAAAAACTTGAAGACGGAGATAATGAGCTTGAAGCACATCATCATCGCTCATTTGACTCCCAATATGATCATCAATCTCAAAACCATTTATACCTATAGGAAGAACAATTTCCCACACAGTAATACTCCTATATGAAGAGGTGCAAGCAAATATTTCAACATTTTCAGAACAATATTTCTGCAAGGCAAGCGACACCTTTCAATGCACATTTCTGGAATTTATAAGGCATGTCTCCACTTGCTTTCTATGGTATGAAATTCCCAAAGCATAATTACACCATATGCACTTGTTGAGAGACGATACTGCTTTATTACATGTTGAACTTTGTGCTTATCTTTGATAGATGGAAGCAAAAGTGTGCAATTGACGACGACCTTATGACTAGGAAGCGTTGTAAAAATTGGCTAGATTTTTAAAATAAGCATCTTTAAAATCTTAATTATCGGATTAAGCTTAAAAAAAAATTTTAATAGCCATTTTAACGGCGATCGGCCGACTACATGTACACAAGAAAAGTCGCCCGTTAAACGGGCGACTGGCCATGAATTTTTTTTTAAAAAAAATTTTACTAGCTGCGGTATTTTGATTGTACCAGAGCCATCCGTTGTTAGAATTCAGCGAACTTGATATCCTTGGAATTGGCACAAAATTCCCCACGACTTTTATGTTGACCAAAAAATACGATTGTGTCTCCTTTTATAGCAGATTTTGAGTTTTCTATTGAAAAGTCAGTACAATTTTGAATATTGCCAGGTATTATGGACGATCAGTCTTCGTTGTTAGAATTTAGTGAGCAGTATCAATCGGCATAAAATTCTCCACAACTTTTATATTGGCCCAAAAATGCAATTATGGCTACTTACATAACAGATTTTGCCAAAGTTTGAAAAATCTTAGGTGCAGTTTTGAATAGTGCGACCACCAACAATATTTTGGTTGTTTTGGAGCCATCTGCTGTCAGAATTTAGCGAGCTTGGTATCGTTGGAATTAGCATGAAATTCCACATGACTTTTATGTTGACATAGAGCTATGATTTTGGTCCATTGCGTATCGTAGCAGGTTTTGTGGAAATTTATGGATTCAAAATAGCAACAAGGAATAGATCATTACATAATTTGCAAAAAAAATTTACAAGCATAATAAATTCATAGTTGTTATCTACTTCTCCAAAATTTCTAAAGTTTGACAGTTCAATACCAATAAGATAAATGGTGTAACATAGATAAACTGGAAAGAATGCAATTTACTTAAACTGGAAATATGTAACATAGATAAATAGTGTCCTGATATGCAGTGTACATAGAAAATATAAAACAATGACAGAACAGTGTACATCAAGCTATCAAATGATCTACAACTACAAACGACAACTGAGGACATCTAACGATGGCGGTGCCTACATGGTGAAAGTGTGTCACTCCCTAGAGTATAATGTGTAGGTGGTCATCGAGGACGATCTCGCAGATGGTGTTGCTGATGCCGCACTTCGTCTCCAGCCTGGTCAGTGGTCTGCTCCGTATCATCGAGGGGTGTAACTTCAGCTATCTCCTGTGGTAGTCCTGGCTGAAAGGGGATAGTGGTGTACACTGCGTGCATCTGCGACATGTAGATTGGGGTGAGGATACATAGGAGAGCCTGCTGCCTATCATGACTGAAATGGACTGAACATGGCTTCGATAGGGTACTGATGTGTCATATGGGTAATCAGATATGACATCTGGTATAGACGATGATCTTACATCAAATCTTACAATATGTGGCTGAAAAAATGAAGGTGTTGCATAGGAACTGTTGGCATCATCTGTATCTCTGTATCTGTTATCTAATATGTGCATGTCCTTTTGTAGTTTACTGCATAACTCCTCATAGGTATTGATGGAATACTAAAAATCAGTGTCCAAATCTCTCCCAAAATAAGGCTGGAAAATATCTTATGTGTCCAAGATATGCTCCCGCTGCAAAGTCAAGTATATAATTTAGTTCGCACAACATATAGATATTTGATTTGCAAACATTTTTCAGTACTTACCATCAATCTAACATTTGGTGGTGCTAGTTCAATTGTACAATGACCCGACAAATACGGGCGTCCAAGGCGACGGAATGACATGAAATTGACATTCATATGTGTGGTGGTACATCTGCAGAGTGTAGTATGAGGAAACGTATTCTAAATGATTCAAATGATGTTGCAACACAGCAATGACATGCGACGCGGAATGTAATAATAAGGTTGCCTACATGTACAATTACAATGAGTGTGTTCTTGCAATTCAACCTTAAATGCCATCGAGGACATTGTGAACACCGAAATTCGCTTAAATTTATTCTTGTCATTTTGTTGTAGTTGACCTTTGACACATGGAGCAAATATCAAATCATTCGATTGGATAAGATGAGAAGCTGTCTCTAGGCGTTTGGTAAATATTGCAACAAGATTGTAGAAAATTGATGTAATTATAGCCTGAATCGGCAATCCACATGCCCTCTTTAGTACAACATTAAAACACTCTGATGCGTTAGTGTTCATTGTGTCGTAACGATACCCTTCATCATGACTCAATGCTCACTTCGCCACATCTCTAGCAAACAGTCACTCAACATCCTCTAGTTTAATATTCCTTATGTTTGTAATGTAATGTGTGAATATGTGAATGTCAGTTGTATTACCTGCCACATACATCTTCTGGCACACAAACTCAGCATCTGAAATTCTCATAGTTCTGGAAGCCTTTTTGAAATTTTCTCTAAGATGGCATAAACAGTGGCGGTGTTTTGCCCAAGGGAAAATTTCACGACATCCACACACTAAGCTAGAATGTCGGTCAGATATAATGTATAAATCGGGCCTAGTGCATATAAATGGAATCAAGTCCTGCAATGTCATGATAAACCAACTCTAGGACTCATTGCATTCTGCTTCAATAATTGCAAATGCTATAGGGTACAAACCATTGTTGGCATTAATATCAACAGCAGTTAGTAGAGTGCCTATGTACTTTCCCAAGAGAAAAGTCCCATCAAGACTTAGAACCGGTCGACAGAATTTCCAACCTGCTATAGAAGGTCCAAATGACCAAAAAAATGTGCTAAAATTGATCATATTCGCTTGAGTGAATGTGATACACCGTGTCAGACATAACTACACACACAACAGTCATGAAGTGATCCAGTAAATGGTATGACTCTTCCCAACTGCCAAATATAGCTTGTATAGCCTTTCTACGTGCATCCCAGGCTTTCATGTAGGACACTCTAATGTTAAATTTTGATTCCATATGACCTATAAATTTCCTGGGTTTCAAATCCAACTAGCATCTAATTCTGTGTTGGATGTAGTAATAAAATGCAAGGTGCATGTCCGCTCAATATGAATGAGAACATGTGTGGCTATCATACTAGAAATCACCCAGCACCACCAAGCCTCTTGCTCGTTCGAGCATGTAGATGCCACAAACATGACCTACTGGAATAACTGCTATGAATGCATAGTATAGTGAACCATGTCTTATTAGAATCAGAAGTTACATATTTCACATTGTTTGTTACTGACCAACTCTGAATAGTAAATTTAAGGTGTCTTTTGTCATGGAAACACATTCCTTCATTTAGGCTGTTGAAATAAAATTGTCCTGTAGGAAAATAGAATCTGTTGGGAGGCCATTAAAGTTCAGTTCTTCATCCGATTCTTGTGCTGACTGACAAACCTGGATGTAGTCATTGTTACTGAACATGTGTTCTTCAATAGTGATGATTTTGTTTGAGTAATCTCTCAGTAACTGACTGTTTCCAGTATTTGGATATTGTTGTTCTCCAATATCACCTTCATCACATCTCGTCGAACTCATTACACTAAGCATTGTTTCATAGTCATCTTCGGTAGAGGAGCAACGATCACTATATTCACCTATACTTACAAAAGTCGAGGGAATATGATGAACATGAATAGGAGATGCAGATACATCTCGATCATCAGTGCTACATATTTGAATATAGTGTGTAATACTAAAATGAGAAATATTACTCAGATAAGCAGTTTAAAGAACTTACCAATGATATGCTTCAGTTGGCTGAAATTCAGCTTCAGTGTAATTTTGAACTTCGGTATCATCCGCTAGTTTCAACTCAATTTCCACGTATACAACTACAGGTTGTACATCCGATGCATTAATGACTGACTCACATACTTCATCATCATTTAATGGTGTAACAATGAAACTAGCACCGACAGGAAATCTATATATGAGATTAATCCTAAACCATGTCGAATCAACTTTTAGTGACCGCATGATTCGATTCTGTACGCTGCTAAAATCAGTCCTGCATGAAATTAATATAGAACGATTCTTTCCACCAGTATACGTAGGGAAGAAATCGTCACTAATACTAAGTTGGCCGCCATAATATAGTACCAAGCATACAGTGTCTGAACTCATATTTGAATCAAATATGTGTAACGGAGGCAGGAATGCTGAAGAGCACACCTGTTTAAATTAGCTAGATTCATGAGTACTACATGAATTGGTTAGAATGATGAAAATAATTCATTGCAGGAGCGTAATATAGATAGTCGTACCGATGAATTGAAAGAATGGTACTTACAAGCATCATGGGTCAAACAGATGTTTACTTAATCAGCCTATTACAATTTGCCTGAAATCAACCCTAAAATAACTATTCACATAATACATATGATAACACACAAAAATTGACCATGAAACTAACCATTCACATAATACATATGATAGCACAAAAATCAACATCATATTTTCATAATCTTCATTTTACAAAACAAAAAAAATTAAAAACTAAGAAAATATCTCAAATACCTAAAATCCATTCCATTAGCCTGAAATCAACCTAAAACTAGTTAATCATATAATACACTCAATGATAACTTAATAACACAATTTATCAAAATCACATTAGCATATTTCTCATTTTACAAAAAAAAAAGTCAAAAAAACACCAAAAATACCTACATTACCTAAAATACCTAAAATCCACATTACAATTGCCTGATAACATCATAAAATATAATAAATATAAATCATATTCACATATTATTCATTTATTTTTAAAGAAAAAAAATAGCAAAAAACCTTAAACATTCACATACGATACCTAAAATACCTCAAAAAAACCTAAAATACCTAAAAAAAATATCTAAAATACCTAAAATTCACATTACATTTGCCTAATAACATCATAAAATATAACAAATACAAATCACATTCACATATTATTCATTAATTCAAAAAATAGCAAAAACCTTACTTTTCGCGATCGATCAGATCCGCGAATGAAGGGCGCGGCCGCCGGTATCGGCCGGCCGGACATTTTCTGGCAATGGGGCGGTCGAGCGGCGAGTAGAGGTGGCGGTTCGAGCGGCTTCGGTGCTACCCTAACGCAGGAAAATAAACGAGATCGGGCTCTATCCCGATCCCAGTTCACATTTTTTTAAAAAAATAAATTAGCTAATCGCCATTAAACGGATCGCCCATTAAACGCGATCGACTTAAAATTTTTTTTTAAGCCTAATCCATTAATTAAGGTTTGAAAGATGCTTATTTTAAAAATTTAGTAGTCAAAATTTGAGCACTCTTGGGGCAGAAGATGCCGACGGTGTTTTGAGCACCGTAAGCGACTAGGCCAGAGGGGCCCCAAGATATGTTGTTCACCACTTGGTTGTAGCCAGCTGTGATGACAGCATCTCCACCTCCACATTGTCATCGTCGAAGCAAGACCGCTCCATCGCGGCCGCTCGTAGAAAGAGAGGACCGAAGCTAGGCGTCGTTTAGTTTGGGATCGGAGAGGAATTAATGTGAGGTGTTGGACCTCGCGTTTGGCTGCAAGCTCGTTCTGAACGAAAGGGTAGAGAGAGAGAGAGAGAGATTAATGAGAAACTGGCCGCAAACATTAGTAGCAAAACTTCAATGGAGGATCGCCAGAGAAATATTACGTGCAGAATTCGTAATTTTATATGGACTCTAATAAGAATGTTTAATTTCTTTTTTTTATTAAAAA
>CM038225.1:102622795-102710295 GCA_021442155.1 Cymbidium sinense
CCAAAGGATTTTTTCCCGCTTTAGCACTTAACGTGTCAGAATACTGACTGATGACGCCATTTATCCCGTGACCGCCCGGCCCACTGCTCAAACAAATAAGTTGAATTAATGCTGAAGAATTTAAAAAGAAATATATATCTAGATTTAGGGTTTAGGGGTATATTTTTTTTCTTGCAAACCGAGCTCAGAGAGAGAAAGAGAAAATCTCATTTCTTTTTTACAAAAGATTTATGAAGATGGAGAATGAATTTGGAAGTTATGGCCTTGAAGAAATAGCTGAGGATGTATTAAATAAAAATTCATCGGTAATTTTTCTCAACATTGTATACATACACTTTTTTTACGGTTTGTTAGTATTATTCCTTGAAATTCTTTTATTTAGTATATATTTTCTACACTGTTTAGAGTTCTTTGCAAGAGGACTTTACTTATTTTGAGAGATTTTGCATTCTCCTGCATTCTCATGAGAGTACATATAATTTTTTGAATATTTTTGTAGTTTATTTTGCCTAGATTGAGAGAATATGATCATTACATTCCATTAGAAATAATTTTCTTTGGCGCTTGGAAGAAATATGTTCATTATAATCCATCATGAATAATTTGGAGGTTTGATTATTTTTTTAGTGTTATTTTGCATCTACTCTCGAGAGTAGATAATTTTGGACATTTTCTAGTTTCTCTGACTAGTTGTTGAGATTATTTTCATTACATATTTTCATACTCTCTATACTCTTTCCGAGAGTATAGAATATTTTGGTATTTTTTTCCTGCTTTTGGCTGCTTTGGAGGAAATATGTTCATTAGGCACAATTTGGAGGTTGTTTGATTGATTTGTTAGTATTTTCAGATTCATTTCTATACTCATGAGAGTACAGATAATTTTGACCATTTTTTTAGTTTCTTTATCCTGGTTGTTGAGATTAGGTTCAGTACATTCCGTTGGAAGCAATTTGGCATGTTGGATGGTTTCAGATTTTGCATATACTCTCGTACTCTCATGAGAGTACGATGATTTTGCCAATATTTTGCATTTATTTGGTCTTTGTAGAAATATGTTCATTACAATCTATTAGTAGCAATTTTGTAGGATGACTTGGTTGGTTTTATGGTTGATTTGCATCGCACTACCATTTACAAACTTTTCATTTTGAAGTTTACCATGTCCGGAAAAGGATAACTTCGAGATGCGCATCACCGCTTCTAAATATAATCAAAGACTCTTTAGTAATGAAGTCATTGACATTTTACAGAGGCTTCATCTACATCAATTCATTAGACTCCACGGAATTCAGCAAGACTCAATTGCTATTACCTCAATCCTATCTTGTTGGGACATAGAGAAGCAGACTTTCTTTCTGGGTGGGCAGTGCATTCCTTTCACCCCCGATGAAGTTACAGTGATAATAGGGATGCCAAATAGAGGGGAAAAGATCTTATGGCATAGAGGGAATATCCTATCTATGAGGTCAGCACTTCCAGTGAGGAAGCCCTTAAAGAGCTTCTTGAAGGTAAAAAACACAAAGCAAAAGAAGCCTCAAGAAGACCGCCTCTGACTCTTGTACTCTTGTACTTTTATACTCTATACTCTCAGACTCTACACTCTCTCTCAGATTTACTTTGTACTCTCTGTACTCTCTGTACTCTTCTCAACTCATGGGTAACTTGATATAATACTATTTATGTTTCATCGGTAATTTTTCTCAACTGTTGTATACGTATAATTTTTTTACAGTTTGTTAGTGTTATTTCTTGAAATTCTTTTATTTAGTGTATATTTCCTACACTGTTTGGAGTTCTTTGCAAGAGGACTTTGCTTGTTTTGAGGATCTGCTTTGCATGGGTATACTCTATGTAATCTCATAGAACGACCAATTTCATATTATTTTTATGAGTTCTGGGAGAGAATATGTTCATTACATTCCATTAGAAGCAACTTGGAGGCTGTTTAGGTTAGTTTTAGAAGAGTTTTGCATGTGTACTCTACTCTCACGAGAGTACAGTACAAAGTATTTTGGGCATTTTTTTCTAGTTTCTATGAGAATGTCTGGAGGAAATATCTTCATTACAAATCCATTAGAAACAATTTGGAGGCTATTTGGTTACTTCTTTAGTGTTATTTTGTATCTGTACTCTCTGTATTCTCTATATCCTCTATACTCTCTATACTCTCTGTACTCTCATGAGAGTACAGAGCATTTTGGTCATTTTTTCCTGTTTCTTTGACCTGTTTGGAGGAAATATATTCATTACAATCCATCAGGAATAATTTGGAGGTTGTTTGGTTAGTGTTTTAGTATTATTTTGCATCAGATTCCTCTGCATTCTCTTGAGAGTGATAATTTTGTGGATATTTTTCGCTTTCTGGTTGTTCGATTATATTCATTACATTCTAGTAAAAGTAATTTGGTGGTCGTTGGATATCGGAAGATTTTTGCATCTCAGACTGTACTCATGAGAGTATAGAGCATTTTGGTAACCTATTTGGAGGAAATATATTCATTACAATCCATCAGGAATAATTTGGAGACTGTTTGGTTAGTTTTTTAGTGTTATTTTGCATATGTACTCTTTGTACTCTCTTGAGAGTATAGATGATTTTATGGACATTTTTTTCCAATTTCTTTGGCCTGGTTGTTCAGATTATGTTCATTGTATTCCAGTGGAAGAAATTTGGTGGCTGTTTGGATAGTTTCTAGAAGATTTTTACATTTGTACTCTCTGTACTCTCAGTATTTAGCTCATTTCTTTCACTTTCTTTGGCCTGTTTGGATGGAATATGTTTATTTGTGGAGCTATTTTATATGTCACATTTATGTGGAGTTGTCTGGGCAGGTGAATGCGGTCGATGAGCAGTGCGATGATGAAGTCGTGATGTCTAATGACCCAAATTTAGGGAGACTCCTTGGCACCACTGCTCGTAATAAAATGAGGCATATGCATTATACGCGTGACTACGACATCAAACTGCTTCTGTTTAAGGACCATACTAGTTATTGGCCAAATTCCAAAAAATTGAAATCAAAAGATTTTTTATGTGCAAAAGCAGGTCGGAAGAAATCTGCTAGTCTAAATGGCTTAGCAAAATTCAAAAAATTGATACAAGGACTGCTTGTCCAGCCATGATTAGATTCTCTATTGACTTGGAGGGGAACTGGATGGTTAAAAAATATATAGAAAGTCATAATCATTCATTGGCAAAGCCTGCTGACCTACATCTTCTCAGATCACATAGATGCATTAGCGATGAAAAGGCTTCCGTGTTGAAGACAATGACAGAGGCCGAATTAGAGCAACTGCATATCTAAGTGAGAGAAGTTGATCGAGAGAATATTGGATTCACAAAAAGAGATACTTTCAATTTTATTCAAAAAGAGAAAAGATTGAGGATTGCAATTGGTGACAGTAATGCATTAATACAGCTATTCAAGAAAAGGCAAGCAGCAGACATGATGTTTGCATGGGATGTACAAGTTGATGAGTCAGATTGCTTAGTAAGTTTTTTTGGAGCAATGGCATGTCTAGGATAGAATATGATTATTTTGGTGATGTGATAATTTTTGATACAAGCTATCGACTCAATAAATATAATCTTGTTTGTGCCCCTCTTATGGAGTGAATCAAAAATGTGTTATTTAGAGTAGCCTTTTATCGAAGAGACGATTGAGTTATTCTCATGGCTATTCTAGACATTTTTTTGATGAGTGACGTACATCCTACAAAAATATTGATTAAGATCAAGCTATAGTGAGAGTTATCAAAATTGTATTATCGCATACTCGTCATAGATTGTGCAAATGGCATATTTTGAAGAAAGCTCCTTCCAAGGTTCACTGCTTTAATAGTAATAAGAGGGTACAATGACTATTTTATGCATGCATGAGCAAATGTGACTCAGAGGAAGAGTTTGAAGAAGCTTGGTCTACCATGCTAAAAGCTGGCAATTTGCATGATCATGCTTGGCTTTCTGAGCTTTATAAAATTAGATCCAAGTGGTCCACTGCATTCAGCAAAGACTCATTCTGCATGGGCATCTTATCAACGCAACGTAGTGAGTCAATGAACAACGTATGTCATGAATTCTCTAAACCAACAAGTTCGCTCATAGATTATTTCTTAGAGTTGGAGAAGGTTATGGAGACATGGCGCCAGAATGAACATGATGAAGACTTCAAGTGTAGCCAATTATCGATTGTTCCTGTTGTTAAGACCAGTCCAATTCTAAAATAAGGTACTATGTTTTATACAAGAAAGCTTTAAACTATATTTGAGGAAGAATTTTTGCATGGATTTAGAGGCCTATCAATAACTATGTCAGATGATAGCCCCATGGAGTATTTGGTGAGAAACTTAGAGAATAAAAATTCATCCAAAACATGGACTATTCATTTCAATGGGACTACCCTAGATGTAACTTGTACTTGTAAGAAATTTGAAATGATGGGATTATAGCCCATTGTATCGAGAGTTCTTAGTCGAAGATATAGTGCATTCTGGATAAGTATCTTCTCGCGATGGTCTACGCATAGAGGATATTTACATCGATAGTGCATATAAAAAATTAAGAGATGTGGAAGGCATAGATGGAAATGCTACTGGCATTATTTTTCGGAACCACATTAGTTGATATGCATATCAAATAAGCGTCAGGGCACAGGGTAATAATAGAGCTGAGGACTATATGCTTCAATCCTTAAAAAAACTATACGATGATGTCGACTCTATAATAAGTGAGAATTCTCTTCCATGATGATAGAAGAAGAAGTCAACCACAGTAGACAAGGGAAAAGACATCTTAAAGGATCTAGTTAAGCAACGTCCAAAGGGTGTTTCCAACGCAAGGCTTAAGGAATATTGGGAGAGATCCAAGAAAGCCAAGAGTAATTCTCTATTTGCCTCTTAATTTTAGTATTTAAAATATTGCTGCTAATCTTTAAACCATCTTATTTTATTGTTATAGAAACTAAAGTACAAACTGATAGTGTCGCAGAACGCATTTCGTCACCCATTGCAACACCTTTCTCTGTTATGCCAAAGTGTTTTTCAAAGGTATGCACAAAATAGCACACATTGATGCTGTAAAAAATCATTAATTGATACGATGTTCTACCTCAGTAATTCAACTCGAGCTCAATAATCATTCAGCCGGCTGAAGGGTACAGTAAGTTGATGATGGATATTATTACAGGAAAACATTTCAATGCATGGTATCATTTAGTTATGTGTTCTTGAATGTGCAATCATTTCTACAATGCTTTAGAGTCTCCAAGATGACTTTCTTTTACTTAACAGGCACACCAACAGTCTCACCTACGGGATTCGGTTAGGAAGCTTGCCTAAGAGTTGCAGCATTAGGATGACTTTCTTCTGTATCAGACTGTGCAATCATTTCTTTGTTAGGATGACTTTCTTCTTGTGAGCATCTTTACTCTTAAACGTACTATTATTATAAAATTTATCTATTTATCTTGAAAATAAATTAATTTACTATGATATTTGATGACTAAGATTTTCTAATCAATGCACTATATATACTCATATTCTATTTAAGTCAATATTTCAAAGCATCTTCAACTTAATGGTTACTAACATAATAATCTCATATTTCAGTTTTTATTTAGGGTTTATTAATATTGGTCAATTTTTTAAAGAAACTCAGTCTATGTCATAATTAAACATTTATTCAAATACACTTAGTCTATCTCATATTTGAGTTTATTGTATTTTTTTTTAGTAATTTCTCAGTGATTCTGACCCTACTGCCCATTGTGGAGTATAGTTTACTAGATGAATCAGTACTCTCCAGCCCAAGAACTTACATCCTCCAAATAGGCCAAAGAAAGTGAAAAAAAATGCCCAAAATGCTCTATACTCATAGGAGAGTATAAAGAGTACAGAGAGTACAGAGAGTAGAGAGGGTACATAACTTGCTTGAAACCAGGAAGATCCAAATAGACTTTAATATGGGTCAATTATTTTCTGCTTGATTTTTTTCCTCACTACGTTGTTTGTTGCTCTTAAAGCAGTAGTGCATAGAGTTTACCCCCTATTAAGGACTTTGTAATCCTTAGACTATGGCAATAAAATTTCTCATATTTTACCAAATTACAGTTTATGATTGATGAGCCTACCTTACTTATGAGGATGATTTCGATTTTCATTGCATTACATAGTTTGATATATACTCTAAAGTACTCTACATTTTATGAAATAATTTTATTGCATGCATTACAATTTTGATAAGCACATATGTTCCTATCAACAAGTTTAATAGAAGAAAAAAAAATTATGATGAAGATGATATTAGTATCGATGATATTAGTTTAGTAATTATTTATAAATTTATCAATAATATTAATTTAATGATACTTTCGGTTATTACATTATTTGAAAAATTTCTCATCTTAAAATATAGAATTTTCTCCTCACGCCTTCAAAATTTAAATTTAATAAGACGGTGTCAGATCATCGACAGTTTATTTGTCTATTTTATGCACATGTTTCAGTAGAAAGTAGGTTTTAAGAAGCATGATTTTGACTAGTAGAAAGTAATTTAATGCATTCACAAAATTCTACCACATTTTTAAAGATCATAATTTTCTTTATTAAATAGTTAAGTTTAATAATCGCACTTATATTAAGTTCACATGCTAAGTAGTTCATATTGCTTCTCCTGTATACTTTTAAATTGAGGCATTTTGAATGTGGCTGAGTATAATGTAAATTTTAGATAATGTAAATTTTAACTTCTTTTTCAGTTGATCTGAATTTAAAATATGATATAATTTGAATATCAAAATTAAGCTTATTTTCTCGAAACAAGTAAAGAAATTATCATAGAATTGTAAACAATATTATATCAACTACCCATGAGTAGAGAAGAGTATATAGAGAGTCTAAAGAGTATAGAGAGAGAGTATAGAGGTACAAAGAGTAGAGAGAGTTCACATGCAAATGCCAAAACTCATAAAAAAGTAACCCAGGAGCATCCAACTTACTTTAAGGTTATAGTGAATAATTCCACTCCGTCCTGCAAAGCAACAGTGGAAGTGGAAAAAAATAAGCAAATAATCTGTACTATGAGGAGAATACAAAGAGTTAAGCTACAGAACACCTCAAATATTCTTATAATCAGCCTTCAAACTACCTGCAATGGAATAGAGAGTATAAAGAGTACAAGAAGTATAGAGGGTACATAAAGTACAAAGAGTTCAGATAGTATAGAGAGTATAGAGAGTACAGAGAGTATAGAGAGTACAGAGAGTATAGAGGGTACAGAGAGTATAGAGAGGGTTCACATGCAAAATTGTAAAAACTCATAAAAAAAGTAACCCAGAGCATCCAACTTGCTTTAAGGTTATAGTGAACAATTCCTCTCTATCCTGCAAAGCAAAAGTTGAAATGGGCTGAAATAAGCAAATAATCTGTACTATGAGGAGAATATAAAGAGTTAAGCTACAGAATACCTCAAATATTCTTATAGTCAGCCTTCAAACTACCTGCAATGGAATAGAGAGTATAAAGAGTATAGGAAGTACATAGGGTATAGAAAGTACAGAGAGTCCAGATAGTACAAAGAGTACAGAGAGTATAGAGAGTATAGATAGCATAAACAACACAGAGAGTACAGATGAAACACATCTCAATAGAGCAGCCCAGCTTCAACACAGATGTTCTCTGCTAATCATAATTTATCCAAAACTGCCCAGGAAAATTGAAGAAAAGTAGATGAAATACTCTGTATACTCACAGGAGAGTACAGAGAGTATAGATGAAACATATCCCAATAAAGCATTTCAGCGTCAACCAAATTGCATAGTGTTCTCTGCTAATAATAAAAGATCCAAACTGCCTAAGGATATTGAAAAAAATAAAAGAAATATCATGTACAATTATTTCTTACTTATCAAACTTTAAATGTACATTTCTTAGCTTGGCTTTTTCATTCCCAAATAAAAGATAGTAACTTCCCTAAAATTCATCTTCTTCTACCAATCTTGGTGGTCACCGCATGAGAGAATTTCTAATTTTCCATGTACTTGCAGACAAACATCCCGTAGTCAATAATGTTATCTTGGACTAGAAGCCCACTCACCATTTTGATTGGCCATTTTGTGGGATCGCTCATAAAAGACTGGACAGCATCTTCAACAAGTAATTTGATCTGAATAGCAAGAAGTCAATAAGGGGGTCCAAAAAAATAATTTATGAAAACCAAATTGAAAACAACTGTTACAATCTCAGGAAGAATGGCCTTATGGGTTGATTTTGGTAATGAGTCATAAAAATATCAAGCCCCTAGCTTAATATGCCTAACCAAGAGTGTCCATTGATTATATATAATTGGAAGTAAGAGTAGCTCTTGACACACTATCTAGTGACATGTTGGATGAACATTTTGCTTTCCTTGTGTAGGCCATATTTTGCATAGCTCTGCAAAAAAAGAAGAGAACATTTATAAATTATAGTTTCCATCTATACAAATAAGGATTGAATTGTAATACACTGCATATCTGTGGGGTAACTTACCTGGTGCAAGCATGAGATGTATAAATAGGGGACATACAACCCCTGAGAGCGAAAATTCTCCAAGAAAAGGCGAAGGCATCGACATGTGCATGAGAGATCGACTGCCGAACTCATCGACCGCCTCGCAATAATGATATTCCCAGCCGTGAACACTGTATCACCTTTATAAGTGAGAAATATTTTAAAGTGAGCTTAATTAAATGAATAGGTTATTTTATGTATGAAGGAGTTGATTGAAGATTGACTTACTTGTCCTTGAATCGGGAGCACGATGTGTCAATAAGATGGAGCATCGGCTTAGGCAGAACAACTCTGGATGAGAAGTCAACAAAATGATGTGCCTCTGCTGGCTACAATAAAATTACTAATGATGAAAGTTAGTGATGAAGAGCTAGATTCACTATGAATTAAGGATCGATCTACTGAGATGATGCATACCTCCGACTAATGCTCCTCCACCTCAACGATACCAGTATGTGGGTCATCGACCTTTATTGGGTCATCTTTGCGAAGCTATAAATAAATTTAGTGAAATATATTTCTATTATCTCAAATTTAAAAGAAAATAACTTAATACCTCTGTTGTCGGCTTCTCATCTTGAGTGGAGGCCACCACATCACTTATTCTTGCTCGTGACTTCGTAAGTGCGGAAGGGGAACAAATAGTTTTTTTCCTTATCTGTCGAGCCTTCACACCACGCTCAATGCTATCGATTAAAGGCTTTGGAGCATCTTCATGTGCAGTGGAGGCCTCCATAATAGCTTCCCCTATGGTGGACTCAACAGGGACTTCCCTAGTGGAGGCTACCTCAGGGGCTTCCCAAGTAGAAGTATCCACAGGGGCAGCAGCATCCCAATTGGAAGTATCCATAGGGGCAGTAGCTTCCCAAGTGAAAGTATCCACAGGGGCAGCAGTTGTAGTTGCCTCCACAGGAGACTCCCCTATGCTAGCCTCCACAGGGGAAGCTCCTCTCGTAGCCTCCATAGGTGATGCCCCTGTGACTGCCTCCTCAAGAGTTCCCCCTGTGGTGACCTCCACAGGAGCTTCCCCAAGTAGGGGATGGTACCTCCGCCAGAAGAACCTCCTCGATAGCAGTAACTCGCAAATCAATCACATCCATTCTCTCTATCATTATTGCTTAAAAAGAAGATACTATATCTTTCAAGTCCCTAAAACCTGCAAGTATCCTCTCCATCACAAAGCCTTCTGTGGGGGTAGTAGCAGAGGGCAGGCTAGATACACTAGATGGGGAAGAATATCAAGGAGAGACATATGAAGATTCAATAAGGGCTGAACTCAGTGGACTTAGAATGGGACTGCTATTGGGCTCAACATGTATTGCATGTTGGGCAGGGGAAAATGATTCAAGGAGCCAGGTCTCCTCTTCGATATGTCCTAATGAAAGGCGCACTATGTTAAACCGACAAGAAAATGTGATGACTACAGCATAAATAAATACATTCTTATATGAACTAAGTGATATTATTATATATCACCTGGTGTCCTCCTAAACCAGTGAAGGCTTCATCTGAAAACTTTATTTACCATCACAAAGATAATGTGGCTTTGCAAATGGAGATGGCCTCATGATGCTTATGTGCTGTGCCTAGATCTATAATTAATATTTATATAAGTTAACTTCAATGCATCAAATAATAATATATAATCAAAGATATAGAACATACCATAAGAAGAGTGACAAAACCACTCATGTACTCGGGTGTCTTCTGGGTATGAATCTTTGATGTAATACCATCAAATTATGAAACTAGGAAGGCCCAAATGGCCTCTGTTAAGTTGTATTCAACAAATTTATCTATGTCATCGACATAGGCAATCAATTTCGATGCCACCCTATAGTTGTGATATACAAAAAAAAAGATTTGACAGAAAAATGTAACTGCACAAACTGTGCCACAGGAAATGAGCTATTTGTATGCTCAAGCATAGTCTTATAATCCATCAATCAACTCGGACGGTGGATTTCATAAGACCTTCTCCTCTGCTTTGGCATCCCTACAATCGCAACTTCATCGGGGTGAAAGTAATGCACGCCACCCGTAAAGAAAGCTTGCTTCTGTCAAGAAGAGATTGAGGTAATGGCTATTGAGCCTATTGAATTGGGAGTCAATGAATTGAGGCGATGAAGCCTCTTTAAAATACTAATGACTTCAAGAAATCGATCAATATTAAAGAACACCATTCTAAGCAGGCCCCAGACTCGAAAAAGCTCGTTGTTCATTAACAACCGCACTCGATATTTAGCTTCGCTTCATTAACTAAATGAGCCGAACATGAACAAATATTTCAAGCTCGATAAACGAGCAACACAACAATCCTTTGTTCGACGTGTTCTACCGATTTAGCTCAAAATAAATAAATAATTTATATTAAATTTTATTTAAAATATAATTTATGTCATTAAATATTTTCAAAATTATATTTAATTTAATAATTAAATTAGTTAATAATATTTTAAATCAAATAAGCTAAAATATATTAATAATTATAATTGTAGAATTTTTTTAATTATGTTTGGTAAATGAACAAAACTCAGATCTGTACCCCAGAGTTGTAGAGTAGCATAACAATTTAATCCCAAACCATATGAATTTATGTTAACTACTGGGATTTAAAACAATCAACGATATATGAATAATATCTCTTGACATTTCTTTGACCAAGAACTCTAATTTCCTCACCTCTCGCCACCGACTCTCGCTCTCGACTTTCTCTAATCGTAAGTCCCTCGACTCTCTTGTCTTAGTGTTTTGATGCGAATTTCTACTCTTCCTAGCAAGAGTCTTAAGGAAGGTAATAGTAATATCAGAAGCAATAGTAACCTCCGGATGCGATCTCGGTTTTAGGTTTGGTACCCATTATTTTCTTATTTTTTATCAAGCTTCTACTTGGGACTCAGACTTTGCATGTCGCTATCATTATTTTCTTCTTTTATCAAGCTTCTACTTGGTTTCATGTTAAAAGGAGAAATGCTCTTAAGCTTTTACAATTTGTGACTCTGATTTTTTATTTGTAGACTTGAGTCACTTGATATCTGTGCTATATGTTGTTGTCTCTGGACCTTTGGTATTGAAATGCTTGAAGTGCTTATTCGGTTATGCCATGTAAGATATTCTACATCTTATGCAGCTATGCTTGTTGTGGATGATTCGGTTATTCCTTGTAGGTTATTGAAATGCTTGAAGTGATTACTCGTTTGTCTGTCCAATTATTCTATATCTGTTATTTGGGAGCTATATATGCCTCGTTTGATTTCTCATTTTCTTTTACTCTTCTCATTCTAATTTGTCTGTCCGCCATTATTCTCATCTGTTATTTGGGAACTATACAGACTCTATTAGATTTTTCATTTTTTTACTCTTCTCATTCTAATTTTCTGCTCGCCATTATTCTGTTATTTTGGAAATATATGTTGCGTGCTCTATTTGATTTTTCGCTTTTACTCTTCTCATTCTAATTTGTCCGTTCGCCATTATTTTGTTATCTCATTGGCATGGATACTATTTATTGATGATTTGCCGATAGTAGATCATTAATTATGTATATCTTGAGTTTCAATTTTTTTGAGTGATTAAATGAGAAATGAACATTGAATATGGAGCTTAGTATGGATATTGGAGAGTGTATGTGTATGTGGTCCTAACTCATATTTTCTTTTTATTTAGTGTACAATCATGTCTAATGTGGATCATTCTACCGATCATGTGGTGATGATTTAGTTGTATAATGATATACCAAGTACTTCACAACAAGTTGAATCGAGGAGCATACACTTGAGACTACTAGTGTTGATGTTAACCTAGAGGTAGGAAGAGAGTATCTTGCAGGGAGTATTTTATAGAAACCACTTCAGATTTAAGGGGAGAGTACACTTTACAATGCATATATTATCGTAGAATATTTCATAAATCAAAAAGCGGCACAACTTCACAACTTTGAGGCATGTGAAGGAATGTGAAAAAATCAAGGCCAAGAATAAGCAGGTTGTTGAATTGACAAACAAAAGGCAAAAAAATTAAATTTTATGCCTTTCGATGTCAATTCTGAAATTGAAATTCCATTATTCCATGACCCCAAAAATTATGATAATCTTCAGATTAGGGAGATAATTGCAAAGATGATTATTGTGCATGAGTATCCATTTAGGATGGTTGAGCATATGTGGTTTAATATTCTTTTGAAGGTATTGAATCCCAATTACGAGAGGGTATCTAGAAACACAATTAGAAGTGATTGCATGAAAGTTTATGAAAAGGAAAAAGAGAGATTGAAAACTTTTCTTAAGAGCATTCATAGAGTTTCTTTGACTTCTGATTGTTGGACATCAAATCAAACAAGTGGCTTAACAATTCACTTTATTGATGATTCTTGACAGCATAAGAGAATCATCGCTTTATTGAGCTTGATCATCACCGGTACTTTTATTTGTGATGCTATATGTGATTGTTTGCTAGATTGAATTTACAGGTATCTACTATCCACTTTTAAAATTAATTTTCACAAGAGGGAAGTTACATTTTAGGATCATTTCTTTCATGTTAGATGTTGTCACATCTTGAATATAAGTTCAAGATGGTTTGAAAGAGGTGCAACAAATAATAAAATAAGGGAGACAAAATACCTCAAAAGTCTCCTTCTCGTTACATAAGTTTGTTGAAGTGGCAAATAGTTAGGGTCCCTACTTCAAAGGGATTATGTATTGATGTTCCTACAAGGTGTAACTCCACTTACTTAATGCTTGAGTCTGCTTTTATTTACCGCAATGTGTTCATTCATTATGCTGATCGAGATTTTAACTACAAGTGGTTACCTTCTGAGATTGAATGGCATAGCTATGAGCAGATTAGAAGGTTTCTTTCTTTTTTTCATAATGTGACAAATATGGTTTCAGGTTCTTCTTATCTAACTACCAATTTGTTTCTTCCTACTGTCATGCATGTTAAGAAACTGCTTAATGAAGTGTGCAATTCCTTGGATCAATTTGTCAAGCAAATGGCCACTGCTATGAAAATTAAATTTGACAAATATTGGGGAGAATGCAATCTACTCATGGTTGTGGTTGCGATGATCCACTCAAAATGAAATTCATTACTTTATATTTCCTAAAATATACTCTAGTTTTGAGGTAGAGTCCAAGATAAAGAGCATTGAGGATGTTATTTGGGAGATATATAATCAATATTCAGTAGATAATAGTACTTCAAGCTCTTCAACAGTTAGTGATCATCACAAGCAATAGTTGATTTGCCCTTTTCATCAAACTTTGACTGTATGTTAGGATTTGCTGATTTTATTATTGCTTTGGGTTCTATTCAACCATCGAAATCTGATTTGCAAACATATTTGGAGGAAGGATTATTTTTGAGCAATAATGATTCTTGTGATATTCTTGAGTGGTGGAAGATGAATACTCTCAAGTATCCTATTTTGTCCAAGATGGCTAGGGATGTTTTAACCCCATCACCACGCATCCTAATCTCGCATTTAGTATGGTGGTAGAGTTCTTGATGATTATAGGAGCTCTTTATCACTAAAATAGTCAATGCACTTGTATGTACTAGTTGGATTAGAGGCACTCAACCCAACATTAAAGATCCGGTACTTTTCCAACTAAATTTAGTCTATTTAATAAATTTGATAAACTTCATTCTATAATGTCATTATCTACTTTTATTTCAGCAAGAGTTAATGGAGGAGGAGAACCTTTATGTTAAACTACCAAAAAATATTTAGCTTTGGAGAAGGATACCATAATAGCGCTTTTATTGCATTTTACAAAGAATTGCTCTTATTAAGGTTTCAATTTTCAATTTTCAATATTTTCAATTTCTACAAGGGTCATTTACTGTTGACTAAAAATATTTTTATAAAATGATAAAAGTTGTTAATTTCTATAAGCAATCGTAAATAATCAACATTTAAAACCCTTATATTTTATAAGTTAAATTTTTTTTTGATGATTTTATGGATTCCATTTATTTTATTAGATACATGATTTTTTTTTGTTCTTTTTCGGTTTTCAATGTCAGATGGTGAACTGATTTTTCCTTGTTGTTCATGAAATTTAATATGCAACTCAAAAATTGATTTTTTATTCAATAGCTTGTTAGAAGTAATTACAGGAACTCAAAAATTATGCAAGAGAATTTTCCTTAATTGTATGCTGTTATTT
Organism: Cymbidium sinense; assembly: GCA_021442155.1. Classification (NCBI taxonomy): domain Eukaryota; kingdom Viridiplantae; phylum Streptophyta; class Magnoliopsida; order Asparagales; family Orchidaceae; genus Cymbidium; species Cymbidium sinense. The sequence continues at coordinate 102,637,519 of CM038225.1, forward strand.
TGAGTTAAAATGTTACAGAGAGTTTTGCTAACCAAAGATAATGGAGTTTTCATAACGCAGTAAAGAAACTTTTCTGCCTGCAATAGTTTAAATTTGTACGCTAATATTTAGAGTTTGTCAAAAGAAAAATAGATGGCTGCTATTGCAATTAACCTATGAAGTCGTCTGTCTTGCTTATCTCGCTATGTCATGTTGTTCTCTCATGCCAACTGTGATGTTATTTTAGTTGTCGATTTTGTTGTCAAGTTGTTGTTAATTCTTCTTTTTTTAATGAGTTTTCTCTCTCTCTCTCTCTCTCTCTCTAAAATCTCTTTCAAGAATGAAAGCTAGTTGACAAATGGTTCTGGGGCTACAATATGGTTCTGCAAGAGAAATTTAACTGTAAGTCTTATAACATTGAATATTAAAGAAATAAATATTTATGCTTTTTATTTTATTTAAAAAGTTTTGAAATTTTATTTTGGTTCAAAATGATCTTATTTTGATAGTGAGTAGTATTTATTTGTAATATGTGCAAATGATTGGCATTGATTTTGATGAGGTTTAAATCTTGCTATGGTTGGATTCAACTTTTTAGCCATATTTGAATTATGTTCTACACTTAAATTTGAGTTTTGTTTCAAACATGAATTGAAGTATAGCAAGCTATGAAGTTGACATAATAATGGGAATGATAATAACATAGTGTAGTATAGTAATTCATTATTCTTTGATTGCAAAACTGGAAAACTTATGTTTATCTTGTTTCTTAACCTTTTCTTGTTGAACTTCTCTTGCCTTAGATTGACAATAACTTCTGTACATTTTTTTGAAGTCCCACTTTACCCTATACAATATTCATTTTACTGATTCAGTGTTTGGCTTGTTTTATCATCTGAACCTTCTTATTCTTGTTCCTTTTACATGTTATTCTCTTCTTTTGGAACTACCTACTATTTGATGTTTTGCTGAGGAATTAGGTAAAATCTAAATATTACCTAATAATTAGATATTGATCGAGGCCTTTTCGTGATTGTATGTATTTACCATTTCTAGCTTGAATGCAAGGGTTTGATGGGAGAACCAAGAGGACTTGTTAAAAGGAATGAACTTAAACTGTTAATTCCATTGAATTTTCTGATAACTGAAACAATCGCACTGCATTAAATCGTATTCTCGAGTTGGTTTGGTTCTTTGTTTCTCGGTTTGGTTTGGTTCTTTGTTGTGCTAAATTGTCTTTGGTCTTTGGTTCTTTATTTGTCAATGATTTGGTTCTTTGTTTGTCATGGTTTTGTTCTTTGTGCATTACACACTATCTTTTATTTTTTTTGCATCCTTATTGGGCTATGATAAGATCTTTGATGCTACACTTTCAATTTGAACAGATGTATACAATGTGTAAGATCACTTGTGATATTACACACAAGAGCTATGATGAAAACTAAATAGATGTATGATGCAACTTAGCTTGATATTTGGTCGTATATTTTCCAAATATTTAATTTAATTTTTTGTGATATTTTGTCAATTTTTCAATGTCTATCATTTATTCAATGATATTTAGCTTAATAGTTTGGATTCTTTGGAAACATGCTACACTTATTATTATTTTTGTGATTTCATTGTCATTTTTTTGTGATTTCACTTTGTCAATTTGGAATAAATGCTATTATTTATTTTTTTTACGATCCTACTAGTCTTATTAATATTAATCTTTTATTTTATCATTTTTTTTTTAATGTCTAATATTCACAAACCATTAAGCTATCAATGATCAATAATTATTTATTTTAGTTTCTCACTCATAATATTTATTTTATAATTTTTGCTAGTTTTATTTACATGAAGTGCATATTACGCTTTGAAGATTCAAGATTATTTGACTTTGAGGATATGAAAGTCAAGACTATAAAGCTTGAACAAAAGTCAAGCACTTGATTTGATTAGAAATTGATATTTGGAAATTGTATGATTATTTATTTTAGTTCAGCCCACTCATAATATTTATTTTATAATTTTGCTAGTTTTGTTTATGTGAAGTCTGACACAGCTTTGAAGATTCAAGATTATTTGACTTTGAGGATATGAAAGCAAGACAATAAAGTTTGAACATTAAAGCTGAAGCAATTGATTTGATTAGAAATTGATATTTAGAAATTGTAATTTCATTATTTTCTTAGCTTTTATTTTTTGAAATTGTAAGTTGTATATGATCATGTAAAATTTTAGGTTGAATTTATTTTAGAAAGTTGTAAATCAGAATTTGTAAATTATGTAAGTTGTGAATTTATAAATTTTTATATATATGATCTTGTAAATTTTGTTACCTATAAATTAGTTTTGAAGTTGTGTTCGCTTGTAAAAAATGATTTTTGAATCTCTGATTGAAAATCATTTAATTTAATAAAATAAATTTTGATTGTATATAATTTTGATTTTTGAATCTCTGAATGAATCTCTAATTTTAATTTTTTTTGTGTAACAAAGCTTTTTTTAAGTGCAAAAATAATAATTTTGATTGTATATAATTATTTTGTATAATTGTATATTTTTTAGTTTTAATTCTTGTCAATAGTATTTCACATCAGTAAGATTTTAATAATTTTTTAAATTAAAATAAAAAAAAAAAAATTATTAAAATATAAAATCGAGCCAATTTCGAAATAACACAGCCTAAAATGAACACGAATATTTTTTCGAGCCAAACACGAACATACTATAAACGAGTATTTCAACACGAGCCAAACAAAAAAAAATAATAAACGAAGTAATCTAACAACAAATCGCTCAAGCTCGGCTCGTTACACCCCACCGCATCTCAAGTTATCCTTTTCCCGACATGGTAAACTTCAAAATAAAAGTCAAGAGAGTACGATGCAAATCACCATAAGAAATAACCAATCACTCCAAATTATTCTCAATTGATTTGTAATGAACATATTTCTCTAAACAGCCAAAGAAATTGAAAAAATAAGAATCTCAGAGAAGTACAGAGAGCATAAATGTAAAATAACACTAAAAAATCAACCAAATATAGAGTACAGATGCAAAATAATCCTAACAAAATTAACCAAACAGCCTCCAAATTATTCCCAATAGATTGTAATGAACATATTTCCTCCAAACATACCAAAGAAACTGAAAAAAAATGACCAAAATGCTATGTACTTTCATAAGAGTACGATGAAAAAATCTCCCTAAACTATCCAAACAGAGAGATGCAAAAATAATACTAAAAACTAACCAAACGACTTTCCAAATTATTCTAATGGATTGTAATGAACATATTTCCTAATAGCCAAAAAAATGAAAAATGACCAAAATGCTATGTACTCTCATGAGAGTACAAATGCATAAATCCCCCAGAAACCATCCAAACATCCCTCTAAATTACTTCAAATGGAATGTAATGAACATATTTCCTCCAAACAGGCCAAAAAAACTGAAAAAATAGGCCAAAATCGTCTGTACTCTCAAGAGAGTCCAAAGAGTACATATGCAAAATAACCCTAAAAAACCAACCAATTAGCCTCCAAATTGTTCCTAATGGATTGTAATGAACATATTTTCTCCAAACAAGCCAAAGAAATAAAAAAAAATGACAAAATACTCTGTACTCTCATGAGAGTACAGATGCAAAAATCCCCCAGAAACTATCCAAACAGCCACCAAATTACTTCCACTGTAATGTAATGAACATAATCCAACAACCAAAAAAAGAAACTGGAAAAAAATATCCACAAGTACAAAGAGTACATATGCAAATACTAAAATCAACCAAACAACCTCCAAATTATTCTTGATGGATTATAATGGACATATTTCCTCCAAACAGACCAAAGAAACAGAAAAAAATAACCAAAATTTTATGCACTCTCATGAGAGTACAGAGAGTACATATGCAAAAATTTCTCATAAACCATCCAAACATCCCTCCAAATTACTTTCAATGTAATGTAATGAATATATTTCCTCCAAACAGACCAAAGAAACTAGAAAAAAAATGGCCAAAATCGTTTGTACTCTCAAAAGAGTACAGAGAGTACAGATGCAAAATAACACTAAAAAATCAACCAAACAGCCTCCAAATTGTTCCTAATAGATTGTAATGAATATATTTCCTTCAAACAGGCCAAAGAAACTAGAAAAAAATAACCAAAATTCTCTGTACTCTCATGAGAGTACAGAGAGTACAGATGCAGAAATCTCCCAGAAACTATCCAAACATCCCTCCAAATTGCTTCCAATTGAATGTAATGAATATAATCTCAACAACCAGGCCAAAGAAACTTGAAAAACAATCACAAAATTGTTTTTAATGGAATATAATGACCATATTCTCTCCATCCAGGCAAAATAAACTATAAAAATATTGAAAAAATTATTTGTACTCTCATGAAAGTACAGAGAGTACAGATGCAAAAATTCTCCAGAAACTATCCAAACAGCCACCAAATTGCTTCAACTGTAATGTAATGAACATAATCTGAACAACCAGGCCAAAGAAACTAAAAATTGGCCAAAATCATCTTACACTCAAGAGAGTACAGAGAGTACAGATATAAAATAACACTAAAAAAATAACCAATCAGCCTTCATATTATTCCTAATGGATTGTAATGAACATATTTTCTCCAAACAGGCCAAAGAAACGAGAAAAAATTGACAAAAATGCTCTATAATCTCATGAGAGCGAGAGTAGATGTAAAAAAACTTTTAAAACCAAGGAGCCTTTAATCGCTTCATAAGCCATGTAGAGCATTTTGTATCCAAACAGAAGTATTTTTAAAAATGTCAAAATGGGTACTTTCTAAGAGTACAAAGAGTACTGCAAATCAAGCAAACATCCAAAAATCAACCTACAAATAAATTTTAATGTCATCGATGAACATACTATCATCTAATCGACATGTAATTCATCTTGAAACATGACTAAACATCCTACCTTGTGATATACTAAATATTTCACAAGGCTAATCGAAAAATTTGAAAATAACGCGTGTACCATCTTGACAAGACAGAGAGTACACATAAATATCTCCAAAACTACTAAAATACATCTCATTCATTTAAAGAACTCAAATGTTCTAAAATGTTCACAACTGGACGGTGAGAAGAACAGAGAAAATCCTAAATTCATTAAAGTTCGGGAACACATATGTAAATACCTCATGTAGTCACCTACAATATCTCAATAGAAGTTATTCGCAAGATTTGCTAAATCACTGAGCGACGGTCGAACATTCGTCGATTGAGAGCGAGAGCTAAGCTAGCGGAGAAAACCCTAAATTGTCATGCGCGGGAGGAATGTCGAACGATGCCCGTCTCATTTTTCTTCTCCCATTGTTTGAATGAGGTCGCCGCCAGATAAACCCATCGCCGTCCGACAGCATAAGTGCTAAAGCGAGAAAATCTGGACACGTCGGGCCGTGATTGAGTCTGCATGTAAAGCTATGCGTGGACTCCGAACATAATATTTTCTCAAGCTGCAGAGGTATGGACATGAATGGAGTGAAGTAAATGGAGGCTAGGTAGAAAAAGGATGACGTAGAGTTGTCTCCATCAACACCCTTTTATATATATATATATATATATATATATTAGTTGCTCTTTGCCTCTTTGTTACGTAGAGTCAAATAGATAGATTTTTATTTTATTATTATTATTATTATTATTATTATTATCATTATTTTATTATTATTATTTTTTTTTTTGAGTCAAATAGATAGATGTTTTCACACAATATTACAATATTATGCAAACTGAAATATAAAAATAGATAAGGATTATTTAATAAACATTATTTTGCATATATATATATATATTCTCATTTGTTCTAATTATACATATATAAACTAATAAAATTAATATTAATATCAATATATAATTATAATAGTGATAAATTTTATATTTTATTGTAGTTCAGATATCTAATTAGTAGTAAATATAAAATATTATATATATATATATATATATATATATATATATTGATTTAGTTCATTTTAAATTTAAACAATATGTATTATTAATGTCAATAATAAAAATAAAGCTATTACAATATCATATATTAAAATTAATTATTTATATCTTAAATATTTTCATATATATTATTACGTGCTAGAAAACCAGTTGCTGTAGAGTGAAAATTTACGCCTTAGCCTTATTGTGAAATCCAGCACACACACACATGTATTTAAAGAGTGAACAAGAAAATTTCAGAATTTTTACGTGGAAAACTTCAAAAAGAGGGAAAAAAATCACGAGGCCTAGCCTAATAAAAAGTTTCCACTATATATTTATTTTGGAGTACAATTTTTCTCATTATGGGATTACAAAATTGTATACGAGAAGGGCTGACAATGAGAATCCCAAAATCAGACAACAATAGCTATATAATCACGCTCAGTTTAGTGGTAGCGATGATGGTACAAATGGTGAATGTACCAATGAAGGGCGATGGTGACCACCGAGATTGACGAGCAAGGATCAGTGGCGGTTGATGGCGGCGGCGGTGGTTGACAACCGCCAGTGGTGGCACGATTGTACTGAGGATTTTCAAGCTTTAGAGCTCCTCTCTTTGCTTGCCTCCCTCATATGAATGTATTATTATGGAGTGGCATCTCGTAAATAAATGCAAAATTGAACCACTCTCCATCTGGACTGACTCATGATGATTCCCTTGATCATATGATGTATTTTGTCTATTTGAATGCTCAAATGAAGTCAAAATTATGAGATCTTGGGCTCGTTAGATCCGGCTCGTCAAGACGCTCTATTTGACTATAAACACTCTATTTAGGGATTTAACTGATATCCCAAAATTTCCAATGATATTTTAAGTGCTTGATTTGACCCGGGCCAACTTGGATCGCTTGCTTTAACATCAAGATTCGTCTTAGTAGAATTTTCGTCATATCAATACTTAAAATATGCATTTCACTTTAAAAATGACTTATGATGATATTTTTGAAGATTAGAATATTAATATGTAAAAATTAAAGTTCAGATGTTAGATATGTAAATACATAAGAATTGTGTTGTATGTATGTAAATCCCTCTTTTTTATATATAAACTATGTACCATAGTAATATTATTGATGTAATATTAAAATTTTGGTTGATATTATATATATATATATATATATATATATATATATATATATATATATATATATATATATATATATATATATATATATATATATATATATATATATATTTAATTATTAGATATAAAAATATTCAAGAAGTTTGAGTCATGAGGGTATAATTTTTTTTGGAACATCATTGAATTAATAAAATATTATTTTCAATATTACTTTTGAAAAGACATAAAATTAATGTATGTGGAAGGGAAGGAATTATATCTATATATTTTGATATTCTTTGAATGAAAGCGAAAAACAATAATAAATATAAAAATAAAGTATTTTAAATTTGAGGATGTTTAAATTTTTTTTAGAAGACAAAATTATATTTTTACAATTATTTTTATTATAATTTTACAAATAATAATAATTATTAAAATTAAAAATAGCAGATTTTTTAATTTTATGTTTTTTATATTTTATTAATATTTTTATAATACTTTTTAATTTTAGTAATAAAACTTAAATTTTATAATACACAAAAATAATGCACTAAGAAGTACTAATTCATGCTTTTATCCTTTGTTTCTTGTGCTGCCCTTCGCTTTGAAAAAAAAAAAACTTATAGTAAGATATTCTAAATACAAATTATTTAGGGCAATCTAAAAATTTTTATAATCATTTTGAATATAATATTAATTATTTATGAATATATTCAAATTAAAATAAATAAATAAATTTTGGAGCCATCACATATGATCTAAATTTTTGTTTGATAACTATATAATTATTCTATCTAAATAAAATAATGGGGGATTTACATATATATTATATAATTTTTATGTATTTATATATTTAATATCTAAATTTTAATTTTTAGATATATATAACACTCTAATCTTCAATATCATATTAAAAATATTATCATCACTCACTTTTTAAAAATGAAATACACTTTTTTAAGCCTACAAAAATATTGGATAAGTAAATATCTAATTTTAATTGTTAGATATGTAAATAAATAAAAATTATAATATATATATAAATTTTCCTAAAATAATTATCTCATTTTAATGAATTTCCTAAGAGAGTGCAATACTCTTGTTTCTTTTTCTCATATCTGTCTTGAAAAAAAAAAATACAATTAGATATTTTATATATGAAATTAAAATCATTACATTTAGAAAACTTTGAAAGATCTTAAGAATTTGAAAATAATGTTGTTACTAATTGTTATTATAAATTTTATATATTAATGTATATTGATATAATATTAATTATATAATAATACATAATATTTATGTATATATTAATATAAAATATTTTACGGATAATAATTATTTATTATGCATTAATTAAGTCTCACATACTAGAGTCTCTGAATATGGAAGCTACGTCAAAACTCCCAACGTAATAATTTTCCAAACTTCAGCCCATGCAGCCTTCTCATTCCTCACTCTCTTCCGCCTTCTAATAAACTACAGCTAACTTAATCATCCTTCTACTATTTATTTTCTTCTTGCTTCAGAAGAAAACACCTAAATTAACGGCAACAATGGCGGCATCAACCGTCTCCCTCCATTTCTATCTCTTCGCTTCCTCTCCTAATCTTTTCTTCCCTCAAAGTAATGACGAATGCTTGTTTTCTTCGAGAAGTATGAGAGTATGGAAGCTCGGAGAAGCAGGAGAAGAAAATGACAGAAAGCTGTCAAGTAATAAGGGCTGCTACGTCTGGCGCTAGAACGATCTCAGTGGAGGAGAAGAAGAAGATGGCTGGAAGAGGAGAAGGTTTAGTGTTCAGATCTCTCCATTAATACATTGCAGAACCTCTTCATTATTTCCGTGGAAGAAGCTGGCAGTGTTATTTAAATGCTCCATTGTTTATCAGAACGATACAAATTTTAAAAAAAAAAAAATTGATTAGAATGAGTTTTTTAAATTTAAATTTATTTTAAAGTGTGTATAATATATAAATATAAAATCAAACTTTATATTACCTTTCTTTCATTTCAATATAAATTCAATAAATATAAAATCCAAGATAACAAAAAATTTTAATGAGCTTATTTTGAGTCATTTTTTTTCAATTGAAAAAAGTGCCCCAATATATTCTATTTATGAATTTTAAAATCACTGGATTTACTTTAATATGACTATGATATAATAAATTTTGATTATTTTTTCTTATATGTTTTACCCATCTCAGAATCAATCAAAAAAATTTCATTATTTAACAGAGCTTCGAATTATTTTCTTTTTTTGTATGAGTTTGTGAAATTCATCAACTTGGGTTTGAGGCTATTATGAACTCGATTCTTAATGGGGAAAATATGTCGAGTCCGCGTAGCTTTACGCGGGACTCCAATCATGTCGACGTGGCAGTTACCGCCAAAAAATGACGCCAGAAAAAACGGGCTATTTTTCGCGGTTTAGCGCTGCAACAAATCGGGGAATGAGTATATGCGTGGAGAAATTTAAAATATCTTCATTTGGGCGTGGTATTTTTTTATTTGCGAGAAATGAGCATTACTTAAAGAGCTAAGAAGGAGAATGAATCTGAAATGGAGCGAGGAAATAGATGATGTAAATAAAATGGATCTAATCTTTTAAGGAGTTGTATATGTAAAATGACAAATGATAGTTTGTAATTTATTTATTTAAGTTAGATTTCTATGTTAGAGTTCTCTCACAGACTTTGCATGTCGGTGAATGCTTTTGGGTACTCTCTGTAACTCGATGATTCATATTTATTTTTCATGATTTTTTGTCTATTCGGAGAAAACATATTCTGTAATCCTTCGAGGAAATTGGTGGTGTTTGATTAATTTTATAGCTTATTTACATATGTACTCTATCGCCTTTCTCGAGTATAGCGATTTTTTCCGCTGTTTCATTTTTCAGTCGGTTGTTAGATCATGGTAACTAAATCCCAATCAAGCAATGAGTGGTCGCTAATTTTAGAGATTTAAGACCTACCTCTGCTCTCCTCTCAGTTCTCTGCACTCTGCATCTCCTCAGATGCACCTCTGCACTCAGACTGCCTTCTGCTATACCGCTTGCACTCTCTAGACCGATTATACCTTCTATACCTCTATACCTTCTGTACTGCTATACCTCCTGCACTGTACTCTCTATACCTTCTCTCTGCACTATACCTCTGTATTCTATACCTCTGTACCCTCCTGAATTTGGTGGTTTGCTCAATGATTTTTTTGGGTATTTTTTTGTGTCTATCTTCTGACTAACTGCATCTCTATGCTCTCTGACTCTCGTTTTCATCTGTACTCTATTATCTGCGGAACTGGACTATATGTTTTCAGATGAATGTGGTGAATGAGCAATGCGATGATGAAGTTGTTTTATCTAATGACCCAAATTTGGGTATCTAGTAACATTGTGCATAATGAAACCAAGCTTATGCACTATCGCGGATTATGCACATCAAACTGGCTTCAAGAGAGACCATACAAGTTATTGGCCAAACTCTAAGAAATTGAAATCGAAAGATTTTAGGTATGAAAGCAGTCGAAAAAACTCAATCCAAACCATATAACAAAATTCAAGAAAAGCGTCTGAGGTTTGTCCGGCGATGATTCGATCTGTGGATTTGGAGGGAATTGGTCGATTAAAAAATATATGAGAGCCATAATCATTCATTGGCGAGCCGGTGATCTGATCTTCTCGATCGCGACGCGATCGGCGAGAAGGCATCGCTTTTGAAGACGATGACGAGGCATTAGTGCAACCGACGCTGCGCCTATCTAACCGCGAGGAAGTTGGTGGGGTAGAGAATATTGGATTCAAAAAGAGATGCTTTCAATTTCATCCGAAAGAAGGTCACGGATTGCAAGTGGTGATAGAACGAATTAAAATGTCAAGGAAAGACAAATGACGAGATGTTTGCATGGGATGTTCAAAGTTGATGCGTGATTGCTTGGTGAGTTTTTTTGGAGCAATGGTATGTCTAGGGTTGAATTTGATTGTTTTGGGGATGTGATAATTTTGATACTAGCTATCGGCTCAATAAATATAATCTTGCCCGTTTGGAGTGAATCATCATTGGCAAAACGCCTTATTCGGAGTAGCCTTTTGTAAGAGACCATCGAGTCATTCACATGGTTATTCGGACATTTCTTCGTTGATGGGTGGCGGCATCCTATAACGATATTTACCGATCAAGATCGGCTAGAGCTATCGAGAATGTACGCGATGCGCCATAGGTTGTGCCAATGGCATATCTCAAAGAAAGCCCCCTCCAAGGTCCATTGCTTTAGTAGTAACAAGAGAGTTCAAGGGCTATTCTATGCATGCATGAGCAAATGTGACACAGAGGATGAGTTTGAGGATGCTTGGTCTGCCATGCTAGAGGAGGAAATTTGCATCATGCTGCTATCGAACTTTACAAAATTAGTCAGAAATGGTCCACCGCATTCAACAAAGATAAATTTTGTATGGACATCTTGTCAACTCAGCGTAGTGAGGCCACAAATAGCGTGTGTCATGGTATTTCAAAGCCAACAAGTTCGCTGACATATTGTTTCTTGGGATTGGAGAAGGTGATGGAAACATGACACCGAAATGAACATGATGAAGACTTCAAGTGTATCCAGAATTGTTCTGTTGGGAGTAGTCCAATTCTTAAGCGCTTTGTTTTATACGAGGAAGCTTTACTCTATGTTCAAGAAGAATTTCGCATGGAGTTGGGGATTATCTCGTGTCGGATGAAGCCCATGGAGTACTTGGTGAGGAACTTAGAGAAGAAGAATGCATCCAAAACTGGATTGTCCACTTTGATGTGTCTACTATGGATATTTCTTGTAGTTGCTGAAATTTGAAATGATGGGCATACTTTGTCAGATTAGAGTTCTTAGCCAATGATGTGTCGATTCGGATAAGTACCTCCTCGCGGTGGTCTACAGAGCAAAGAGGGACATCTACATCGATGGTTCATAGAAGGTTAGTACATGTGGAGAGCGAGATGGGCGGCATTATTTTCGGAACCATATAAGTCGATATGCATATCAAATTAGCTCGAGCAGTGGTAATAAGATTGCGAGGATTACATGCTTACATCTCTTAACTATCGATGAAGTGGACGTAATAAGTGGGAATTCTATACCGCTTGACGATCGTTAAGAGGAAGAAGGCGACCACATCATCAACTAAGGATAAGGACATTGAAGGATCCAATCAAGAGACGCCCAAAGGGTGTTTCCAACGCAAAGGCTCAAGGCTTATTGGGAGAAATCCAAAAATCCACAAGTACTTATCCTACTTGCCTCGATGTTGCTATTACTTATAGATTCTGTAAATATTTAATTCATTATATTTTCTTGTCTTAGAAACAAAAGTGAAGTCAGAGTCTTAGAATGGATGCCACCTTTGTATGCCCCTGTTGCTTTTCACAGTAAGCCTAGAATATTTCACATTGACGCCTCAAACATTCATCCATTACTAAGATGTTGTACCATTACTACGATGTTTACCAGTGAATTCAATTCGACCTCATCAATCAACCAATATGCTGAAGGGTACACTAAGCTGATGATGGATATTATTACAAGACGGCATTTTGATGCATGATATTATCCAAGAAGGTATTTTTTAAATTTCATTTTTCTCGTTTTAGTCATAATGCTTGTATTTTTTTTCTGTTCATTTCATAACTTTAGTAAAGTCTTGAAACCTGCAACTGCACCAATAAAAGTTACTTAAAATTTTATTTTTGAAAGATATTCATTTGCGTTATTGTCATCTAAATTGGATCATCTAAAACTATGTTTCTATTTTTTGTTTTACTGTGTTATGAAAACTATGCATGTTGCGAAACAAATATAAGCTTTAATAGATGTGTTTTTTATTTTTTATTTTTTTCTAAAAAAATTAAATTTATAGTAATAGATATTTGTTTACTCATTTTTTATTTATATACCAAACTATTTAATATCATATCTTAAAAATATATTTTTATACTAAGTTCTAACATGTTTCTAAATTTTAATTAGAGATTGGATTTGTTTTATCGAGAGGATTTAAGAATTAAAATTTAAAATTAATTTTGATTTTAATAATACAAATTTAGAAAAAATTAAATGATGATTAGTAAATGAGAAATTAAAAATAGGTAATTATTTTATTTATTAATATTGATATTTTCGCTTTTGATTTAATTAAAAATAGGTAATTAAAATTTGCTTAAACGATTCTAACTCTTTTAAGTTAAAAATTCAAATTATTTAATATTAACATTGAATTAAATAAATCATATGTTCACGTAGGAATAACTGTTGATGAAATCACGTGAAAATACTAATCGCTTTCCTCTAATAGCATCTTCTTTTCTTTTATCTTACCATTTTTTTTGTTTTAAAATAATCAATAAATAATACTATATATATATATATATATATATATATATATATATATATATATATATATATATATATATATATACTTTATGTTACAATGTATATTAAGTAAACAAAAAACAGAGAAATTAAGTAATCTGTTGTATTTTATGGACTATTTGGCATCGTTGTATTTTATTTATTCTATTTATTATTATTATTTTGTTTTATTTATGTTTTGATTTGAAAAAATATATTTTATAGTGATAATTATTTTTAAAAATATTAAAAGAAATATAGTGTTTTAAAAAAATAAATCCAATGAAATATATATAGAGGGTACAGAGGTACAGAGGTACAGAGGTACAAAGGTACAGAGGTACAGATGCAGAAGACAGAGGCAGTGCAGAGCAGACAGATACAGATACAGAGTGCAGAGGCAGTGAGACAGATACTAGAAATCTCCTAAAATCCGTCAGAACAGGCACCTCATTGCTTCGATTGGGATTTAGTTACCATGATCTGAACAACCAGACTACAGAAAGTGAAACAAAACCTGCACAGAGAGTACAAATACCAGAAATCTCCTAAAATTCGACAGAACAGCCACCTTATTGCTTCGGTTGGGATTTAGTTATCATGATCTGAACAACCAGGCTACAGAAAGTGAAACAAAACCTGTACAGAGAAATACAAATCTCCAAAATTACTACATACCTTATTGTTTTGGGATTTATTACCATGATCCAACAACCAGCTATAAAAGTGAAACAAAACTGAAAAAAAATCGTCTATTCTCAAAAGTTGCCTCAAAATGCAAATGAACATGCCTAAACAAAATGTGCTTTATAGAACAAGGAATTATCCCTACCTAAACCCATCAAATAACAAATTATTATTTAAGTATTTTGAGGCCAAGCAAAAAAATCGCATAAACAAAGTCGCCCTAAATCTATTCATCTTTTTTTGTCCCAATCTGGTTCGTGAGCCCGCAATTGTGGGCTTCGATGGTCGCTCCATGTATTTACAAATGAACATGCCGCAATCACCGTTGGATGACTGCAACCCGCCACCGTTTCAACTGGCCATTTTACTGGGTTGCTGTCAAAATAATGGCCGATATCCTGAGCCAGGAATTTAATCTGCACAGGAAGATGGATAAGGTGTTAGTTAGATCCCCAAGAGAACCCGCAAGAAGAGTGCATACCATTTCCGGCAGAATGGCTTTATGTGTCGGTTTTGGTAATGAGTCGTAAAATGACCACACGCCAAGCTTGATATTACCAAGAAGTGTCCAAGCGATTATGGATAACCAGGAGTAAGAGCACCACGGATAATCGTCTGTGACATCCGGATATACATCTTGCTTTCTTTTAGCAAGCCATCTTATAATGCGGGATGCAAGATAACATCTATAAGTCACGCAGACATACATGAATATCAAGAATGAATTACAGAACCACTAATTTTGGAGGAGTAACTCACCCAATGTAAGCATGAAATGTAAAGGAATGGGACATACAATCGCACGGGAGTACTTCTCGCCAATGATATAACGATCGACGCGGTGCATCCTGATCCATCCATCAAGAATCACCGCTCGCTGAAATAATAATATTTCCAGGGCAGATTCCCCGCATTATCAAAGCTATTTTTGTAATTTATTGAGCGAGAAATTAATAGAAGTAGTTAGAATGATATGACATTTGAATCGCGTGAAAAGGAGGAAGATCCGGTGACTTACTTGTGAATCGAGCACACAGCCTATGAGTTGGAGCATCTAGGGCATGCCATCTGGATGGGAAGTGCACGAAGCCGCCTCTCTGTAATATAATTATTTATGAAAATAATTGGTAAAAGCTATATCCATTGTCATCTAAAGCTCGAGAATCGACTTCGCTTTCTGACCGGTGCTCCTCCACAACTAGATAGCCTTTGATGGCTCAGAGAAATCTCGCCGATCTACGCAAATTGAAGGGAAACCAACAACCGGTCATCTATTGTATCACATTATTCATGAAATTAACGTAATACCTGCCACCCCGCTCGTGGAGGGAAAATCAAAAGCCCACTCTTAGCTATGCGGAACTAAGAGAACATAGCTTTCCTCTTCCTCATCTGCTCTTCACCCGACGCATAAGGTCGCCAATGAAGGGGCGATGATTGTATGCTGGGGAGCCTCCCCTTCGACTGCCTGACGGAGCTTCTCGGCACAAGACTCCACCTGAGGCTTCCACTATAAAGGTCTCGAGAAGATACCGGTGGTCTCCTCAGGTAGCCTTCCACTGGGATGGAAGCACTCTTCTCAGAAAGGTACCAATAGCAAGAACTGCATCAATGCCATCCACCTCTCTTCTTGCATGGTAGGATGCCACAACTTCCCTCAACTTCCTCAAACCCGAAATAACCCATTCATTGTGATACTTTGATTGGGGTAGTAGCAGGCAAGCTGACACACCGGTTGGGGAATATCCGAGAGATACCGGGAATCAGAAGCAAGAATGGTCGGACCGCTGGATGGGGTGATGTCGAAGCTCGCAGGGAAGTTTCATGGGGAGGAGAGGATGATTCAATGAGCCGTCTCCTCTTCTCGATAAGTCCTCGAGTGTGCGGACTATGTTAAGCCAAAGATAGATATGACGACAAACAATATAGGTAAATGCATTCATTACACAAATGAATGAACATAACTAATGTCTGCACTGGTCTCCTCCCAAATCCGAAGGCAACGTCAGAACTTTATTTTAGGCCAACGCAACATACATCGTGCATAATAAATGGCTAATGCTAATAATGTGCTCACCGCCTGATCTACAAGAAACATACAAAGTTAACTTGCTCACATCAAGTAAAACATAACTGACGGGTCAGAACATACCATAAGAAGAGGGACAAAGCCACTCATGTAGCCAGATGCCTGTTGTGTGTGTATCTTTCTTGTAATGCCATTGAATTGTGACACTAAGAAGGCCCAAATGGCTTCAGCCCAATTATACTCAGCAAATTTTTCAATATTATCGGCATAGGCAATTAAACTAGAAGCTACTCTATAGGTGGTGCAAAGAACAAATAAGAAAACGATGTATTACAAAACTAGCCACAATAACGAAGCATATTGCTCGAGCTTATTCTTATAATCCGAACTATCCGGTGACAATATCCATAAAACTTTATCCCCTTTGTTTGGCATCCCCAAAGATCACTACTTCATCCCGGTGAAAGAAATGCACCCACCCAAAAAAAAAGCTATCGTGATGTCCCAAAGAAGATAGATAGAGGTTATGGCAACCGATTCTTCAGAAATCAAAAAATTTGTTCGTGAAGCCGCTTCAATATTTCGCCACTTCATTAGTGAAACAAGCGTAATATTATCAAATAATGCTCGATGGCACTCACGCATCAGACGTTATCCTTGCATCAACTTCAAAATAAAGTCAAGGTAATCGAATATTAACGATAATGGATTGCAAGCACCTTAATATCGGAGGGTATGAGGTACAGGTGTAAGTGAGGCAGATGTACGATTCATTTTCTCCATAAAACACATCCAAACTGGCAAAATCTCAAGAAAGTATAGAGGAGGGGTTCGGAGAGTACATTTACAAACAAGCATCAAAATTAGCTTCCAAACAACCTCTAATCTACTTCCACAGAAAAGCAAGAATACATCTCAAAACTAGACCAACAATCAAGAAAAATAGCCCAAAATCGTCTAATATCGGGAGGATCTGAGAGTACATGCAGAGTAAGTGTGTACATTCATTTTCTCCACAAAACACACCCAACCGGCAAAACACAACTTCATATTCATAGATTCTAGCATAGTATGCCCTCCAAACGGAACAAAAAATGGAAAAAATGCTCTCAAGAAAGTATAGTAGAGGTACGAGGGTTCTGAGAGTACATTTACAAACAATCATCAAATTAGCTTCCAATCAACCTCTAATCTACTTCCACAGAAGCGATAATATTGTCTCAAAAACCGACCAACAATCAAGAAAAAAATCAAAAATCGCCTCTAATATTAGGGTACAGAGGTACGAGGTACAGAGGAGTACAGGGTATAGATTCATTTTCTCCACGTAACACACCCAAACAGAAACACAACTTCCCGCTTATTCATAGATTCTAGCCATAGTATGCCCTCCAAATGGGAACAAATGACCAAAAAATGCAAAATCTCAAGAAAGTATAGATGAGGTAGAGGGTTCTGAGAGTACATTTGCAAACAAGCATCAAAATTAGCTTCCAAACAACCTCTAATCTACTTCAATAAAAAGCAAAGAATATTGTCTCAAAACTGACCAATAATGAAGAAAATAGCCCAAAATTGTCTCTAATATCGAGGGTACAGAGGCAGTACGAGATACAGGGTAGATTCATTTCTCCACAACACACCCAACAAAAACACAACTTCAAGATTCATAACGGATTTTAGCCATAGTATGCCCTCCAAACGGGAACAAATAATCAAAAAAAATGTAAAATCTCAAGAAAGTATAGTAGAGGTAGAGGTTTGAGAGTGCATTGCAAACAACATCAAAATTAGCTTCCAAACAACCTCTAATCCACTTCCACAGAAGCGAAACATTGTCTCAAAACCGTAATCAACAATCAAGAAAAATAGCCCAAAATCGCTCTAATATCAGAGGGTACAGAGGTGCAGGTAGTGAGGTACAGAGGCAGTGGTACGATTCATTTTCCACAGAACACACCCAAATGCAAAACACAACTTCCGCTATTCATAATGATTCTAGCCATAGTATGCCCTCCAAATGGGAACAAATGGACTGAAAAAAATACAAAATCTCAAAAAGTATGGTACAGAGGTAGGGCAGAGAGTGCATTTGCAAACAAGCATCAAAATTAGCTTCCAAACAACCTCTAATCCACTTCCAATGTAGAAGCAAGAACATTATCTCAAACCAGATAACAATCAAGAAAAAATAGCCCAAAATCGCCTCTAATATGAGGAGTGAGGTACGAGATACATGTACGAGGTACAGGGTACGATTCATTTTCTCCATGACACACCCAAACCGATAAAACACAACTTTCCGCTTATTCATAATGATTCTAGCCATAGTATGCCCTCCAAATGGAACAAATGAAAAAAAATGCAAAATCTCAAGAAAGTATATAAGGTAGAGGTACAGAGGGGTTCGGAGAGTACATTTGCAAACAAGCATCAAAATTAGCTTCCAAACAACCTCTAATCTACTTCCACGTAAAAGCAAGAACATTGTCTCAAAACCGAATCAATAATGAAGAAAATAGCCCAAAATTATCTCTCTAATATCGAGGGGATACGAGGTGCTGAGATACAGTAGATTTCATTTTCTCCACGAACACACCCAAATCGGCAAAACACAACTTCTGCTTATTCATAACGATTCTAGCCATAGTATGCCCTCCAAACGGAACAAATGGACCAAAAAATACAAAATCTCAAGAAAGTATAGAGGTAGAGGTACGAGGGGTCTAGAGTGCATTTACAACAAGCATCAAAATTAGCTTCCAAACAACCTCTAATCCACTTCCACAGAAGCAAGAAACATTGTCTCAAAACCGCATGAACAATCAAGAAAAAAGCCAAAATCGCTCTATCGAGGGTCGAGGTACGAGGTACAGGGTGATTCATTTTTTCCAGTAACACACCCAAACCGCAAAACACAACTTCCCCTTATTCATATGATTCTAGCCATAGTATGCCCTCCAAACGAACAAATGGAAAAAAAATGCAAAATCTCAAGAAAGTATAAGGTACGAGGGGTAGAGTGCATTTGCAAACAAGCATCAAAATTAGCTTACAAACAACTCTAATACTTCCACTGAGAAGCAAGAACATTATCTCAAAACCGACCAACAATCAAGAATACCAAAATTGTCTCTAATATCGAGGGTACAGAGGTACAGATACTTCAGAGGTACAGTGGTGCATTCATTTTCCATGAACACACCCAAACCGAGAAACACAACTTTCCATTATTCATAACGATTCTAGCCATAGTATGCCCTCCAAACGGAACAAATGGACCAAAAAATGCAAAATCTCAAGAAAGTATAGAGTAGAGTACGAGGGGTTCTGAGAGCACATTTGCAAACAAGCATCAAAATTAGCTTCCAAACAACCTCTAATCTACTACAAAAGTAGAAACATTGTCTCAAAACCGTACCAACAATCAAGAAAAATAGCCCAAAATCATTCTAATATCGAGGGTAGAGGTACGTACAAGTACAGAGGTACAGATTCATTTTCTCCACAAAACACACCCAAACTGGCAAAACACAACTTCCCAGTTATTCATAACGGATTCTAGCCATAGTATGCCCTCCAAACAGGAACAAATGGACTGAAAAAAATGCAAAATCTCAAGAAAGTATAGAGGTACAGGGTACAAAAGTTGAGAGTACATTTACAAACAAGCATCAAAATTAGCTCCAAACAACCTCTAATCTACTTCCACAGAAAAGAAACATTGTCTCAAAACCGAATCAACAATCAAGAAAAGCCCAAAATCGCTCTAATATCGAGGGTACAGAGGTAAAAAGTGTGCAAAGATTCATTTTCTCCACGTAACACACCCAAACCGACAAAACACAACTTTCCGCTTATTCATAATGATTCTAGCCATAGTATGCCTCCAAACTGAACAAATGGACTGAAAAAAAAATGCAAAATCTCAAGAAAGTATAGAGGTGAGTACAGAGGGTTCTGAGAGTACATTTGCAAACAAGCAACAAAATTAGCTTCCAAATAACCTCTAATCTACTTCCACGTAAAAGCAAGAAACATTGTCTCAAAAAACCGTAATCAATAATGAAGAAAAATGTACCAAAAATGTCTTTAATATCGAGGGTACGAGGTACAGAGCTGAGATACAGTACAAATTCATTTTCTCCTAACACACCCAAACCGCAAAAAACACAACTTCCCGCTTATTCATAGATTCTAGCCATAGTATCTTAAACGAAAACAAATGGACTGAAAAAATGCAAAATCTCAAGAAAGTATAGATACAGATGAGGGCTCAAGAGTGTATTTGCAAATAAGCATCAAAATTAGCTTCCAAACAACCTCTAATCCACTCACGTAGAAGCAAGAAACATTGTCTCAAAACCGACAAATAAATCAAGAAAAATAGCAAAATTATCCCACATCGAGGGTCAGAGGTACAGAGGTACGAGGTACATTACGATTCATTTTCTCCATGAACACACCCAAGCTAAGAAAAACACAACTTTCCGCTATTCATAAGATTCTAGCCATGTATGCCCTCCAAACGAACAAATGGACTAAAAATGCAAAATCTCAAGAAAGTATAGAGGAGGTATGTGAGGCTCTGAGAGTGCATTTGCAAACAAGCATCAAAATTAGCTTCAAACAACCTCTAATCCACTTCACGAGAAGCAAGAAACATTATCTCAAAACCGACAACAATCAAGAAAACAAATAAAATCATCTCTAATATCGAGGGAGTGAGGTACGAGATACAGGTGCAGGTATGTGGGTACGATTCATTTTCCACAAACACACCAAACCGATAAACACAACTTTCGTTATTCATAATGAATTAACCATAGTATGCCTCCAAACGGGAACAAATGGACGAAAATGCAAAATCTCAAGAAAGTATAGTACATACATTCGAGAGTACATTTGCAAACAAGCATCAAAATTAGCTTCCAAACAACCTCTAATCTACTTTAAAAGCAATAAACATTGTCTCAAAAATCGACCAAACAATCAAGAAAAAAACCAAAATCATCTCTAATATTGAGGGAATGTGAGTACAGAGGATCTTGGGTACGTATTAGCCATATAAAATCAAAGACGCCATATAAATAAACCTAGAACACATATCGATGGATTGTAATGGACAAAGATAAAACCCTAAAATCTTTCAAGTCAAGAATGCGTAAATACCTCGTAACCAACCGTAATAGCTTTGAAATTAGAAGCCCTAAGCTTGATCGAACACCTGAGGTGGACCACCGACATGGAGCTCAAATTCTCTTCAAAGCTCGCTGATACCGAATACGAGATA
The DNA here is from genome assembly GCA_021442155.1 of Cymbidium sinense. Taxonomy (NCBI): domain Eukaryota; kingdom Viridiplantae; phylum Streptophyta; class Magnoliopsida; order Asparagales; family Orchidaceae; genus Cymbidium; species Cymbidium sinense. The sequence continues at coordinate 102,658,981 of CM038225.1, forward strand.
TTTTGTTCCACGAGTTGACGAGGTAAATTGGTCGAGGGCGCTAAATCAAAAAAAAAATACGCGCTCGCTTTTCTGCCATTTTTTCGCGAAGCCAATGCTGCGATAGTGATTGAGTCACGCAGTTCCCGCGGACTCACTATATTTATCCTGCCTTTGTGCTTTTTGAGATGAATTGTTGAAGAAATGCTAGAAAATTTGAGTTCTATGATTATAACGGTCATTAATTAACATTTTGAAGATATCATAAAAAAACTTTTAGACTTATTCAATTTTTTTTAAAAAATAATTATGAATCATATTTTTTTTTGGTTAAAGAGAAATATTTTATTGTGGACAAAAAGATTTTTTTAAAAAAAAATTATTTTATTGTGTGTTTAGAAAGGTATTTAGCATGCTGCAATTTGAGTTGCATCACTTAAGTATTTGGCAACCACGTAACTATCTTCTAAAAAAGTTGAGACAGATAAGTTATATTTTCAACTGACTTTGCAAGTGGACATCTAAAAGTGATTTGATTTTTTGAAAAAAAAAAATTAAATATTACATTGTAGCTTTGAGACAATAACTATTTTTGCTGGAGTTTCATCACTATTTTTCATACAACTGTAATTGTCCCAAATATACTCAATGTTAAGAGCTTTGCCCTATCGTGCATTAGTGTAACCCATGAGTAAAAAAAAAATTATATTTTTAATGGGGCTACTTTAGAGGCCTAGTAGCAACAAAATTTATAATAAAAGAAAATTATATATTTACGTTTTTATATGTAGATTACTATTATTATTATTATTATATATATATATATATATATATATATATATATATATATATATATTATGATCATAAATAAAAAATAACATTAGAAATTTAGTTCTTATTACTCTTCCAAATTAAATAGAGTAAATATCACATATATAAAAAAAAGCAATTCCAATGTATTTTATATTTACATATTGTTCATTAGAAAAGAGTGAAAGTTTACTTTATTGTCGATTAGTCCAAAGACACAAAAATAAAGAGCAACAGAAAACACTGAAATTTTAACGTGGAAAACCAAAAAAGAGGGAAAACCACAGCCAAAAGCTTCCACTATGTATCTCTTGAATACAAAGTCTTGATGACATTAGAATTGTGTATGAAGAAAACAACAATATAACAATGATCGTGTTGTAATAGTTGTGATGGCGGATGGTGATGAATGACGAGAAACTTCATAAATGATATCTCATAGGCGAGCCGGAGGAGTTGAGACCAAAGCTAGATTGCTCTCTTCAAGCTTCAGACTCCTCTTCTTCCTTGTTGCTCTCCTTTCTTCCGTTTGAACTCTTCCTTTTCTTCCGCTGACTCTTCCTCTTCTTCGTTTTGAACTCTTCCTTTTCTTCCTTGTTCGGGCTCTTCTTCTTCCTCCTTGTTCGGGCTCTTCTTCTTCTTCCTTGCTTGAACTTCTCTTCTTCTTCTTCCGTCGCCATCGCTAATTATACTCGGCATTTCCACCGGAAGTTTCTCCGTGCAGTTCATCATCATCCGCCACCATCAGCAACTATTACAACCTGATCATTGTTACACAGTTGTTGTTTTCTTTCTCATACACAATTCTGTAATCCCGTCATCAGGAAGACTTTGTATTCCAAAAGAGATACATAGTGGAAGCTTTTATCTAGCGTGGTTTTTCCTCTTCGAGGTTTTCCACGTTAAAATTCTGAGTGTCCTTCGCTTTAATTTACGTGGACTAATCACAGGCTCGTAACTTTCACTCTACCGGACGGTTTTCAAGACGCAAGCTTTGGCACCGTCGGGATGAAAACTCAACCACAATTCGCGTGAACATCCAGCTATGGCCATAGTAATAACACTCAACGGAAGCTTCCCGCCCAACTCCGTCATTCTCAAACCCATCCTCAACCAAGGACGCCAAGTTGAGGGCGGAACGGGAATCTCTTTGAAGATCGTGGTCCGAATGGAGGAGTCTCAAAATAAGATGATCCTTTTGTGGATTACAACACGCTACCACGCAAACATATCTCCCCAAGATCGCGTTCTGAGGAGGTCAAAACGCTAATCCTCGACACCGAGTTCCTCCGCATGGAGACCGTAACGCGATCTCCTCGACACCGCTAGTTCCACTCATCCATCGCGTGTCAACCGCTACTAATCCACCGACGTTGTTGATAGCTTCACAAATGCTCATCTTGTTAATCCCGCTCATGACATTCGCGAATGACGCTTAATACAAGATGAATTTCACCTTCAAGATAAATCATCTTCACCCACACCGCTATGAGGAGTCTCACCTTTACCAAGCCATTCTTCAACATCCATGTAGGTTTCAAGCTTCCGAGCATTGATTCCTATGATGGGGCAATCACCCACATAACACACATCACCAGACTATCATGCATATCCAACAAGCTCCTGACACACTGCTTTGTCAGGTCTTTCCCATTACCCTCAAAGGGCAAGCTCGCACGTGGTTCTACTCTCTTCCAAAGGGATCCATCCATACCTTTAACGAACTCGCCGTTCTTTGTGGAACATCATTGCAAATCGGAGAATCATTAAAGATTCCTCCCATCTTCCTATTCGTAATGAGGGTGAATCACTCAAAGAATACTTCCTGAGGTTCTCCTTAGAAGCTCGCCAAATACCCGGGTAGACTCAACTATTAAGAGGAGTTTTTCTTGAGGACTCGCCCGGCCTTTCTATTCTCAAAGGGACACGGTCCGCTCATATGTCGACTTAGTTCATCGTGAAGCACAAATCTCCGATGAAGCTATTAATGCCCATCGCAAACAATTTGAACAATATGCGAAACGCAAAATACAGAAATGTGGACCCCAGTGCCCATCAAAAGACAAGGTAGTCGTGATCTCCTCCACACCCCATATCAACAACGCGGAACCTCACCGAAAAGACATACACACCGAACACATCTCGTGTTAACCTCGATGGCTATTCGCAATGAAGAAATATATCAAGTGGTCATCCATTGAAACCAATTCGAAATGGAGCAATATTGTCATTTTCATCGGCCGGACATACCATCAAGCATGTATACAACTCAAGGAAGAAATCGAGACTCATTCAACAAGGATATCTACGCCGCTGTGAAGAATCCACCTCAAACAAAAACACACCTCCGCTTGGGGCAACCAGACAATCATCACAAAACAACCAAATAATCATCAAATAATTGGAGAAATTGAAACAATCGCAGAGGATCGATACTACATAATCAAGTTCTCGCATTTCCTCCAAAGAACCGAGTTGAAGAAGTCTCGTATTGATCATTCCATCACTTTCAATTCGACTTAAGGAGTCCATATCCTCATCAAGATCCACTTGTCATCGCAGTGGATCGGTGATCCTGTTATAACGTTAAAAGAATTTTGATCGACAATGGGAGTTCTCGATGTCTTATTTTACTCAACTTTTCTTAACATGGGCCTAGCTAGAAAAGCTCCAACCAACAGGACCACTATATGGGTTTGATAATCACCCAAGACGCGTAAGGGACAATCACTCTTCCTTACCCCTGAGAATTCTCGACAAGTGACTCATTTAATACAATTAATGGTGGTCAAGTCAGATTTTGCATATAATGCAATCTTCGGGAGGCCCCTCCAATCAATTTTCGGTGCTATCACTTCGATCTCATCTCAAGATAAAATTTCCTACCTATGGAGTTGTGGTTTGTGGAAATCAACAAGCAAACCAATCATGTTATCTCGCAAGCTCAACCGCTCTTCCATCACCTTCAAAGATCAAGATTTTAACTCGAGATGAAAGAGTACCTCAAAAGCTTCTCAGTAGAAGATTTACTCTAGCATTATCGATGACCAACCATTACTAACAAGCAAGTAAGTGGATCTTTACTTTAAGAACAAAGGGAAAAGTATATAAATTTCTTACGCAGAATCAAGACATATTTGCTTGAGTCCAGATATGCCGGGTCGACAATGTAATCACGCACTCTCAAAATTAATCCAACGCTTCAAACCAATCATCCAAAAGAAGAGTTTTGCACCGATCGCTTCGTGCTATTGAACAAGAAGTTAACAAGCTCATGGGATTCATAATGAAGTGCATTACCCAACATGGCTAGCAAATGTTGTCATGGTTAAAAAAACAAATGGAACATGGAGGATGTGTGTTGATTACACGACTTAATAAGGCAAAAGGATAGTTTTCCTCTTCGAATCGATCAATTGGACGTCCGACATCAAATGCTTTTTGATGCTTATTCTGTTACAATCAAATAAAGATGAACCCAACGATGAAGAGCTACAACATTTCAAACATATAAAGGTTTATATTGTTACCAAGTCATGCCATTTGGATTAAAAAATGCCGGTGCTACCTATCAACGCCTTATGAATAAGGTTTTAAAGACCTATAGGCCACACAATGGAGGTGTATGTGGATGACATGTTAGTGAAAAGCTTAGAAAAGTCACAACATATTTCAGACTTAGAAGCATGTTTTGACCTTCTTCGACGCTATAACATACGACTTAACCCAACCAAGTGTGCTTTTGGGGTTACGTGAAAATTTCTTGATTTATGGTAACTCACCGCGGGATAGAGGCTAACCCCGAAAAATCAAAGCTCTCCAAGATATGATTCCTCCAAAGAATATCAAAGGAAGTCAACGCTTTGAATGGTCGAATTGCACATTATCCCGCTTCCTAGCTGCCTGGGACAAATACTTGCCGTTTCTTTAAAATATTGAAGGAGCTAAAAATAATAATTTTCAATGGACCGATGAATGTCGATGCTTTTGAGCAACTAAAGAATATCTAGCATCTCCACCCCCCTATCCAAACCTATTCAAGGAGAAACGTTATACTTATATCTTGCGCTTTTCCCATGCAATAAGCTCGCTTTAGTGCGAGAAGAAGATGGGGCACAACAACCAATTTATTACGCCAAAAATTCTCGATATAGAAAGTCGTTATCCATTTGCGATAAAGTGGCTCTGCAATTTTCACAAAATTGCCCATACTTTCAAGCTCACACCATCGGCGCTATACCATTTACCATTAAGGGCCATCTACGTAAACCAAGCATCCGGAGATTAATCAAATGGTTCAGTAGAACTGGGAGAATTTGATATAAATTTTCTACCTCGCCCATAAAGTCTCAAATACTGCAGACTTTATAGTGGAATGCACCAACCCAACTCTAGAAGAGCTATCTCACACGTCTTTCATCTCCTCAATGGACTCTCTATGTTGATGGAGCTTCAGAAGTACCGGTGTCGGGAATCCTACTTGTTTCCCCAAAGAAATACCCTGTGAGTATGGACTGCTTAAAATTCTCCGCAACTAATAACATAATGGTATGAGGCTCATCGTGGTTGAGACTCGCCATCGATCAGAAGCCCAAGACTTAGTAATTCACACTCCCGCCTTGTCGCCTCCCAAGTTGGAGGAGATTTTAATACTCATAATCCTCAACCTGCAATATCTCCACTTGGTAAAATCTCTTCTTACTCATTTCAAGACACATCAAATCATCCACATACTACAGAGAAGAATACTCGGCCGACGCTTCGCTAAGCTTGCTACCTCTACCACTGGAGATCTATTTAAGAGAAAGCATGTTGAAGAAATACATTTTCCTAGTATCCAAGGGCCATGGATAATTCAAACTATTGATGAGGAAAAGGAACGCTCATGGATAAACCATCCTATCTTTTCTACAAGAAGGAACCCTTCCTCGAAGATCCAACTTCCGCATCGCCTCAAGACAAGCTTCAAACTTTGCTATTATTGAGGTGAACTATACAAGCGAAGCTTTCTCCATATCTCAAATGCCTTCCACCTTCGTAAGTCGACACGCATTAAGAGGTTCACTGTGAATATGTGGAGAACACCTTGGAGGAAGAGCATTGGCCCTTAAAATCATAGGCAAGGGTTTTATTGGCCTACAATGAAACAAGATGCCTTGAGTTCACAAAAAATGTGCAAGTCAATTGCATTCTAACCTCCTCACATGCCGCATGCGAACTCTCATCCATTCAAAGCCCATGGCCCTTGCTGGGGATTGATATCATGGGACCTTTTCCACAAAGATCGGGCAACAAAGTTCATCATTCTAGCCGTCGACTACTTCACCAAATGGGTGAGGTAACCACTCGCTAAAATCATGAGGCAAATGCCAAACAATTTGTTTGAAAAATATATATGTCGATTCCTTCCTGCAAAGATCATCACTGACAACGGAACTCAATTTACTGGAAAAGTCTTTACGTCCTTTTGCAAAGATCTTCACATTCAGCTGCTGCATACAGCTGTAGCCCATCCTCAAACTAATGGGCAAACCGGTTACCAATAGACCATACTCAAAGGACTAAAAACACGCTCGAGAAGGCTGGGGCAATGGGTTGATGAGCTTCCCAATGTTCTTTGGGCCTACCGCACACGCCACGTAACCCCAACCGGTGAGACACCGTATAACTTGTGTTTTGGTACGTAAGCTATCATACCTGGATATCGGGTTCCAAGTCCAAGAGTCCGTTTTTGATCATGGTAGTAATGAAGAAAAACTCAAAAGACTAGATCTACTCCCAAACTCGTGATATGGCCCTACTGACCGCTTCCTATCACCAACGTAGTTTGCCACTTCAATGTAAGAGTGAAACCTCCCCATATCGTTTGGACTTGGTCCTGTCTCGGTCCGCAGTAAAGGCCCTCAACGAATAAACTCTCACCTCTGGGATGGTCCCATGTGGTTATAGCTATGGTCAAGCGAACGCTTCAAGCTCAAGGACCCGTAAGGAAAAACTCTACCAACTTGGAATACTAAGAATCTTCAAAATATTATCGAATCCCATCGCATAATTATAATTTTATCTCGCCCTGTCATTTCATCCTCAGATAATTGGCCCCACCCAGGGATTAAAGCTTGTTGTTGTTATCATATTGTTGGTTGTCATGTTGTTGCTCATTTTCTCTTGAAGCTCATACGTGTCTTATGATTATATCATTGAACTGAATTAGTCAGATTTGCTTTCTTACTTTTCCTCCCGAGAAATATACAACTCTATGTTACATCTCCATGGAGACATGATCAATCCCAAGGGGACTTGATCGACCTCTTCCATATGTTAACGTCATCGAGCAAAACTCGACAAACAACCCGTGAAAGGTCAAAAGGTCCTGGGACTCCCACACCTTCCATACGGTTAATGTCATCGAGCAAAAAACTCGACAAATAACCCGTGAAAGGTCAAAGGTCCTGGCGGACTTCACCATCCTCTTCCATACGCAATGTCATCGAGCAAAAACTCGACAAACAACCTGAAAGGTCAAAGGTCCTCGGACTTCCCACGCCTCTTCCATACGGGTTAATGTCATCGAAAATCCGACAAACAACCCTGATAGTCAAAATCCTCGGGATCCAACTCACCCATATTAGCAAAGTCAAATAATATTTTGACCAATACCCCATAGTGAAAACAAGAATAAAAAAAATAAAAAAGAAAATATATCCGTATCATTGGCGACTAATATGATGATATAAGAAGAATTAAGATCGATACAATAATGACATTACATAGAACAAATGACTAAGAAAGACATCCATAACCAATGCTACATAATATCGATATCCTCATCACTGGAGATGCTCCCCTGAGCCCACTCATAACTCCTTCGCACGTGAAGGATCTTCGAGGTTGGTCGGGAGAAATATCCTCAATTTTGGCCCCTGCCTATGTACCGCACGAATTCCTTTCAGAAACCCTCGGATGAAGCCCTCCTCTAAACACTGTCGTTCCAAATCCTTCACTTCAACATCAAATATATGGTTACGAGCTTCCTGGATAAAATCTTCAATAGTGCCACGATAAGCCAGGGAATTCTTGAAGTCTTCCACTGCCTTAGAGATCGCTTTCCACTTCCTCGACATTCTATGCTCCTTTTCAAAGACGATCTTGTAATGTTTTCTTATCCACGCAAGTGCTCTGATTCTCTCTCCTTATGAAGTCTCCGCCTCAATCACCATCACGGCCCACCTCCGACACCGAGAGAAAGAGAAGTCGACATATTCGCCACCGCCTCTACACCAATCAATCCTCCAAAGTCACCACTTCTAGCTTTATTCATCCTTCGCCATACCGCAGATATTTTATCTTCACAAATTCAAGATTCCATTCATCTAAGGCAACACTCCAAATGAGCCATCCCAATGACTGAGTTACCTAAAAAAAAAAAAAGAAAAAGAAAAAATCATCAAGACTAATGTTACATAGAAGAATAGAAGGATGAAAACAACGCACTAATTCATCCGCGCTGACGCCCAAGCATATGTGATTTAATACCTCCTCGAATTTGCTGAGTAACGAACTCCCCATCATGAGTCAAACTAAACTCGTGATGCTAAGTGAACATCTTCCACAGATATCTAAATACCATTTCACACGAAGTCTCTTTTCTCAGAAGATGGAACATTGCTACCGCCCGGATTCGCGATGGCTTCTCGAGAGAACCCCATGAGTATGAGGAGAACTCTCACCCTTTCTCTTCAACTAAGAGCATGAGACCTTCCCGCCTGGATAAAGACCAACCTTAAACATCCTATCTTCAACTATATATTTATCGATGTAATGCAACTCATGTTGCAAGCTTCCCACATCGAATATTAAGAGTTGAATATCATCCTCCCATATCAAATGACGGATCTAAAGATCATTCAATCTTCCCCATTTCTCGTGAAGGCCCCACTCATTCTTCATAAAAAAATCCAGTAGACCAAGTTTTGACGGATCCCGTCGAAAATTCTATCCTTCTTTATAGCCCGATAAGAAACGCATCCTTGAGCATCACATGTGAATCTACACATTCGCACAAGTATTCGATGTTCAAAGTAACCCCATGCTCAAGAGTCAAACCAATAATTTAAAGCTCAACAAAATTGCATCAAAGCACCACATTTTTTGAAAATCTCAATCACGGAGCCAAAGGGAATCGCCAAAGACTAAGAGTCATCTCGAAGTACTCGAGTAACAGCGATCGACTTTTGAGCCACAATAGCCACCAACTCATTGGGAAGAAAATTTCGCTAAACACCATTAAACTATCTGATGTGACAGTAGAGGGCATATCGTCCCTGGCCGCCATACTATGAGTTTTCTTCCGACCATCACTCGACGCAGACGCATTTTTTTGACTCGCCGCTTGAGTAAAATTTTTCTCACGACACCAAACTTTGAGGGAGGACAATGGTTCTTAAGATACTTCCTCTTTTCAACTAACCTTCCATCAAGTTTCCTACAAGATGGGCCTGATCGCTTCCCAAGACGATCCGACACGAACCGACGAGGTCGAAAAGAACCACGCATCGACTTTGATCGAACCCGGAGACCGACGGGGCGTGAAGGACGGGAAACTGAACCACGACGCATCGTGGCCTTGATTGCCCAAGACGACCGACGGCCAAACCGACGAGGTCGGAACCGAACCACGACGCATCGGCCTTGACCGCCTTTAACCTGACGATCCGACGGATCCGACGAGGTCGAACCGGAACCACGACGCATCGGCCTTGATCGCCCTAACGCATCCGACGTCGACGAGCCGGAAACCCAACCACGACGTACCGCGGCCTTGATCGCCTTCCAACCCGGATCCGACGAGAACGACGGTCGGAAACCCAATCCACGCATCGTGGGCCTTTCGCCTAACCCGTGACGATCCGACGGGCGCGACGAGCCGGAAACCGAACCACGACGCATCGGGTGACCGCCCTAACCTGACGATCCGACGACGAGAACCGACGATCGGGAACTGAACCACGACCTGATCGAACCCGACATCCGCGATCGACGGCCGAACCGAAAGACGCATGCGGCCTGACGCTTAAGACATCCGACGGGCCGAACGGGCGTCGGTGAAACTGCCACTCGGGCCTTGATCGCTTCATCGCCTTGATCACCTCGATCACCCAAAGAACCTCACTCAAGAAGAGGAGAAGGAAAATGTGCCCCTCCCTTCATCCTTATATAACCCCACAAGGCAAAGATAAAACCCTCAAAAAGGTTCAAAACGCTCAAAACCACTTTCTCGGCTCACATGGCTGCCACAAGGCTCTGCATGGCGCAGGCCAGAATGCTGACGCTGTCTGAAAGGCCATTTGGGCTCAGCCAACACCCGACGTCACCTGATGGCTCACCCGAACTCAAGACGTGGAATGCTGAACTTATGGAATGGCTGAACTAAGCGAATGGCCCTAACAACGCCGGAATGGCTGACCAACCGCAGCTATACGCCCGGTGGCGTAATCCACCTGGCCAGCGCGCCATGCCACGCTCATGCTGACCCGTGGCTTAATCCGCATGGCCGAAGGCTATAATATGAAAAGCCTCATGGACGCCGCCATACGCCGACGAGCTCATGGTCCCCTAAACGCTAAAACTAATTCAAACATTTGATTACATATTTTGGATGATTAAGCTAATGTCATCCAAAAATAGAATTGATATGACTCTCAAAATACCACTACCAAAGCACAAATCTTGGTCAAGCGATATGATTGAGTCAAACCATCAGATCAAACACTTAAAATATCAAAATCTTTGGGATATCAATTAAATCCCAAAATAACTCTCAAATAGAGTGTTTATAGTCAAATCGAAGGCTCGACGAACGGATCTAACGATTAAGATCTCATAATTCGACTTCATTTGGGCATCCAAATGCTCAAAATACATCAAATGATCAAGGAATCATCCTATCCGTCGGGAGTGGAGACGCAGCTTACATGAATTTACAATACCCCTCCTCCCATCTATAAATAGCCTTCACCTCACATGGGGAAAAAGCTAAGCTAAGTGAAGAAGCAAGTGAAGAAGAAGAAGGAATAAGCAAGTGAAGAAGAACAAGAACCAGCAAGGAAGAAGAAGAAGAGTCCAAGCAAGTGAAGAAGAAGGAAGTCAGCAAGGAAGAAGAGGAAGAGTCATAAGAAGAGGAAAAGTGAAGAGGAGGAAGAGAAAGCTCTAAAGCTTGAAGATCCCCAGCAAGATCGCACCGCCGCCGCATCTAATTATACCCATTTCCACCTTTACCGATCTCCAACATCGAACTATTATAACATCGGTTACACAAATTGTCCCTTTCTCAAATAGATAATCCCGTTATCGGAAGATTTTGTACTCAAAAAGGATACATAGGAACCTTTATGCCAGTGATTTTTCCCTCTTCGAGGTTTTCCACGCTAAAAAATTGAGTGTCTCATGTTCGCTTTTAATTACCTGGTAAATTAATCAACAAGGCTAAGATAAATTTTACTCTACCATCGGTTTTCCAAAGACGCAACAATACTTTATGAACTTAATGATAATATCTGATTTTTTTTTTTTTGAATTAAATACTACCAATAAAATATGATCATAATTAAGATTTAGTACTATCTCTTTTAATGTTAATGAAATATTCATTCAATTTTATATATTAATGCAAATAATGATTTATTTGACTATAATACTCAAAAAATTATTACGCAAATTGAATATAGCATATACATCTCGATTCTAATGATATAGCATCATTTTTGAGCATTTTCCACAAGTTGGTTCTCTTCCTTTATAAGTTGGAATCTACTACCTCTCATCAAATGTTGTACTTTTGTAAATATAAATTAACTCTATTTCATGACAAGTTTAGCTCTTTGAGGAGAATATTGTCAAGACTCCACTCATTGTCCCAAAGTCTTAGAGGACAAACATTATCTATCCGGATCCTAGTATCTACCAATATTGAAATTTAAGATGGTGATGTGACTCCTTATAGAAGTTTGACTCTACCATTTATGTCACTTGTTTTGAATCAACAATTTTTCTCCTCACTATGAGCAATGCCATATAATCTTCTTACCACTTTTAAGGATCCCTTCTCTGATTCTCTCTAGAAATCTTGACTCCTTGTCTTATATATTTAAATTTATCACTCAAATTAAGACTCAAAAGTCATATATTTCTCAAGTTCTTGAACAAGAGACAAAGTTGGAGGAATCGCCCATTTTTTTTACTCAATTTCAAGAGATGCTAGATGTATGATACTTGTAACTCATTTTCACATAGTGATTACTTTAGGACCTCCAAGGTTCTTTTCATTATCCAATGGACTTGTGGTTGTTGAAACAATTAGACAATTGATGAGTTCGTTAAAACTCACATAGATGGAGAGGAATACTGCACATAACTTTTGACTTCCAATTCTTCACTTTGGTCTCATAATGGGATTTATGGGATCTGTGGAATAAGTTGTACTATCATTAATATAAATCTTTTGAGAAGTCACATGACTTAATAAGTGAGAAGGTGGTTTCAAAATTTTAAGTATCTATATAAGATATTTTGTTATAGTGATTGAGAGCTTAAATTTTCAATCGAATAAATCAAGCTTTTATATCTGTGTGAACTCATTAAGTTCGCTCAAATATATCAAAAAAAAAAATTGCGAGCACCTAATCTACACTCCTCTTCTAGTGTCATTGATGAAGATCATGAACACCATTCATGCCGAGGGCTTTTCCTACTACCCATTGATGAAGATCTTGAAAGCACATTCGAAGATTAAATTGGATGTGTGATGGCATCCTAAAATGAACTTTGAAACTCTATCGATTCGAAGCCAAACAAACAAGCACATGAAATATATTCAAACAAATTAAACACGAGCACACAAGCATACAAGTATATAGGTGATAATTTATATGATATGTAGACGCTACAAAACGAGGGATCAATAATAAGGTATAATATAGATGATATAAATCCAACTAAATTGGAGCATAATCTTAAATACAAGTGAAGCAATCCTACAAATACAACATTTTTTTTTTTACATTTATAGGAAATGCTACGCCTGAGTATTAAAACTATTAGACTCATGAGTGTTGTTTACTGAACTATAATAAAATGAAAGGGGTGTAAAGCACGATTCACTACATAATCATTCTGGCTAAAAATATATATATATATATATATATATATATTATATATATATATATATATATATATATATATATATATATATATTTGCACTATAGAAAAATGACTATTAAAATAAAGACTTATGACGGGTGAGTTTGCTCTTAGATAAGTTAGGGGTCATATAAATTAAATTAAAATGAAGTGATTTCAAATGCTGTTTAGCTCAAAAATGGATGACAACTTGAAAATTTAATTAAAATTTGAATGGCATCGAGATCTAATCGAATATATTGATCATAATATTTTTGAAATATTATAGCCTCATCTCAATAATTTATTTTGGGTGTTGGGTTTGATTTGTTTATTTTTTATTATTTTAATGGATTTAATTAGAGCCCACCAAAATGGAATTTGAGGGTCAATGGAAACTACATTTTAATCGGGTTCAAATACCATCTATATGCATAATCCAAAAACTAATGCCTTTTTGATAGTATATAAAATAGATTTTTTATGAAAAAATAAGAAAAATTTTACATACATAACATATAATTCTTATTCATTTATATATCTAACAACTAAAATTAAATATTTACTTATCTAATATTTTTATATTTAAAAAAAATATTTTATTTTAAAAAAAAATGAATAATGATAATATTTTTAATATGATATTAAAGATTGAGATAGTATATATATATATATAAATTTCTCAAAAATAATTATCTAAAATTATCTTTGATATTTTCTTTATGGAGCTCATGCATTTGTACAACTTGTTCATGCATTAATCAAATGTGTACAGTGACGAATTTACCTTGAGTTATGGGTGAGCATTTAAATTATTTTTTTTTTACTTTTTTACTAATCCTCAATTTAAAATGCAATCAATTATTTCTATAAAAATCAATTTAACCTATAACTCTAAAATGACTATATAATTAATTAAAATAAAAATTCATAAATTTAATAATTTTGCTCACATATATTTTTTCTTATAAATTTAATGATAATTTTATTAATTATTTATATTTTTTTTCAAAATATTAATTTTAAATATTATTTATTTATCTAATTATTATATTATTTAATTATTTAAAATTTGCTCTCCTTAAAATAATGAGATAATTCCCCCCTGTGTAGATTTACTTTTAAAGAGATCTACATACATATCACATAATTCTTTTTATATATATATATATATATATATATAACATCCTAATCTTCAATAAAATATCAAAAATATTATTTTATTCATTTTTTAAAAATAAAATATACCTTTTTAAGCATAAAAAAATATTAGATAATTAAATATCTAAAGATGTTAAATATCTAAATATATAAGAATTATGTGATGTGTACGTAAATCCTCCTTATTTTTATTATATAAAATATTTACTCTCCATTCTACATGTTAGCAAGGGCAAAACAATTATTGCAATATTATATTAAGATAAATTAGATGAAAATTAAGTGAGAGAAGGAGGTTTGATATTTAGTCAAATATGGAATTATGTAAATTTATACTAACAACTAGCTTAATATCAGAGCTTTTTTAAAAAAAATTCGATGATGACTCATTGAAAAATAAAGATGTATTTAAGAGACTCAAAAATCTTATACGTATAAGATTGGACGTGGTGCGTAGATAACTCAACCAATTTTAAATTTGTTCTTCGTTCCGGAAGCAGCTGCTTTTAATTATGATCATGCAATCTATGTATGTGCTTATATACAACTATGGATGTATTTCTTAAGAAAAAATTTAAGCCAAAACATTTAATTCATATTTAATTAAAATGAATTTTATTGCCATTACATTTATTTTAAATAAGTATAATTTATAATTAATTAATAAATTAATCAAAATTTTCTAATATATTCATCTCCAAGCAAATTCAATAAAAAAAAGTCACAGTAATCAAATATGACTCAAGATATTCTAATCTAATATGACGCAAAAGTTCAAATCCCCTTAAAAAGTCTATGTAGTCAGCCTGTTTATTAATTATTATTATTATTATTATTATTATTATTATTATTATTATAACGCAAAAGTTCAAATCCCCTTAAAAAGTCTATGTAGTCAGCCTGTTTATTAATTATTATTATTATTATTATTATATATATATTATAAATGGAGAGGCAAAATCATATACTTAACAGTAATCATATCTTAATATCATAATACAACAAAGTTCTCACAAAAAATGTCATATTTGTATATGAAAATAACTTGTAAGCATAATAACATCTTATAAAAATCAGGGCTATCAAAAAAAATTAATTGATCGTGAATAGCTCATTCTCAACTAATTAAGTAACTCGTATTCGGCTCATTAAATAACTCGTGTTCGGCTCATTTTCGAACAAATATTTTAAACTCGATTTATAAACAAACCGAACATGAGCAATCCTTCATTCGATCATGTTGAACATCGATTTAGCTCAAAATAAAAAAAATATTATATATATATATATATATATTATATATTATAATCGCAAAGATTTAATTTACTGTTAAAATTTTGTTATATAAAAAGATCGAGGGATCGAATCCTCCCTCTTACAAATTTTTAGGATTATTGCATTTCGAGCCACTTCGAATAATTCGAGATGAACACGAATAATAAAATTTTGAACCATTTTAAATTCGAGCCGAACACAAACAAAATAATTTTCAAATGAGCCGAACACGAATAAAGATTCAGCTCGCTCAAACTCGGCTCATTTATACCCCTTATAAAAGGCATATATAATATATCCCTACAATTCATTTTATATATTTATTGACATCGAAATCTTTTAATTGATACTAATTAATTCAGTTGATAAGAACCTTAAATTATTATGAAAATCTTGAGTTCAATCTTTGCAAACTTTCAAGTAGATCAAAAAGACATCAAAATCTTAATGATATGCTTTAAGATATATTTGTTCGATAATCTCTTTGTAAATTGTAAGTGAAAGAGAACATACTGAGACAAGTCTTCCTTGTTTTGCAATGTTGACAAATCTTTTTCTTCTGTACTGGTAAAGCTCTCTCCAACTATATGAAATCTTTTTACCTTCGTTTCTTTTATGTTATAGCAGGTGAAGGAAATTATATCAAAATTACATTAATTGTATAGACAATCAAGTAATGACAAACAAAGAAAATAACAATACTCCCAGGACAACAAAGCACTACGAACACTCCCCCCACCCCCATCACATAAAAAACATATAATTAAGTTTGATAATTTTAAAATTATTATTATTTTTTTGAAATGAGTGGAAGATAAAAACTGATTAATTAATCATATATTAAACTCACATCAAAGTAAATTCAAAATGACTAGAAAATTCATTCTGATCAAATTTAGGCTAGAATACTTACCCGATATTTCTTCCTATTCTTGCGCATTTGGAGCCGATAACACAGAACTGTGCATTCTTGCAGTAACGCGCTAAGCTTTCAGCTTTGGTTTCAGAATCAACAATATCTGCAGTTCCCTCAAGCTTCTCAGTTTTTCGGGCAAGCCATCCATCTATGATGCAAGCAATTCTCAAAAGCTGTAGTAATAATCACTAACGTTAAGGAAATAACCAGATAAGCACTAGTAATATAAAAATGAAGATAAATCTCAAAATGGTCTCGACCATTTCTGAGTGACCAATTTAGTCCCGGAGCATCAAATTGCTCCAATTCAGTCCCTGATCATACAAAATTGATCCTAAATAATCCCCCATATAGAAATAGTGATACAACATTGTTATCAATTTAGCACCTCAACTATAAAATTGATCCCAAGTTAATCCTCAGGAAGGAATCATTTTGAATCGATTTTGTATAATGCAAATTAGAATCATATCATCATTTGATCACATAAAACTTCATCCAATGATCCATTTTAGTAGATGAATTAGATTCGGCTTATGTTAAGAAAGATAAAGGTAAACCTAAAAAAATTTGGTTAAAAAAAAATAAAAAATGACTATTTTATTAGAAGTAAATGAGACAATGACACTTTCGTAGAACACAATGGAGGAAAAAGGATTAATGTAGTCGATTCTATGTAGTGGGATAAAGGCTTTTTTATTGTATTGTTGTGGGATTAAATTGAAAACAATTTGATACTCGACTAAACTGACCACTTGCAAATAGTCAAGGGATTCAGCCCAATATAAATGTATAGATTCAAAAAAGAATTCAATTTTCTAACTGAACTTTCAACTTAACAGGATACAGTTCTGACTAATGCACCAGAGTTGATGCCATTCAGAGGATTCGAATCCTCCATATAATGGCCATCCAAGTCATTCATAATGAGACTGGACTTTTCTAAAAATAATGACACAAGATGGCGAAGGGATGAACTATCAAACTCTCTCGCTGTGGTTCGAGCCAACAAACTCTCTAAGATGCACCAGAGGGCATCACGGGCTTGCAGATCATCCGAAACAAAAGGGATGGTTTCAAGCAGGCCATGAAGGAATTCAAAATCTAGACATAACCAATAACAAACATATTAGCTGCAGCTTGAAGATTTGAATGTGGAAATCTGTTGAAAGCCTACCGTGTTTCCTTACCTTGTGAGAGTTGGGATGCAATATGTTGTCCATCCACTAAGAGGTTTGCAATTATCACTACGGCGGAGACACAGGAGCTAGCATGCTAATCCAAATACAAAAGAGGTATGCATAAAATATATGTGAGAATACCTAAATTTAGCTTTTATTGTACGATAAACTGATGAAGCCTAGAATTCATACTCTAAATACCAAAAAGGACAGAAATTTAAAAAAAAAATTATATCAGCACTCATCTATATTCATAAATTTTCAAAATAGGCAATCCAACTGACGATTTTTTTTCATGATTATAAGGTGCTTCAGCACAACTTTTACATTGATGTTGTTCTTTTTTTTCTAGCAATTCTTGATAATTGTCCTTGTTGTACTTGTATCTTTAGCTAGATAATTTATTAAATAAAATAAAATGATATGACTTGGTGGGTCCAACAGCTAGGACAATCCATTCTCATGTGTCATTTAATCACATTTTACATTTCATTTCGGCTGTTTGGTTTGAAAGCAAAGTAAAATAAAGTAAATCTGAGGTTTGATTTTTACGTTAAGTCGATGCAAGTAAAATTTCAAAGTGATATAATCGTTTAGAATTCATTATAAGGTTAAATTTTTTGTATTTAGAATTCCAAAAGTGATGTAATCGTTTAGAATTATCGAAGGTTAAATTTTGGTGTTGAAATTACAAATTTGGTATTAAATTTCTAATAATTAAAATCTTGCACCGCCGCCGTCGCCAGCAAAATACTACATTACATTTATTTAACCAAACGAAAAAAAAACAAACTCATGGATTTATAAAATTTTCAAGCAACAAGTATCTAATCATTCGTTAATTTTTTTGTATTACATTTCTTCATTTTTTAGACAACCAAACAACCCCTTCATAAATTTGTATAGCTATATAAGCAAGAAAATAACAATATGGTGTTCAAAAACAGACAAATCTTACTTGATGCATTTTGTTCTACTAATAATGGCAAGTGATTTATAGAGCCTTGAAGGGAGATGATGCCTGCTACTATCACCATGTTTTCTATCATATGAGGGGATATTGACATAGGGAAGTTCTTTCTTATGGGTCGTAGTCTTCAAAAAAATTAATTGCGACTATTTTCAAATATATATATATATATATATATATATATATATATATATATATATATATATATATATATATATGTCTGGTACCAAGGTTTTACATTTGAATCCTAAATTGTATTGAGAGTGTTGACGGTAAGAAACTTTCTCATATCCCATGCTGTCAAAGTGCATCACATATTGGATCCGGTGGGTAGTAATTGTTATAGAGAAGGCAGTAAGACATCGGATGTGGCTCCATAATAGATAACAATAATAATGAGGACAAAAAAGCAGTAAGAACATCTGCCCGCCTGTATGCACAGCTACACAAACCCAGCAACAGTCGTAATCATGTTTTGATAAAAGCAAGCCATTGTGGCATACTGTATAGCAGGAAACAAGCATAGATGGTCTCCATTTTGTTCACAAATTCTTCACATTTACATTTATCTTTCTTGAGCCAATAATCATGCCACATGCCAAGTGTTGCGAACCAAAGAATGGGAAGCATGCAACAGTTTAGTGGCAGATCTAGATTCATGTCTAATCTCTGGCTAT
The DNA here is from genome assembly GCA_021442155.1 of Cymbidium sinense. Taxonomy (NCBI): domain Eukaryota; kingdom Viridiplantae; phylum Streptophyta; class Magnoliopsida; order Asparagales; family Orchidaceae; genus Cymbidium; species Cymbidium sinense. The sequence goes on from CM038225.1 coordinate 102,678,124, forward strand.
GTTTTAATCGTTGATTTAATATATTAAGTGTCTCAGAGTGTTAAAACTGATTGCTAACTTGTTATGTTCGAAAGTAACAAACTACATTTCAAACAATGCTAACCTCATATTTCTCAGGAAGCTTGATCACACGGCTAACCATGTAACATAGTTCCTCATTTGGGAAGATAGATTCCAAGCCACAGTCAATGGAAGACAGTGCTTCAACTAGGCTTAAAACTGGATCAAGAAAAGACACCCTGCAAAAGTAGATGTTGCCAAGTCTTACTTTTCCTTCATTCCATTCCAATTGCTAACATGCAGAAAATTATTCATGTTAAACTTGACGGTTAATTAAATCTGGCTCTCTAGTCTTGACTTCAAAGTATGTATGTACATTTAAAAATTTACTATTAAGATTTCAACAGTTTTAATAAACAATCAATGTTTATGCTAATAGTGCAGATGAATTAGATTAACGAAATTGCCATTTAAAAAATAAGAACAATTTCCTTAGTTTCAAGTAGACCTTATACATTAATAACAACTTCCCATTTCATAGGGCAAGCCTAAAGCATTACTTTGGTCGCCTTCATTGTAATTTGTAGTTCACAGACACAAAACACAATAACAAAACAACCACTTGAGTGACTTGGGGCGTCCATTGCAATAGTCCAAGATCCTAATGTTGATCAAGGATTGATCATGAGTATCTGCATAATTTTAGAGTATGGAATGGGTTAGATCGAATTGGTAGAACTAATCACTTCCTACTTATCATCTCCTTTTCAGAGGTAAATTGGATGCTAATAGACCTCGTGCACAAATATCGCAAAAGTTTTGTTATATAAATCACTTCAAAGTTCATTTTCACCCCCAAGGCATGTTGAGCCCAATTGGTAGGATAAAATTACCAAAAAGATGCTTGCTTTAAGTAACCTTGGACCATAAGGTTTTCATTCATTGACTAAACTGGATTGAAAATTTTATTGCTACTTTAGTTAACACCATTAATTTATGAACGGAAAATAAAAATCCTTCTTAAATAACAGTAATAAAAGTAGGAACAAAGTTACCAGACAAACTGTTAGAACTATAAGTAAAGCGAAGAGAACAATATACTAACAGAATTTATTGAATCTACTCTCATTTCAGAGGAACATTTACGTTTCAAATAAACAAAGAAAAGAATAATTGATTATAGTGTGATACAGTTAAAAGATGAATTGAAAAATCTTATTCATTTAGTCAAATATTTTTCCTTCAAGATATCCGGTAAGATAAAATGCTTCCCTCAATTACGTTTGTTCAACTAAAACAGTCAGTTTTTTTATATGGATGGCTTGAAATGCCCAGTATTATTAAGCGTTTCTTCAATAATATTTTATACTTACGAGTATTGGACAAAAATACATATTCATATGAACATAGAATTTGGTGAAGTAGGATAAGGTTATGAATGTATTCCCACATATAACAATATGCGATTATGGATGGGTAGTCGGACCTTTATCCTAACGAACTAAAACATCATCATGCAATGAAAACATAAATTGAACAGAAAATAGAAATCTTAGAACCTTACAACTTGTCATTGCCACCAAATTAAATTATGCTATTCTCCAGACGGTCAGCCACCAAGCTCCCAACCAAAGAGTTTTCAGTCAAATTTTTTACACAAAACTAGTCTAATCTCCTCCATTAAATTAGAATATGAGTTTATATAAGTTACAACAACTCAAGTGATGTGTAAATATATAACAGATTTTTATCCATACGGAAAACAGTAGGAAAGTAACAAAACTGCAAAGGGATAGTATCATTACAAGAACAACTCCAAAGTGCATTGAAACAAAATAATGCAAGAAAAATAAACAAAGTTACTACCAACCTTTTTTTCGCCTTGTTTTCATCATCTAAATTGCTCATCTCACAGGATAATAAGTTAACTACAAGATTTGGCAAACCCAGCTTTATCCAAGGTTGAAGAAGAACGTTTTTCTTAATCACAGTCAACAAAAAGTCAATACTCTGCACCCATTGTAATAAGAACTCATCAGCGGAATATCATAACGACAAACTAATATAAATTTTAAATATTTCTTTACTTGATGAAATTGTAATGGAGATAATATAATTATGAAGTGGTTTTGTAATAGAGAATAGATTTGAATAAATTCAATTGGTCCAATGTAATTTGAGTGTTTTTTTTTTTTTGTGAGAAAATAGAAGGTAGAACATCATAGCCATCTCATGTTCGGAAACTTTGGGGAGTCTTCCTAAAAAATCATATATGCTTCTTCAGGTGATCATTCTTGTGAATAATAATATCATATTTCCATTAACCTTTCTCTTTTACATAGCATCTCTTCTTCCCTCTTGCATTGGCTAGGCCACCCTATCACTTAACATTACGGCTTAAACTCCTTACAATAGCAAGGTCCATCTTCTATTTCATTTAAACTTTTTGGAATATAGTTCTTAAAAAGGTAGAAGTATAGCACAAAGAAAGCAAATATTCACTTTTAATCATATCCATCCATTAATTGAAAAAAAATGAAAGCCATCATCTGCATGAAAATACAAATGTGTAAAGTATTGTATTATCATCATCATCACCATTAGTATGACAAAGAAAGTTGTTGGCATTATGACTATTGTCAAAATATATAAAGAGTCAAGTTTTCATCAACATTAAACAAATATGAAAAGTATTATCATCATCCAAAAAATAAAAGAGTATTATTAATCATCTTTATCAAGTGTGAAGCAATCAAGGGATATTTCAATCATTATAAAGATAATACAGAAACCACACTCCTTCCAAAAATGCCTAGCAAAACTACGGAAACATGAGGAACACAACCACCCCTCTCTCCCCTCTTTCTTTTATGACATCAAATACGAAAAAGCCAATTTGAGGTTCTTTATTCAATCAGAATATTATCTCCAATATAATTTTAAGGAGAATCAAGCAAGCAAGTTTGGAATTAAAAATTCCAAGGATCCTTGGAGTGGTAGACCCCTCTCTCGTTTACATGAATGCCATATATTTCTTTATTTCATAGAATTTTAATGGATAGTTATAAATATGAAATGATTTCATAGTAGAAAGTAATATATTCAATTGATCCAGCATTGTTTTATGAGGCATGGCAAGGTAGAACTTAACAATTCTCTTATATTTGCTTCCTAATTGTCATGATTTCATCTCTTATTCCCTCTTTGATTGGCTAAGCCACTACCTTACACCTAACATCAAGGTCTACACTCCACATAATAGCAAGACCTTTCTTCTCTGTCATATGGGATCGTACCTATTATTGATTACATGAAATCTATCCCTTTTCTAAACCAAATCATACCAATAGAAATTCCACAACAAATGTCTGACCATCAATTTGTGATCTAAAATTTTAAATTAAATAAAAAAAACTTCAAGCATTATTTATGAGCCCAATCATTTTTGCACATGCTACAAATAAAATACCATATTTGACATTCTATGCAAATGCTATAAATACATGAAAGAATATTTGAGAAATCATCTTTGTCCCACCTTTTCTAATAGCACTGTATTTAATGTGTTCCCAATAATCCAAATTATGCGTAAACATGTTTGTTCAGATAATAGTGCTTTTGCCCACAACGTTGATTGAGTACCTTGAAGAGCCACAGTTAAAAGCCTGCATGCATAGATGCAAAATTTTGAAAAGAACACATACAATAAAATAACTTTACCAGAAATCCGCAATATTATAACATGGAATGCACTTAGTTTTTGATGCAATACAAGCCATTAATCAAGTCAAACTAGCCCCCAAAAACTAAATTGTATATAGGCTAATTACAAAGAGTCAAACAAGGCCATAATAGAGCTGAATTAAAATCAAATTTATACCAATTTTATTTTTGGCCAAATTTTCATGGTTTCAATTTAATTGATTTATGTAGGTTTGGTTAACCTCTTTGGATAAATATAGGTTTGATTTTAACTATTATGATAGGCTTACATTTGATTATAGATAGGATTGAATTTGAATTTATGTTTATAACCTATTTTTACAAATAGAAATTGATGTTTATAATTGACTTGTCTATAACCAAGATGTGTGCAAGGATCACTTCAAATAATGTAAATATTTCATCTTCCCTCTCCATCATTCAGTATCAAAGTTTCCTTTTTTTACCCATCTGCATCATTTATGATGGTTTTGTAAGTAACGATGCCTTTGGTATTAATATAGGTGGCATTCTTAGCCAAGAAGCTCACATATTTTAGTAAGAAGTTTAATGAGGATAAGCTTAAATACTATACTTATGACAGAGATTTTTATACACTCATTCAAGACTCCAACATATTGGTGAAATTTTTATTGTCAAATGAATTTATTTTCATTTTTAAATCACCATGCCTTACATAAATACACAAAATAAGTTGACAAACATACAATTGTGGGATCCGAAAATTCGCCACCGACCTCTTTGATGATGAAGAGTGATTTAAGTGTCGGTGTAAGTTTCAGAAGACAGATGAAATAGTAGATAAGACTAATCGATGAATCACTAAATAGCGAGTATATAATAACAGTGAGTGGAGTTTAAAATTTATGAGATTTATTATTTAATTTAAAACTTTTGTTTTAATGATGACACCCAATCAGATCCTATACTATCATTGTAACATGGTATAAATATAAATCAACTCAATAAGAATGATCGTCGAATGTTGACCTACAACTATGTGCCACATTAAATTAAATAAAGGTGGATTTTAAAATCCCTTAACGCGATCCGAACCGATCAAATTGCTTTTAATTGACGATGACACGCGCCGAAAATATTAAAATGAATTAATCGAAAATTTTGAATCAATAAGGATCGATCGGATAATTAAAATCAAATTATCATGAAATTGCGATATCAAGTCGGAAGCCCCGACGACGCCTAAACGACCTCGCGCGAAATTGATCGCCATTATGTCGCAAACGAAAAACTTAAACGACACCCATATTGCTAGGGTTTCGTAATAAATTGCAATTAAAATGATCGCTACTTTAATCCGCTAATTCTTTAATCACGCATAATTTCTTTAATCCCGCCACACTCAACCAATCGAGATTAACTAAGCTAAACATAAAGTTTTATTTTCACGTCTAAAAATACGTTGACCTTATTTTCACGATCCTCTTCGTTTCGCTTTCCTTCTCCTTTCACTCTTCACCTCCACGCTGACGACGCTTTCTGATCGAAGCTCTCTTGAGATGGCTCCTTGAGCGATTGATCCTTCGATCTTTGCTTCTCCAGGATCTCCTCTGATCTTTGCTTTCCCCAGTATCGATTTCTTTCCTCAGAGCGACGATCCTCCTCAGATCCTTTCTCCCAAGTACGATCCTTCTCCTTCCTCTCAGAGACACGATCTCTCTCAGATCCTCTTCGCCTCAGTATTGATCCTCTTCTGATCCTCTTTTCGCTTCTCAGAGCGACGATCCTCTCCTTGCTGCTCAGAACGCACGAGCTCCCGCTTCTCTCTCTGATCCTTCTGCTTCTCAGAACGCACGAGCTTCTCTTCACCTGTTCACGAAGACCTTCTTTTCTAAATTCCTCCTCCCTCTTTTTTAGTAAATCGACATCTCGTTGTTTCTCTAACCCTAAGCTTGTTTTATGCATTTTGAGCTTCTGAAATTAGGCTTTGCAAAACATATGTCTTATGCTTGGATTATGCTAAGAGTTTCCTTTAGGATTTGATGATGGCAAATCCCATTTTTATTGTCTTTATTCACTGATTGTGGATGTTTAGCCTACTAAAATTGCTTTGGGATGATGTATGGCCAATGTTGTGTTGCATGCTATCTCTAGGATACATGCCGCTATTTTGCTGAAATTGATTATACTGGAAACCAAAGCGATTCAGAATGTTATGCAAATCATTTCTATGAGATGGAAATAATTAATTTGTTTGTTTCATTCTCAAAATGTGTTTAAAGGGGAAATTGTGGAATTAATGTCACAAGATGGGGAAAGCTATTAATTTGTTATCTATGCATTTATCTCTGAAATCAAGTGGAAGTTGTATTGTTTCATTAGTTAAAGTATGTTGTTTTATGAAAAATGCATGGGAAAATCTGAAATGGTTTTATAAATTAGATCATTATTCCTAAAGTGCATGATATTTGTTGAAATGCAACATTTCTCTTACTGAAATTTTCTTTTTACCTAAAGGAAAATGAATTAATTTGTTGTAATGGTATGTGCATGCTGAAATTTTTTTTTTTACCCAAGGGAAACTAAATCGATTTGTTATTTAATGGCATAAGCATGCGAAAGTATTTTATGAAAGGAGAACTATATATCTGATATGTGACTTGCTAAACTTTCTTATCTAAGGGAAAATCAATTAGCTTGCTGATGAGATATGATGCTATTCTCCTATGAATTTCATTTTACTGATTCAATTTATTTCATATAAAGGAAATTATATGTATATCATGCTCTTCATACGCAAGTTGAAATGAAATTAAAGATGCATTATAATTTGCTATTATTATCTATGAAGCTTCATTTGATACTTGCATATATAATCATATTAACAGAATGCTATCGCCATGGTGTCTCAATGACACCACCCATGCACGCCTTTCTATGCAGGCGCTTCTCATGAACTCATGGAGAGGATCATTGTAAACTTGAAAGACGAGATAAGGATTCAAGTAAACGCTCTATATATATTAACACCCTTCACCAATGGAAGGCTAGTCTCCTAAGCGCCTTAAATGGATGACTACGGAGGCTAAAATTTTAAAAAAAAAAAGGAAATAAAAAATGCTTAAGTATTTTATGCATATGCTTATGTGTTTAACTCACTTTCATGTCATATGACTCATATGCAACAACTATTCATGCTTATATGATTGAATCTTTCTAAATCTCCCCTTTACATGCTTAACATGTGTATGAAGTGTGGCAAAATAATAAATGGATGTTTACGCTGACATGTATTTGTTTGAGTCTAATACCCTACTATTGATATGCTATTATACGCTAACACACGCTTAAATACATGTTTAACATGTTATCTTTACTCCATATACCATTTTCACATCGATCAACACATGATTATAAAAAAAAAAAAGATAAGGGGAAGACATACATGAAATGAAACATTTATGACATCCATCATAAAAAAAGAAAAAAATAGAAAATTGTTAGAGGAGGGGTAAAATTTACAAATCTTATGGCAATAACTTAGTTTCTTACAAGCCGAGAGAACTCAAACTTGTGAAATGGGAGAGAAGGAAAAGAGAGTGAAGAAAGGATTTTGGGACCCCTTTATAGATTTTCTACCTCCCTTTTTTCTCATCTATCTATCATCTTGACACATAAGCTTGTCATAAATTGATGCTGGAACCATCTAAGGTGATATTATTGCATGTCGATGCATACATTTACGTGGATGCCCTCAATCCTTATCCCTTTCTTTGAAAAGGAAAGTAAAGTCTTTAACCCTTAATAAATTAATGAGTTTGTCCCCACTTGCCACGAGCTCAGATAGGGGAGATTTTAATTAATCCACTCTCTTTTAAATGAAATATGACAACTATTCATATTTTTATATTCCCTTTCCTTTCAAGAGAAATAAATTGACAGATATGGGCCTCCAAAGAATGTTTCACCATTTATACTGATTTTATACATAAAGAGAATTAGCCTAAATCAAATCTCTTTTAGATTATTACTTTACGATCATATGCCTCTAAATCAATTATACTTTATGTTGGCTGATTCATAACATAAAGAGAAAAATTTTAAATCCTAAGCATTTAGGCTCATTACTTACTTATGATCATATGCTAAATCAATTATTTTTCTTTATACTGATTTGTAACATATAAAGAGATATTAGCAAATCAAATCCTGCATTTTACCCATTACTTATGATCATATGCCCTAAATCAATTATTTTTATCTGATTCACATAAAGATATTACCAAATCAAATCCTGCTATTTTGGGCCCATTACCTACTTACGATCATAGCCTAAATCAATTATTATTTTTAAATATGGATTTTGTACATTACATGTGTTAGATAAATACAAAAGAACAGATGCTACATAATCGGTGTCTTGACCGTCCCGTTAACAAAACTCAAAAAATCAAAATTTAACCTATATTTCAACTGACATTCAATGTCCATACAACATTTTAAAAGAACAGATACTGTATGTATGTTGAAATGTTCAAACATAGGACATAAGTAAACAAAATAAAAGAACACATGCTACTTTCCTGCTGGCTTCTGACCGTCCGCTAACAAAACCTAAAAATATTAAAAATTTCAAAATCAACATATATTTCAACTATTCAATGTCCATACAACATTTTAAAAGAATGTACATCAGATGTATGAAGTTTCAAACAATGTATACGCAAGTTATAAAACAAAAGAACAATGCTACGCTTGTCTTTGGTCCGTTAACAAAACTCAAAATCAAAATTTGACATCTAAACTTCAACATTGACATCTTAATGTCCATGCAATTTTCAAAGAACGATATCCGTATGCATGTGGAGAATTACTAAGTCAAATATAAAGAACAGATACATATAATCCCGGTTGCCGGACGTCCCGTTAACAAAACCTAAAAATTGATATTATAAAATTTCAAATTAATAATATCCGGTAATAATTACATATAATACAAGATATGAATCAACTAACATAGCTTCTAAAATTCAAATTCTGAAGAAAAGTCCCAAACCCGATCCTCTATGTTCAAACTAGAGGACAAGGATTATACTTCGAGATAATGAATTTGACCATCCTCAGAAACCGCAGAGTGTATACAAGTCTATCAATCGATATTAACCCTGGATCGGTATGTAATTATAATTAAAATTTCAATGATAAATGATCATATATTCAAATCTAAAATCAATCATAAAATGATCAAAATTCAAAAAAAAAAATACAAAAATATAAATAAAAATAAAATGAATTATTTAAAAAAACTAATAATAAAATAAAATCAATCCACCCTCCGCAATTTGTCTTCGACAAATTAAGAAAACTTTGCTCACAAAGAGCAATGTCAAATTAAATACATAACTACCTTCACACTCAAATATTCCTAAAGTTCGAAGGACGTGTCTGTCCTCCTTCCGCATTTTTGCTGATATGGCACCACATAAATGGCGGCACGACTGAGCTCCGACCGTGGTTCACGGATATGGCACCACTAAATTATTTACACGCCACTCAGATGTTCTAACTTTTTTGAGAAATGTATGATTGGCAAAAAAGCCCTAGCTAAGGCCGACTTATATTTGTCCCCTTAGACAAACTCCACCCTGTGTTGACACCTTGGACGACGAACCCATGGTTGTCGACAAGCGATCCTTCTACGGCCGACTACCTCCTGACTCGACTGGATCGCGACAAACGGATGACTGAACCATGGGATCTTGATCGCCATCGCTCCCCACAAAAGTTTTAAGTTAAAATAATAAATTTCATAAGTTCTAAACTCCACTCACGCAATTATATACTGCTCTTTAACGATTCGACTAGCCTTAATCGAAAGTGCTCTCAGGGGAGGGTAATTAACTATGTGGGCTTGCCTATAGAAACCCAAACCAGATATAAAGTTCTCACCAAATGAGAACGAAATCTCTGCAAGTGTCTTATCTACTATTCATCCGCTTCCAAATTATCACCGACACTTAAACAACTCTTTCCTTTTTCGAAAGATCGGCAATTTTCTGATCCCACAGATTTCATGACTACTGGGACGTTTCTTTCCATCTTTACAAATCTAAGTTATAATCATATGGAGTAAAAAAAAAAAAATGAAATGAAAATGAAATGAGAATGATAAGTTAAACTTGACAACTTAAAGTTTTCTAAATAAAGTCTTAAGTCATTTTTATGCATTTGTTTAGTATGTTATCTTATCGATCTATATTTTGGAAGTGCGATAAGCGTTATTTTAATTGCTAATTTTACCTTTAAACCTCACAGAACACACCACATCGGCATTTCTCTAGCATGGCGCCAACATCCGCTTGGCAACGGCCATCAATGTCGAAGCACCGAGCTACCATCCGCTTTGGTAGGATTTCCACCATCTTGAACGAGCCATAGCCTCACTTCGGCGTAAACTCGTCTCGCACGCCATGTAAAGAATCTAAAAGGCGTTGAGTGACCGCCGTAGGGTCACTAAAAGAAACAATCGCCTTTGAGAGGCTCGCCCTCGGAGACACCAATCATGAAGAGGGTTCATCCGCGACGGTCTTTGTCCCTCGAATAATAATCCCGCCACGAACCATTCGGGATGACAAGTTTTCTTCATCTGAGGCAAATAGGCAAGAAGAAAAAAGAAACCTTGATGCTCAACACTTAATGCCCGGGCAACAACACAACCAATTATGGAACCAAAGAAGAGTGTTCCAACCCACACCTGGTTTGATAACCTTAAATGGGTTAAACAAATCTACTCACCACCCTTCTGACACAACATCGTTCCAGCCTCCGCGAGGAAACCCAAACTATATCCGCACGAGTGCACGGTTCTCCCAAGAGGAGATCATGAAAAGAAAATACCAAGGTCCTTATAAGGATGCTGATCGCCTCCAAGAGACCTCATCCCAACTCAAATGGTGACGCCAACATATTCATGTCCCACACCTGGTGAACATCTGGTGTGACACTTGGACCGCTCCAGAATCCACCAAAAGGTCCCTGGAAAGTAGATCCTGGAGGCCAGGCCTCAAAAAGAAATTGCCTAAAAAGGCATGGCGTGACATCCGGTGTGAATTCCTGAGATCCGCCTCAACTCAAATTTATCATGGGGAGCCTAAAAAAGAGGGCCCCAATGATAAAGAGATATGACACCTTGGAGAATCCTCCTGGGATCCCGCCATCAATTAACTCCATCCCATCAAGAAGAGGTTAACTCGATCAAGTCTCTAATGAAGAAATTTCGATTCCACACTTGAATCTAAGTTCATTGGAGACGCCGACCAACCGTATCCAAGAGGACAGAAGAAGAAGAGAACGAACGGCAAGTAGTGTATATGGTGCAACGGTGAGCCATCCGTGGCCCAATATCAACCTAAAGGCCGTATACAGATCTCCACCTCAACCAAGAACAACAAAATGTTCAAAGAGGAAGCATCCTCTCGAAGTCTTCGTGAGAGGAGCAACAAGAAGAAGAAGAAGAAAGGGAAGAAAATCCCACCGATACTACTACTTAGAGCAAAAGACAAATTCGATGAAAGCCAAAGATAAAGAAATCGCTTGAACGTGAAAATGAGTAAATGATGATGCGATGATCAATGATGCATGCAATGGAGAATATCGCAGTCCAACACTGCCCCCCCCCCAAATAATCATCAAGCTCCAAAGAATGCCAATGACAATCCTCCAATAAATTTGATCTCACATGCTTCTCCAAATTGAGCCTCAAGCAGGATTGAAATAAATGAGTCGCCGACAACTCGCTTCGTAATATACAAACTATATCCGCCGCTCTCAACTTGATATTATATTGAATGAAGATCATAATGTGGGCAAAAGTAAAAATTGGTGAGCAAAGGTCGCCCATATCCCGCTGATGATCAAATTCCATATCCAAAGGGATATTCAATGCCAAAGTTCAATCTATTCGACGAATGGTAATCCCAAGCAAAGATCACCAATTCAAAGCATCCGCAACACAAGTGAATGATGCATTATTATTCCGCTCGTAGCTTTAACTTCGACGCTGAATGGTATCGAAGCAAATGACTCGATTAAAGACTTTTGCAACTTGAAAATATGTTCGTTAAAAGATTCGCCAAGCAAAAGAAAACAACCATCCGATCTCGCCTGAGAAAGGAAGAAAGATGAGTCAAGACTCGATATATTACGCTACAAATTTGAGTATGAAATGTGAACAACAATTAGAAGAGCATGCAATTCAATATCACGCAACATCGATGATAAGATGGCGCCTTTATCTTTGCATGGCTTCAATTACCACATTTCAAGAGCTGATAGGTGGCTAAATTCGAGAAATTAAATTTATCCCTGGCCACCAAGAAGATAAATTCAAAAGAGCAAAAGCTCTAGACTAAAGAAAGGTGAAACACATTTCACCTCATACAAGAAGGATACAGTAAGCTTATTATAACGTAGACAAAGAAAAGCTACCGCCTATCAAGAAAACCAAGCATATGCTCAATCCTCCACAACCCAAGCTCATACTTGAGGTAATGATGTACTCGAGGTCGCCAATGAAGGCGAAAAGCAAACAAAAGGAGCGAATGACTCAATGGCCCCACCCTAAAAGAAAAGTCGAACAAAGAGTATTCTTTAAGGGAAAAGTGTGGCCAAATTGTTTAAACATGCACTCAAAGTAGTCTCCAACTACCGAGTGTAAAAGACTAAGAGGTCGGACAAGAGATAATCCTAACTATTGTCCATATCATCGGTCGGCCATCCGCAAGATTGCTACATATTCAAAGATTGGCTAGCAATATATAAATGAATTCACATTATCTGACAAAGGTATTGGTCCAAGAAAGAATCCACCAAAGTAATCACCTCATCTCCAAGACTATCAAGCAATGATAAAGGCAAAGAGAAGTCGGTCGATGATGAAGGATGCACTCTAAAAAAGATCAGAAAATGTTGAAGCAATTGGAAGGTGTCCGTGTATTCGGAAATCACCACTGAGCTCAGATTGAGGAGACAAAACCTAAGTTATGGGAAGGCTAGTTCATCTCACGAAAGACAAATACCACAAGAAGGCGCTAAGAAACCCGCCAAACAAAAAAAATAAATTAAATAAAAGAAGAAGCAAGAAGCAAAATGTTACTACTATTATGGATGGTCGCAACGAACACAAAAAAAGATCATCAATAATATGGAAGATTATATACAATCAAAGAAGACTACATCACGCTTGCGAATCTCTGATCAACGAAGAAGGGAAGAAGTCAAGAACTTCCTACCGAAGTCTTGCTTGATGATGCATGAAGTTGATAAAGTAGAGGAACTCGCTTTCCCGATGAAGATGAACCGAGCTCACCATATCAACAAACATAAAAAATATAAACTAAAGATTCTCAATCTTCTACCTATCATTGACGACGGGGCGTATGTCAAGAACTGAAATATCAAGATTCGATGCAAAAAGTAGCTCAAGTAATACTGAGAAGTGGTCGAAAGCTACCATCTCAACAGGAAAGAGCCAATGAATAAAGATAAAGGAAAAGAAATCAAGTCAATAAGTTATCCCTAAGGATTCAAATAAGAAGCCTTCATCAAAAGGGATCGACTACAATATTCTATCCCATCTAAGGAAAATTCAAGCTTAGTGTATACTAAGCACTTCTAATGTCAAGATCTCCGTAAACCTTAATTGAAGCTCTCAAAGAGTCGATCAAGCATATTTTGTCAACGCCGCCTAACTGAGACCTTGCATGTTCAAGAGCCTCCAATCGTCACATTTTCAGAAGATGATCTAATGCTCGGGACTGCAGAGCACAATCGCCCTCTGTATGTTACAGCTGAAAGTGATGAAATTATAATACCGCGGATCTTAATTGATCCTTCCTCCGCGGAATCTTATGAACGAGAACTCTAGATATATCTCTGATGTACAACATCTGGGACGAGATAAAGTCATGGTTCAAGGTTCAATGAGAAGGGACGTAAAACTATCGGTCATTCGCCCTCCTCTTAAATTTGGAGACCTTTACACGTAAGCTAAATTTCATGTGATCGATGCGATACTTCATTCGTGAGCCCTTCCTCGACCATGGTTTTCATAAGTATGGCATTGTCCCATCTACATGCATCAATGTATGAAATATACAAAGGATGGAGAAGAATGCCAAATTGTGACATGCAACCTTTGCATAATGAAATGAAGATTTATCAAGATGCCGCTTATTTCCTTCCAAGGAATCAAAGCTAACAAAACAACTAAGAATACCGCATCTACTTCAAAACCCATAAAAGAACAAGTTAAGAAGAAGGAGATAAAATGAATAAAGGAAAGGAGGTTGTTCCAAATATTCCTGGGAATATAAAGAACAAGTCCAAAATCAATAACACCGTCCTCATCTAAAAAGGATATCAAGAAGAAGATGAATGTGTTCCTTCTAAATCCAAAGGTCCGCATGACTCTTCGAGTAAAGCTCGATCAAGAAGAACATTTTGACTCGATTATGAGTTCAATCTGAAAGTGCAATGCACCTACTTTAAAACAATCATGATCCATCGCAGACTACACTCAGTCACCCCTGCTCTCCCCAACATTTTAAAGAAATCACCCCGAGAAACTCATAAAGTCGAGAATGACCTTCTATGTACCTCCTCCCCGGAAAGCACGCCGTGAAGCCTGTTTTATAAACCAGGGTGTCAAGAAGAAGATCCCGATTGCAATGTAATGCAAGAAGAAGAAGCTATGCCCACAAGGATACCAAAATATTACTCCAAAGATGCAAAACCCAATGCGCAAAACATGGGTCCAGAGCAAAAGAAGCAAAGGACTAAGCTCTTTGAAATGATGTGGTACAAAAGGTTCTCAAACCATTGGTAAGAGAAATAAACACACTACCAAAGGCCTTGGTTTTATCCAAGACAACCACACATATATGATACGCGAATGTGAGAGTGATGAAGATGAGAATGTTCTTAATGTTAGTCTCACAAATAATGAAGAAGTGCACCGACCAAGAGTTTGAAGATGGTGGGAGGCTACTATGGATGAACTTAAAGAAGTTAATTTGGGAACTGAGGAGGATCCTCGCCCAACGTTCATCAGTGCTCTACTTCCTGAAGATAAAGTGGAAGAATTAAAAACCTTGCTCAGAATTGTGACGCTTGCGACATATGCTGAAATGCCGCTTATCCCCCGATATTAGCTCACAAACTAGCAATTGCCGCAAACACCAAGCAAGCCTCAGCGAATGAGATTGAGGTCAAGAAGTGTAAGGCGTAACCAAGAAGCTCAAGTCGGTTTTATTCAAGAAAAATACGACGATAGCTAATATTGTCCCCGTGAAAAGAAGAATGGTCGATTCAGATCAGATCGACTTCGTGGATTTAAATAAAAGCATGTCCAAAGGATGACTTTCCGCTTCGTATCGAATCGTGGATAACACTTCAAACCACGACATGTTCTCATTTATGGACTGATCGCCGCGTTACAATCAAATCAAGATGGCTCCCAAGATGCATACTCATTCGTGACGCCGGTATATATATATACAGCCATGCCCTTCGGCCAAGAATGCCGAGCTACATACCAAAGCGGCTATGACACTAATCTGACGAGTTGATTCATCAAAAGTAGAGTGCTTGATGACCTGTCAAGAGTATAGATCGAAAAGATCATCTCGATGATTTAAGGATCGTGAAAGAATCGTAAAATATGATCTCAAGATGAATCCTCTGCGCGCTTTGGAGTCTCTTCGAAAGTTCCTCGATATGTCATGGGGATTGAAATCGATCCCAACAAAATCAAAGCAATTGTCGAAATGCCTCCTCCAAGGAGTCTTCAACTTCGCCCATACAGTGACATCTCGCATTCATTAAGATTTATATCAAATCGTGCGCTGTCGACCCTTTGCAAAATTAATGAAGAAAGATACTCTTTCAAGTGGACAAGAATGTCAAGAGGCCTGACAAGATCAAGAAATATCTGTTGAATCCACCCATTCTTGCAGCCCAATCCTGTGAAAGCCTCATCGTACACAGCAAAGACTGAGGAATCTCTAGTGCTTTGTTGCAAACATAATGAGGAAGGAAAGGAGAATGTTTCTATACTACATTACAAGACTAGAGCTAAGCGCGTTATTCTCCAATTGAGAAGCATTGTTTGACGCTAATTTTCGCCCAAAAGTTACGCCATTACATGCTATCTCATAAAATTACCCTTATCTCAAGGATCGATCCGAAGTTGATGACAAGACCAACGCTGACAAGCCGCCGCACGACGATGTTTTCCGCTATACTTTGATATTACATATGTTCCCCGTAAAGCGTGAAGGCTCGGCAGATTTTCTTGCCGCTCATCCCATACCCAGACTCATTGCTTAACGATGATCTTCCCTGAGCAAAATCATGCACATATATGAAAAAGAAAAGCAACAAATGTGGAATTGTATTTTGTTTTCACATTGATACACTCAACCCTCAAATCTTCCAAAGGCTGTTCAGATCGGCCTCATCTTCGATCACACCCGGGTGGCATAATCGAGACATTCTTATAAATTAACTCAACCACGAACCAACAACGGCGTAATATGAAGCGCGGTATGTGTTTAGAGGAAGCCATTTCCATGGGAGTCCGTAATTTGCAAATTTATACGATTCTCAACTCATTAATCAAGTGTCGGGCCTTTACAAAATCAACAAGTTTGAATTGGCCTACTATCACAAACGAAGTTCTCGAGCTTAAGCAAATTCCAAATGTCATGACTGTGAGTTGTGAATAAGAAAGTGATTGCTTAGCTAAATTAGCTAAAGAAATGATGGATGACGACTACATACATACTGCATGTCGAGTCCTAGAGCCAATAAGTTTAAGATCCTCACTGGAAGAGGGTCATCAAACATAATCAAGGTGTACCATGTTGCTCCTTACACCCCCTTACAAATTATTTCTCAAAGTCAACAAGACAAGCTTCCATTCAAGAAGAAAGCCTCAACCCGGAAGCTAAAACCACATGATGAAATTCTTATAAGAGAAGGAAGACTGGAGACCTCTCCGACTACTTCAAGGAAGGCAAATTGCAATAAGTCGACAATGCACAACTGAGAAAAGGCTTCAATTATATGCTTATGTTGGCAATACTCAGATCGTAGATCCTTCGAAAGACGTGGCGTTTGGGAATAGAAGAAGCCAACAGTAATTGAAATCCATCAAGGACTTTGTGGTGCACACCAATCGTCCTAAAATGGCTTTCAAAATTAAAAGAATTGGATACTATTGCCGCCTATGGTAAAAGATTGTATCAATCACGCCAAGAGATGCCATGAATGTCGTCTGTAACATAATTCATCGCCTCCAAATCCGCTGATCCAACGACAGATCTCGGCCGCTTGAGTTTGGGGACGTAATTGACCAATCGATCCGCCATCATCACCGGTCACCGCTTCATCTTACAGCCCACCGATTATTTCTCCAAGTGGGGCATTTCATTTAGAAGTTACAACAAGTGACCAACTTCTTTACCCACAATATTATTTATGATTCGTGTACCACCGAATCATTTCGTGATAATGGGTCGCCTTCAAAAGTAAAAGTTTATAAATTTGATCGAGATAAGATTGATCGGCATATTCATCAATTTATAATCCGAGAGCAAATGGTTTACGAGGCATTTAATAAAACACTAGTCAAATTTTAAAAAAATTCTCACAAGAAATAAAAGGGAGTGGCATACCAAACTTGTGGAAGCGTTTACCGCACACTTACAAAACTCCTACAAAGTCTACCCCCCTATGCACTAGTGTTTGGTCAAGTAGCCACGGTTGAATTGAACTACCTTCGCCCGAGTAGCCATTCAACAAAATCTTACCCAAGATGAGAATGCTCGTTTACGGATGGAAGAGCTTGATGCGCTTGACGAGGTCGCCCAAGCTCAAGAAAATAGAAGTATATCGGGCGAGAATGTCGAGCATTCGATCATCTGATGCCTCGAGCTTTTCGGGAAGGAGAATTGGTCACAGTGTGAGAAGACCATCATCATTGGCGGTAAATTTGAACCTATTGGGAAGGACCTTTTGTTATGAAAAGGTATATCGAGGAACTGTCATCGTGGACTTGGTGAAAGAAACGCCATCGGCGGCATTTAAAGAAATATTACACATGAAAGTGTGATTGGACAAATCTGCATTTGAAAATTTATTGTCAAACACTTGAAAATTTTCATTGGAAATTCTCTTGTAACACAAGAACATTTCCAAAATAAAATAAAATCCCCTGTTAGGCAGGGGCATTTTAAAGTTTTATAGTAAAGTATTGGCGTTCACGATAAGGCAGGGGGGCCTTTCTTTCTCTTTGGGTTGACATCGTACAGTCTTTGAGATCCCATACATACTCAAAATTATGTATTCAAATGCTCAATTTAAATTCTCTTGTAACGTAAAATTCAATAAAATAAAATCTGTTAGGCAGCATTTTAAAACATAGTAAAGTATTGACGATAAGGCATCTTTCGTTGACATCGTCAAGATCGCAATTATTCAAATCCTCGAGTTTAAAAGAAAGCGAAAATTATCAGTCTGTTCAATAAACCAAGTTGGAAGGACATTTTCCATCCCACATCAAATCTAGGCTCAGTCGGCAGTGCAACACGAGCGTAGTAAGAGATCCCCATCTGTTGGCAGGATAAAATCCTTCATCAATTGCTCAAGTCCACACTCAGTAGGTGTATAAGGTCATTCAACCGCCAAAATATGGCCAGTGTTGCTTACTCAACAACCACAAGCGTGGGGATCCTCTACTTAGTTAGTTCAAAGACAAGAGCATCCAAATCCCCAAATCTCTCCAACTTGGTGAGTTTAAGTGACCCAGACTGAGAAATTATCCCTATTGGTCGTAAGGTCATCTTTCAAAATTCTACAACAAACAAAGATATCCTTTTCGAGAAGGCCTTGCGAGTTTGGAATCAAATACAACGTAAAATCTCAACTCCTTGAAAGTCTATCAAAGCGAAAGCAAAGGCGAAGGAAATTCTTCTTCGAAGTCCGATCAAGCAAAAGCGGAGAAGAAATATCCCAATGTTAGGTACAAATTTAAATCAGAACTAAGAGTTTTGTCATCAAGATGTTATTACATGTGCAAACGGGGTGACTCTTTGCCATTGATCCAACACAAGCTCGAGGAGGGGTGGTCGGCATGTATCCTTCTGGCAGTAGAAGGCGAATTTGATTCGCGACAAATCTCGGGATAATTCGGGATTTTACTCCATCAAAAATCGAGGCATGAAGCGGGATAGGAGGAGGATGAATCTGAACCTCGAGATGAAATCTTCAACAAGTCATCAAGCACAAAGCAGGGGCGAAGATATTCTCATCTCACCAACTCCATCAAGTCCAAGGCAAAAGTCGAGAGGAAAATACAAATCCCAAATTTCGGGATGAAATCTTCAATAAGTCCGTCAAAGCAGAAAGCGCAGGACCGAAGACATTCTCATCTTAACAATCATCAAAATCCTAAGACACAAAGTCGGGATGGGAGGAGAAAGTATAAATTTCAAGCTCTTGAGGAAGTCTTGACAAGTCCAAAGCGAGAAAAACATAGTGTTGAAGATGCATCAAATTCTCCTGACAAGTCAAATCATCCCTTCATCTAGTCCATCAAGCACAAAGCATTAATGATAACAAATACCGGTTCAACGATTGCGGTTGAAGCATAAAATGCAAATGCTTGAGAAGTTATACCCACTTATCAAAGCGCGATCGGTATTATTAAGAGTTGTAGAACAACTTAAGCGTGACATCCAAACAAATCTTTTGGAGATCCGAAGTGGCAACAACACATTGCTCATGCGCGCGTGTTTGTTGGGGCATTGTTGACTCTCTACATTAAATTAAATAAATAAGGTGGATTTTAAAATCCCAAATCGCGATCGACCGTCAAATTCGTTTTAATTACGATTAAACGCATCGAAAATATTAAAATGAATTTTGAATCAATTAAGGATCGATCGGATAATTAAAATCAAATTATCATGAAATTGTCGCATATCGAAGTCGGAAACGACGATGTCTAACGACCTCGATTTGATCAGCCGTTCGTTCGATAAACAACTTAAATTCGTATTCTTGGGGTTTGTCAATAATAAATTAAAATGATTAACGGCGACTTAATCGCTAATTATCTCTTAATCACGCGTTAATTCTTACTAATCCAGCCCACTCAATCGAGATGCCAACTAAGCCCTAAAACAAAAAAAAGGGGAAAAAAAGGGGAAAGTTTTCATTCCACTACCCAAAAAAATTGACCCTCATTTTCTCGCGATCCTCTCGTTTGTCTCTCTCCCTAAGCTCTTCCACCTCCTTATCGGCCAGCTTTCACGACTCCCTCGCAGATCCCTCTTCTCCTTCGCTTTCTCGATCCCAGGCATCCTCTTGATCTCAGTGGCGACGATCCTCTTGCTCCTTTGATCTCGATCCTCGGCTCTCTTGACTCTCCTCGATCCTCTTGATCCTCTTTGGCTCATCGATCCTCTCTCAGATCCTCTTGACTCTCAGTATCGATCCTCTTATCCTCTTGACTCTCTCTCGATCCTCTCTCATCCTCTTACTTCTCGTGGCGGATCCTCTCTCGTTTCCGCTGCTCTCACATCGAGCTCCCTCTGCTCTCGGCATCCTCTTGACTTCTAGAACGAGCTTCTCTTCTCCTTGCAGGCCTACGGCTCTTTCGGTAGAAATTCCTCCCTCTTTTAGTAAATCGAGTTGTTTCTCTCTAACCCAAGCTTGTTTTATGCATTTTGAGCTTCTTTGGAAATTAGGGCTTTTAACATGCTATGTCTTATGCTTGGGATTATCTTGAGAGTTTCCTTTAGGATTTGGGATGATGTAAAATCCCATTTTTATTGTCTTTATTCACGATTGTGATGCATTAAAATTGCTTTGGGATGATGTATGGCCCAATGTTGTGTTATGCTATCTTAGGGATAGTTATGATCTATTTTTTCTGAAATTGATTATACCTAAAGGAAAAAAGCGATTTGCTTTCCGGTAAATGTGGTGTTTCTGAAATCATTTATGAGAGGGAGAAATAATTAATTTGTTGTTTGAAGTGTGCCATTTCTGAAAAATTGTTTGCAAGGGAAATTATTGAATTCATGTACAAGATGGGGAAAGCTATTAATTTGTTATCTATTTCTTTGAAATCAAGTGGAAGTTGTATTGTTTCATTAGTTAGTAAGTATGTTGCTTGGTGAAAAAATTTCTATAAATTATTTGAAATTGGTTTTATAGAGGAAATTAGATCATTTGTTGTCAAGGCATGATAATATTTGTTGAAAAATTCCGAACATTTCTCTTCTGAAATTTTCTTTTTACCTAAGGAAAATGAATTAATTTGTTGTAATGGGTATGTGCATGCTGAAATTTTTTTACCTGGAAACTAAATCGATTTTATATTTAATGGCATAAGCGTCTTTGTATTTTATGAAAGGGGAGAACTATTAGCTTTATCTGAGGCATGAGGCTTGCTAAACTTTCTTATCTAAGGGAAAAATCAATTACTCATGAGATATGATGCTATTATGAATTTCATGCTTCTACTTTGATTCAATTTATTTCATATAAAGGGAATTATATGTATATCATGCCTCTTTCATATGCAAGTTAATCAAATTAAAAGAGTTTGGTTATATAATTTCTATTATCATGAGCTTCATTCTTGCATACTTGCATATGATCATATTAACGGAAATCTTGGTTATCCAGTTTATTGCGGTGTCTGCGACACCATGCACTGCGGCGTGGTGGGCATTCGATCTCTCAAGTCGGAGAGGAGGCCTGTAAACTTTGATAAAGCAGGAGATGATTCGGGTAAAGCTATGTATATTTAACATGCGCCTTTCTTGGCGTGGTGGAATAAATACTTTCGGTAGGTGTCTCGACACCATGCACCTTTCTTGGCGTGGTGGGGAAGCTCTCGGCGACCCCAAAATGGGGATGGCCGGAAATGTAAATTTTAAAAAAAAAGGGAAAGGTAAAAGAATCTTAAGTATTTTTATGTAATATATGCATGTGTTTAACTCACTTTTGTATAATACCTATCAACTATTCATTACTTAGTTTGATGAATGTTGAATCTTCTAGTCCTTAGCTTGTATGAAGTGTGGCAAATATGATCAAATGGATCTTATGCTTTGTGACATGTATTTGTTGATCTTGGTACCCTGCACTTGATATCTTTATTACGTGCTTACATGCTTAAATACATGTTTAACATGTTATCTTTACTCCATATGTCCATTTTCACGTTGATCGTCACATGATTATAAAAAAAAAAAAAAAAAGGGGATAAGGGGAAGACATACATGAAATGAAACATTTTGACATGACATCCATCATAAAAATATCGAAAATGAAAATTGTAAGGAATGGAGAAGGGTAAAACTTACAAATCTTTATGACCACTTATTTCTTACAAGCTTGAGAGAACTCAAACTTATGAAATCAAGAAGGAAAGAAATGAGTAGGAAGTGTGTAAGGATTTTATGAGGAATTCCTCTTATTTATAGATTTTTTTCTCCTCTTTTATCTATACATTTGTCATCTTGACACATAAGGTGCGTAAATAATGCATGAGGGAATAATAGGTGATCACTTTTGTGCATGCATGCATGACGTGTAAATTACATGTCTTATCCTTATCCCTTTTCTTTGAAAAGGAAAGAAAGTCTTTCTTGATATATCTTTAATAAATTCAATGAGTTTGTGTCACTTGCCATGAGTTTGCATGTGAGGGAGGTGGATTTTAATTAATCCACTTGCCTCTTAAATGAAATATATGACATCTCTTTATCATATTCTTTCCTTCAGAGAAATAAATGGGTATGGTATATGGTCGTATGCTTAAAAGCATTGTTTTTTATTTATACTTTTGATTTTTACATAAAGAGAGAAATTTGTGCTTTAAATCAATTCTCATTTTCCCATTCTACTTATGATCATACAAATCAATTATTTTAGCTTTATGTTGTGATTTGCACAAGAGAATTTAGCCAAATCAAATTGCAGCTTTTAGGCCATTCTTTCTTATGATCGTATCTCAATCAATTTTTTATTTATGTTGGTGATTTGCTATTAGCGCAATCATCTATGCTTTTAAATTCTTTATGATTATACATAAATCATTATTTTCAGCCACTTTATGTTGGTGATTTCATATAAAGAGAATTTAAGCCAAATCAAATCTATGCTTTTTTCCTTACTTTATGATCATATGCTCTAAATCAATTTTAAATTATCTTGCGATTTTACATGGGGACGTGTGATTAGATAAATACAAAGAGCAGAATCTTCTAATCCGGTTTGGTTGGGGCCGTCAAGTTAACAAAACTCAAAAATCAAAAAAATTCCTATATTATTTATTTCTGTACATACAATGTACAAGAGATACTGGTATGTATGTATTTGAAGTGTTCAAATACACGTCGTTAGGTATAAAACAAAAAAAGAACAAATCTTCTTGGTTTGTCTTGGGGCTGTTAACAAAACTCAAAATCAAAATTTGACATGAAACTTGACATTAGAATCTTAATATGCAACTTTTGAAAAATGTATGCATTTGGAGTAATACTAAGTCAAATATAAAAGCAGATCTTCTAATCGGTTTGGTCTTGGACGTTAAGTTAACAAACCTAAAATTTGATATTATAAAATTTCAAATTAATAATATCTCGAGAAATTAATTACATTAAGATATGAATATGAATGTTCTACAAAATTCAAATCTCGAAGAAAAGTCGAGCATCCTACATGCAAACTGGACGGTTTTGAAGGATTATACTTCGAGAGAATGAATTCGATCCTCTGTAGAAAACCGAGCAGTAAACA
Source organism: Cymbidium sinense (assembly GCA_021442155.1). Taxonomy (NCBI): domain Eukaryota; kingdom Viridiplantae; phylum Streptophyta; class Magnoliopsida; order Asparagales; family Orchidaceae; genus Cymbidium; species Cymbidium sinense. Next base: position 102,701,686 of record CM038225.1, read on the forward strand.
GTCATCAATTGATAAGGGTCGAGAAGGGTAATTATAATTAAAATTTCAGTGATAAATGATCATATATTCAAATCTAAAATCAATCATAAAATGATCAAAATCAAAAAAAAAAAAAATACAAAAATATAAATAAAAATAAAATGAATTATTTAAAATTAATAATAATAATAAAAAATCAATCCATGATTGTTTGTCTTGACAAATTAAGAAAACTTCGCCAAAATGTCAAATTAAATATGCATTCTCAAATATTCCCAAAGCGTGGGGCGTGGCGTGTCTCTCCGTGCGTGGTTTTGCTGATATGGCACATAAATGGCGTTCACGACTGAGCTCGGCCGGGTGGTTGCGATATGGCACCACTAAATTACGGTCGCGGCCATATGTTCACGGCGCTCTTTGGTACGTGAAATGTAGAATGTATTTGGTTGGGAAGCCTATGTCGGTCGACTTATATATTTGTCCCCACAACTTCCCCAGTCTGACGGGCGGCGTAACCGTATGTTGTGAGGATCCTTCGGTTGGGTCGACTCCTCCATGCGGACAGGATCGACGGCCGGGATGCGGAACCATGGGATCTTGATGAGGGCGTCATCGTTCCCCACAAAAGTTTTAAGTTAAAATAATAAATTTCATAAGTTAAAGCTCCACTCATGATTATATCTCGTTCTTTAACGATTCATTCCTTAATCGAAAGTGCTCTCTTAGTATTGGGAGGGTAATTAACTATACTACATAGAAACCCTAACAGATATAAAAGTTCTCACCAAATGAGCGAAATCTCTGGTAGTGTCTTATCTACTATTCATCTGCTTCAAATTATCACCAAAACTCACTCTTTCCTTTCATTTTGAAAGAGGTGGCGAATTTTGATCCCAGAAGCAACATGGGTTATGTGTCTGTGTCCTATACTTAAAGTTTGTCAGGGACAAATATAAACCTTACTATGAAAGTTTTTTCAACCGATTCTATAATTCACACCAAAGCAAAGCCGTTGGGGAACATGAATTTGCGTCTGGTAAATAATTTAGTGGTGTCATTTTTGTGCCGACAGAGGACTCACAGAATGCTATTTATGTGGTGTCATTTTGCGATAAAACCACGCGGATAGAGGACATGAGCCATATCCTTACAAGCTTAAGATTTTTTGAGTGTGAAAATAGTTATGCATTTGATTTGACATTGGCTCTTTGTGAGCAAAAATCTTCTTAATTTATCACCCCCAGACAAACGGTTGCGGAGGGGTGGATGATTTTAAGTTTAAATTTAAATAATTAATTTTCATTTAATGTATTTTTTTTATTTGAATATTTGATCATTTTATAATTGATTTAGATTTGAATACATGATCATTGATCATTTAAACCATAATAATGATAATCTTTTGAATGTAGTAGACAATGACTCGACAACTGCTTCAGGATCGGATCTAAATTCATTGTTCTTATATTTATAATCCTTTAAACCTTGTCAACTCTAGCTTGAGCGTAAAGAATCGGGTTTGGGACTTTTCTCTTGGGAGTTTGAACTTGAGAAGTGTCAATAAATTTATCATTTGTTATTTTATGACAGAATTAGCTTCTCAGATTTTATCAACTGAAAGTTCTTATAATATCATAATCGGATTTTTAGGTTTTGTTAACCCGGACCGATCCTAAGACCAAACCGGGATGTAGATTATCTGTTCTTTTATATGTTTCTAGATATTTGATCTAGTGAATATTTCAACATATATACAAGTATCTGTTCTTTTAAAATATTATATAGACATTTAGATGTCTAAGTTGAAGTAGTTATGTTTGACATAATATATGTCATATGTAAGTTTTAATACATGTTATAAAATAAGTAAAAATCTGTTATTGTAAATATATGAATTCAACATTCCCAAATGCAAACCAAATGAGTATCTGTTCTAGATGATCAAGCATGTATCTGTATCGAAAGAGATTAGATATCTACTTATACATCAAGTGAGCATCTGTTCTTAATGATATAAATATAAACCCTTCTCGATTTGTCATGAATCAAATATGTACATCTTTATAGGATATACATTTAACCTTTAAAACATTTGCAAAGCATCGATATCTTAAGGGAGATTTGAAGAAAGGTTATGAATCGCATAGTCTATGCCATCCAAATTCCTTTATGTATATTAGAATTTATACAGATAAAGATTAATTCAAATGTAAACTCGCATATGAGTTTGAATTCAATGGTTCTTTGAATTTGAAAGAGAGCTATAAGCTTAATGAATAGTCATTCTAAACTTTGAAAATTATTTATTCAATCAATGAAGGTCAAGGATTTTCAAATTTTATGCTAATGAAATCTTATTTCAAGACATCCTTCACATATTCATAAAGAGGGAAGAATGATAACAATACTAATGAAGCTACTCACTTACTCCCCATCTTTCATTCCCTTTTTTATATTTTTAAATGATAATCAACTAGAATTTAGGCTTTATAAAGCAAGTAATTTTGAAGGAGCTTCTTAAATCAAGAAAGCAAGTTATGTCCCACCTTCATATCAATTCAAGATATAGATTTGGCCCTTCCTTATGGGTGAATATGAACATTAACTAGGTAAAATGCCTCTTTAACATTACCAAACAGCAAAATAAAAAGCTTTAAAATCGCACAAAATTTCGTTTCAAATAGCATTTTAAAAGCCCATTAACTTAAGTATCAAGCCATTCACTTCTCTTTTCATCCTCTTCCTTAGATCATGACAATTTCATAGAGCTTAGATCTCATAAGCTAAATAATCATACTAAGTTTGATAAACTTAGAAAATCTGAAATCTTACTTAAACAAGATTAGGAAAATCTGAAAACCTTGCTTAAGCAAATAGTGATTTTCATGATTGCAAATGATCAAGCCATGGAAGGAGGCAAAATACACAAGGTAATCCTAATTCTTGAAACATTTAATTCATGGCAACATGACAACTCTTAAGTTTCACATGTCCATCTCCATTATTTATTATCCTAAAAGGAATCTGAAATTTATCATGCTTTGTTTCAAAAGATATTCCTTTTGCATAAACCTATTTATAAGACTTAATGGGCCTTCTCTTTAAAAAAAGTTCACTAATTCTAAATGGGCTAATTGTTTCTTTATAAGCTCATTTAAGGGATGGGCCAAGTATGAAGGAAAAAGCTCATGATATTATGATAATCTATTTCTTTATTTCATAATATCATTTATTATTATTTTTCTTTAAGTTATTTGTCATGCCCTCTTTTTTAGCATAACATGTACTCATAAAAGAATGGAAGACTTTTCTTCCCTCTCTTTCTTTTATTTTTTCTCTTATTCATCACACATTCATGAATGAATTAATGAAAAGGAGAGAGATAATTTTTTTTATGAATTTTCCTCTTCACACCCCATTTCCCTCTCATTTATTTCTTTTTGTATTTTCTTCCCATTTTTCTTATTGACATGACACACCTTGATTGAAAAAGAGGACTTCCTTTCTCTCCACTCCTCTCATTTTTTTTTTTTTACTTCTTTCTTAGATTCATGCTCATTTTATGAGTAATTAAGAGGAGAATGACAAAGGAAATTATTTCTCTTTTCTTTTATTTTCCTTTCTCCCTAAATTCATGCTCATTGCATGGATAATTAAAGGGAATGACAAAATGCATCAATATTACATGACATAATATCGTGAAGAGAAAGAAGAAGAGGAAGAGGTTTCTTCCTCTTTAATATTACATAAATGAAAAAAAAAGTCATATGACATTAATAAGGGAGTATAAATCCCATTTATATATTTTGTCATACATGACATTAAATAATTTTATTTGGATGACATTTTACCTAGTAAGAGAGCTTAAGAGCAAGCTATTGCATATTATAAATATGAGAGCATTCTCCTCCTCATGAAGATTTACTCTCCTACTTCCTTCATATTCTTTTCACAAGAAATAGATTGCAAGTCAAAAGTTTCTTAAGAGAGCTCACTAATCCCTAAAGAGAGTTACTACGTTTGAAATTGCTTTCAAATAATCAAGTTGCTTTCAAATCATCTTACATTACCTAGTAAGTAATGTTCACTTCAATGTTCTATATTTGAATTTCACTACTTACTTTGATGTTTTAATTTAGCCCAAAAATATTACAAGGTAAAAGAGAAAAGATTTCCATAAGATAAGAAAATTTATTACTTCACATGGTAATGATAATCAAGTAAAATCAAGTTAGGCATAAATTGAATAAGCCTAAAATTAGCATTCATCATCATGACATATCCTTATGATTTATGAACAAAAAAGGACATATATCTACACAACTTTCATTATTTCTTTTCTTTTTTTACTAAAAATTTTGACCTCCGTCATCCCCGCATGTGGGATTGCTTCAGAGACTAGCCTTCATCACGCCAAGAAAGGCGATGGTAGGTGTAAAATCTCAAAATTTTGTTCACCCACCGAAAGGTGTGCGTGGGTTTTGTATAGTATTTTCTTATAGTATTAGAACAATGCATACAAGTACTTATATTATAGAACAATTTTACTACCACGTTCGAACGACATGAGCAAGTACTTATAACAATTTTTTCCGCCGCATTGGAATAATGTGAACGGGTACTTATCACAAATAATTTCTGTCAAAACATGACAATCTATAACAAATTTCCCGCGCGTTAAAAAAAATGTGAGCAGTACTTATCACAAATAATTTTCTTGCCACGTTGGAACAACGTGAACAGGTACTTATAATAAATTTCTCCGCCGCATTAGAACAATGTGAACGGGTACTTATCACAAAATTCAATAATATTTAGAAACTTGCATTTGCATATGTATAAAATTAAACGCTACTTAAGCTTCTTTGCAGTGACATGATTTTCATCACTATTTCAATTGCATTTTACTTTTGAAAAATTCAAGTAGCAAGCTATAACATGAATATTTAATCATATGTAAACATCTTTCAATTATCTTTATTTTGAATATAAAAAAGAAAGATGTCTCTTCTTGATGCCACAATTGATACAACCATTAAAAGGAAAGAAGTGTGCATAAACTTCATCATTTTTTTACTAAATAATAATCATGAAGAAGTTTTGCATATTCTATGTCTCCATTTCTAAATACTTCATGATAATTGTTTGCAAGTAGTGTTTGATTTGCATAGAACAAAACAATTAACTTCATTAAATGAATATAAATCTGAAAATTTTTTATCATCTTGGCTTGCATGATAACAATAAAGAGAAAGGAATAATAGTGCTATTAAGAAAGTCAACCACTCTTCCCTTCATTCCCTCTCTTTTACAATGATAGCCAAGTAAAATTTAAGCTCCATGAAGCAAATAGTTTTAAAGGGAGCTTTAAATTCAAGAGAGCATGTCATATTTTATGTTCACACCACTTTATAGGGATTTAGTCATTGTTTGTGAGTACAATGTAGACAAACATTATGCAAAATATAACCTTAATGAAGTTAAATAGTAGAAATGGAGGCTTTAAATTTGCATGAAGTCAAATTTCATATTGCATTTCAAAGGGGCTTTGGGATTACAAGAAGAGAGGTAAACAAGCACAATGTTAACAAAGCTAGTCATTTCCTCCTTCATCTCTCTTTCTTTGACATAATACTTATATAAACAATCTCATCAAATTTTCTAAGTCCGAAACAAAATCTGAATTTTTGTCTTAAATAAGATAATCAACTTCAAGCTTTGCAAATAATAGAAACAAAGAAAATAGGTAAAGCAAGAGCAAAATAACTCCACGGAAGATCATAACCCTTTTCTCATTTGTTTAGTGACTCAAATAAATACACTATAAGCATGCTTGATGACAAGGGCAAAGCAATCAATCCAAATTTAATATTATGTCAACTAAGGAATTTTAGATTTTTGGCAAGAAGACACTTGCATACCTATGAAACTTGGCTAAATACTCGTTTGTATAATCATAGATAACTAAATGGTAGGAAAAGATAATGGTAAGACAAGGCAAGCAATCATGCTAAACTCCTCACCACATATTTGAAACTTTCAATTTTAACCAAATGACTATTTGCATGATAACTTTCAACACAAGTTGAATTATAGACAACAAAACAAATCCCTTCCAAAGACATCCCCCCTTTAATGTATATAAGAGGAAGAATTTGCATTTAAGAAAGAAAACTTTGCATTTGGATTCAAGTTTCAATATATGAAGTATATAGTCACTCCAAATCCAATAAAGTATATGTCTAAAATTTCAGATTTAAAGAGAGACATCCACATATAACTTAAGGCTTAAACCACACATTATCTCTAATCTCATTTTCACATTTCTAATTCCATTTCAAGCATATGAAAGAGGCTTAGCATGAATCGTTTCATTCAAACAGCAAATTAGAACATGAAAAGAGAAAACAACTTGCAAATAGCTTGGGGTTTTAGCCATACTTCACCTCAAACCAACTTTCACACTTCTTATTTCATTTTGAACATGTAACAGAGACTTAGCAAGTATCATCCCATCCAAACAGCAAAACCGAAGCATAAAACAGAGAAGGAAACTTGCATATAACTTAGGGTTTGAACCATACACCATCTCAAACCCTACTTAAATTTCGAATTTCACCTTAAACACATGAAAGAAACATAGCAAACCTAATTTCTCTCATGAAAAATCATTTCAAGCAAGGTAGAAACATGAAAATCCATAGGTAATAGAAAATAACATGAGATTTGGGTCATACATCATCCCAAATCTTTAAATAGAAATCTTAATATCATTTTAAGCATGAAAAAGAGGAGATTCGGCAAATCATACTCTCCAAATGAATTCAAATGTATAAAATATGCTTAGGGTTAGATAGAGACGACCTAGAGGTATCGGTTGCTAAAGAGGAATGAAGAAAAGGGGTTTCGGCTAGCTATGGCTCGGCCGATTGGGTTTCACGCAAGGGAGAGCTTCGGACAGGGATTTCCTTAGATGTGCAGCTGATGAAGGAAGACCGAGCGATCCGAAATGGAATCGCAAAAAACTTGGGGACGAGGAATCGCCATGAGCGAGAAAGCGAGAGAGGATAGGGTCGCGTGAAAAGAGGGAGTCATCGCTCAGTTAGGGATTTAGGGCTGGCTGCAAATCCCAATTGGTTGTTTAAGCGGCGCCCAATAAGAAATAACGGGCGGCTGATTTGATTGGTGGGCTTGGGCGGTCGATGAGGATAGGGATTAAGGGCTTGTGCGGCTGTTAACTGCTTAATTGCATGTTAACGAGATAATAATGTTATTATTAATGATTTGACCAAATAATAATTATTTCTTGCGCCAAACCTTGTCAATATGGGGTATCAATTTATGGTATTTTGTTATCTGCGGCTTGGCGATATCATTTGGTCGGAGGTCATTTTTTGCGTAATTTCATTTGAAATTAATTTAATAATTAATGATCGATCATTTTATTTAATTAATTTTAATATCTTAAACGCAATTGCAAAGTTGATTTCTCAAATCGAGACAATTTTTTACCAAATACAATTGCAATTAAGAATTTTAATTTTCCAATTATGCATCGTTTACCGCTTTCATAAATTTCATTATTGCTTAATTGATTATGGAATGTATTGTGTAGGTCAACAACAATTGAGTTGATTGAATGCCATCAGCGTTGTACTTCTGTCTTAAAATATACATCTAGCATTCAAAATAAAGCTACTACACTATCACAATTTTTCTAGATTTCTTGACTTCTATACACATTAATGTATTCGATTTTGATGTACTTCAAGAAGAGCAATTAGCATGTTTTGACTTTCACCTGATTTATCATGATCTCAAAGATATTCCATCCATGCATTCTGCTATGTTATGGTTTGAGATAAATATTTGTATAAAGGTAGTAGGCTTTGCCTTTCCAATGTAATGTTCAATTAAAAAACTAAAATTTTATACTAAATTTTTACACATCATAAAATGATTAAAACTATTTTATAAAATCTTATATTTTGCTAGCATCATTTTAATATATTTATATATGTAAAAATGAGTATATTTGTATAAACTCTATTACTATTTACATTATTATCCTAAGCTTTATATGATGATACTATTATTCATTGGATTAATAGTACTATTCGTGCAAATATTGTCCTGTAGCTTTTAAATGGGTCTTAAGCATCCACTTTACTCAAACATGCACCAGCTGTTGAAATATCAAATAATTGTTATGTGTGTGAACAAGAAATACTTTATAAATATAATTCCTTATACAACTACAACACTTAAGCACCCACCATGCCTTTTCACTAACCCAGCATTTTGGCTGAGCGAACAAAGAGCTGAGAGTGAATATAGCTGAAAAGAAGAAATGAGAAGGGAAAGAAGATAGGAAAAGCGAAGTTTTTATTATAGAAATATGATTTTTGGTAATTCCACCATCAAATCAACCTCAAATCGAAGTGGTGAATTTTAAGATTTGTATGAGAAAAAGTTATTTTGAGCTAAAAGTTTATTCTGAAAATATTTTGGTTTACATTTTAGCTGTAATTTAGAAAATTTTATAAATTGAGAAATTTGCATTTGTAGATTACTTAAAAAAGAAGGTTTGAAGGATATTATAAGGAGAATGTTTGTCCTATTATCAACTGT